>CM035171.1:54750412-55222005 GCA_020205615.1 Panax quinquefolius | reverse complement strand
TTTTGAGGTTACCTTTTTCGTAGATATCGACCATTTCTAGGACATTATCCCGAAGAGATCTTTGGAATGTCGGTAAAATTATTTTGGACCGTACCATGTTCAACAAGGTATGATTTTTCCTTTCGGATACATCAATCAATTATTACGTATCATGAGGTGTCCATTATGAGAAAACCATTTGAGATGATCTTGAAACTTATTGCACAAGTATTTATTTCTTGATCTTATCAAAGAATCTTAATACTTTGCTAATTTGTTTCACTTCAATTCTTTGAACCTTTCAAATAATTCACACTTGTATTCAACAAATACATACATTCAACTCTTTGAATGATCATCTCCTTTTCTTATACTAGTTTGTTCAATTTATAAAATAATTTTTCACGTAAAGTCAAGTATACAAAATCCATTAAGTAATCTTTCATTTCTATACTCTGAAACATTATTATTATAAATAGAACAACAATTGTTCTTAATTATAATACCAAAATTTTAGTGTCCAACAATAAAATGGAAATAATGTTTCTAACAAGAATTGGAATACAATAACAACTTATTGACTTAATAGATTTGCCCGTAAGCGGGTGCTAAACTATAAGTTTCTATAGCTAATCAAAGAACCTTTTGCTTCATTTTCCACATAGGATTACTTATCTTTGTTTAGCTTTCTACTTACATTTGGTCCCTTCATAAATCTATATTTATGATAACCAAAGTCGATATCCAATATCCAAGTAGAACCTTGACTTAAAGAAAATTTATTTTAAATCTTGAACAAAATTGTATTTGTAACCAAAACTTCATTAAGCTTCTTTGGTTAGCCAACGTGAAGGTGCTTCTCGCAGATTTCTTTCCGGTGTCCATGCTTATTGCGATTGGAAGCAAACTCCTTTGCTATCCGTATGTCGGTTTTGTTCTTATTATCCTTTGTTTATGCCTTTCTATTTACCTTCTTTTGAATCGTTCTTCTTTTGGAAGATCCTTTTGGCCCCTACCAATGAAGACTTGATCTTTCTTGGTTGAAAGTGACTCTCAACATTTTTAATATGTTAAGCAAATCGGCGAGGTGATATCTAGCTTGTTCATATGAAAAATTCACAACAATTATGAAAGGAGTCCGGGAGTGAATGCAAGATCAAATCTTGCTCAACTCTCCATCCATGACAAAACCGGTTGTCCTAATTAATCAATCAAATTGATTATGTTAAGAACTTTTGTCTATACTATAGTGCCATTGGCCATTCTAGATCGGAAAGAGCTCCTTAGATATCTGATATCTATCAGTCCTACTTTCCTCACCATCAACTACTTGACGTGCAGGAATATAGTAGAAGTATCCATAGTTTCAAGCTGACGCTGAAGCTTGTTACTCATAGATGCGAGCATGATGCATTGAGCCAACTGTGCATCATCTTGCCACTTTCTAAAAGTAGCAATCTCTTCCTCGAGGGCATTGTGCCAGCAACCATTGCGAGGGACAATTGTATTAAGGACATAAGATAGCTTTTTCACTATAAGAACTATTCTCAAATTCCTTAACCAATCCGTTTAATTGATTACGGTTAATTTAGCATCTAATATGCTTCTGCAGGTGATAGAAATTTTAGACATTGTAAAATTACATAAATGAATTTGTAATTAACAACATTTTAACATACATTCTTTTATTAATTACCAAAATAATTTAGGTCTTGTTTTAAATTGGTATCTCCCACTATTTTCTTCAAACTATATTACCCTCACTTATATAGTTCGGCAAAATCTAATTAAAGATTTGCTAGTGAGAATAAGGATCTCATTTCAAATGTATATAGCCTTGTGGTGACACAACAAACTATATATAAATAAATAGGTAGACAACTTTTGTCAATTACATCAACTATGCAACTCCTTTTCTTTTGCCTCTTAGATTATTTTGATCAAGTGGTGGCACATCCGAATCAAAATTATCTAAGTTAAGTCCCACTTTAGCACTCCATATATTCAAAAAAGAAAATATCATCCTTGTGGTGACACAAACAAACTCATATTAAATATTTAATACTCTATTAATTTTATCATGCTAGAAGGCGACGTTCGATATTCCAAATATCTTTGAATGCTTAGGACTTAATATAAAAAAAAAATTGAGGGATTTATTATTAAATGTCTCATCTTGTTTAGCGCACATGCACACACACATATATATATATATATATATATATATATATATATATAAAATACGCGTCGTATTAATTAATATACTGAAGCATGTTTGCATAATATATAATATATATAGTATAAGCATGCACATATAGAATACTATATTCTACCCGGATTGATTATGGACTTTTATTCTAGTTTGGTTCACTAGAGGCACCAAGTGAACCAAAAGGTCAAACTCTGAAGGGTGCAAAGAATAATATTTAAATATAACTATTACATTTAAACCCTGCTCCATTACAAGCGGGTCTTCAAGCGCTCCTTGCTCCTTGATCTCCAATTTTTCAAAATTAATTCTAACTATTCTATTACAAAACTATTTAAAATAAATAGAAACCTTGATCAATGAATCGAGGGGAAGTACATAGGAGGAGATAGAATTTACATTCTAAAAATTAGAGAAAGGCGAGTCTGTGAACCCCATTTAATAAAACCCATACATTCATGCATCCAACTAAAATAAAATCCAATCACATTGGTCAATAGTCCATAATCAATCCCATTTATTATCATACACATCACCATATGCATCAATAAATAACATTCATCTCATGAATAATAAACATTTAATATATATATATATATATATATATTGATATCATTTAATGGGCAAGTTTAGTTAGTATAAAATCTAATTTTGAATTAAAATAAACTCCTTTATTTTAATCCAAATTTAAATAAAATAAAACTATTTTATTTTAATTTAATCAATTTTGAATAAAATAAATTATTTTATTTTAATCAAAATCTTTAATCAAAATAAACTCCTTTATTTTAATTAATTATGGAATCAAATTCATGTCAAAATAAACTCCTTTATTTTGGGTAATATGAAATCTTATTTCATATCTTAAATAAACTCTTTTATTCAAAGAAAACACGGATTTTCTTTCCATTCACAAATAAACTCCTTTATTTTGAATAATATGAAATCTTATTTCATATCTAAATAAACTCCTTTATTTAAGGAAACATGGATTCACTTTCCTATTCACAAATAAACTCCTTTATTTTGAATAATATGAAATCTTATTTCATATCTAAATAAACTCCTTTATTTAAGGAAAGATAAAATTCAATTTCAACTCTAATTAGTTATCATGGAATCCAATTCCAACTCTAATTAGTTAGCATGAAATTTAATTTTAATATTAAAATAAACTTTTTATTTTAAAATTAAAACAAACCTTTTATTTTAAGATTAAAATAAAATTTTATTTTAATTATAAAATTATTAAGAATTAATATATATATATATATATATATATATATATATATATATTAAATGCCACGTTATTATATATATAATTATAATATATAATTACGTAATATATAATTACGTAATCCTTTGTTTTTGATTCATGAAGCTCCTGATCCCTTGAAATCCGTGCAAGTCCTTACCGAAGTAATCATATAAGAGTTATAATTGACTATCCACGGGGGAAAAAAAAAAGAACACAGCGAAACAGTAATAAAAAAAAAAAAGTTCGCAATTTTTTTTATTTTTTTTTTGATAAAATTTTATACAAAAAAATTATGCCCAATTAAATTGTTCTAAACACATATTAATATACATATCAAATTTGAACAATTAATAATTCACATAAAGGTTTGGCTCTGATGCCACTGTAAGGTTTGTAATATTCATGAAAGCATTCAAATTGCAAAAATTAGCGGAAACGTGTAAAAATCAGAGTTTTAAAATTTTACAAACCATATACCCGGATCACCCTTTATGCACAATTATTAATTAAACGAAAAGATAAAGAATAAAATCATACCCTTGAAGATCGAGCTTCCTCAGGTACAAGTTCACCTCCAAATCCTTTCGCGTTCAACTTGAATTCACCGGGTTTGGTTCCTTCCTTTGATCAACGTTAGCCACCCAAGTGTTTGGCCTCTAGAGATGACCCACCAAGAAAGAAGAAGGATTCAAGAAGATGGGTGGTTGGCTAAACCCAAGTTTTTCTATCTCTATAGAAAAGGACGTACTCTCCAACTTTTGGAATTGCGTATATTTTGATATCTGATATAAGACTCCTCTTATAAAGATATCAGGTAACCTTATTTAGTAAAATAAGGTATTATTTAATTAAACTCTTTTAATTAAATAGGCTCCCTAATCTTATTAGGGATAATTAATTAAACTCCTTTAACAAATTTTTCCTCCTAATCCTATTAGGAATAAATGAAGTACTTATATTAAATTAATTTCTAAACTCTTTTAGAAATTAAAATAATAATAATAATTGTAATAATATTAATAAGACTCCTCTTATTAACTTATATTTAATATTTCTAAAATATTAAATAATAAATATTAAGCTATTTAATTTATTCTATCACCATAGATTAAATTAAATATACATAACATATTATTACGATTATGC
Source organism: Panax quinquefolius (assembly GCA_020205615.1). Lineage (NCBI taxonomy): Eukaryota > Viridiplantae > Streptophyta > Magnoliopsida > Apiales > Araliaceae > Panax > Panax quinquefolius. Next base: position 55,217,413 of record CM035171.1, on the reverse strand, counting down.
CATTAACTTCTTAAATAATTATTCTTCCTTTTATGGTGTGACCCTTTAGGTTCTCCATATTAAACCTTGTGAATAAATCAATTAGAACAATTCTAATCTTATTTAAATAAATAAATTAAACAATTAATTTATTTAAATAAATAATATTTATTCTACAATAGGGATAAGCCTCCCTAGTGATCAACGACTTTCCGGATAATATAGATTTCAACATTAATCATAAAAAGAACCTTTGAGTAAATAGTTACAAGTACAATTCAATCCTTCCACCATACAATGTCCCAATTAAATATAAGGCATGGAATTTACCGTCCAAGTCTTATTTTATTTAATTATATGTATTTGGACTCTTAAATGCATGACTCAAATAATGCAAATTAGAAACTCCTTTCTAATTTCATTACTACTTAACCCGAGGACTCTTTGGGTTGTCATTTATCGAATCACATAGGACATTTCTCTTCTTTTAATAGAAGTGGTAGATTCTTTATTGATCATACATTATCTCCATATACAACTTATTATACCCAAGCATACCCTTTGATATACCCTAAGGGTCTTAAGGAATAAGTCAAAGTATAACTCATCATACACAAGATACTATGATGATCTCAAGTCCAAGGATCACTTGTACTTACTATCAAGATGAGAATTCCTATTGACGAGACAGTAAAACTCCATTAGGTATTCCTTAGCAAGCCAATGCTTCGGTGAACTTATTCTCTAATAAGCACCTACATACATGCTTTAGTGTCTCCACACAAATGATCATGAGATCAATCATCCTCATCCATGAAAAGCAAGAACGTATGTACCAATCTATCCGGATTCACTAATCCCCAATTTAGTAATCCAATGATTGGGAACTATTTTAGTTTTAAGCTTTCTAAGAATTTAGATCTCATTAGAATGATCATCATCATTATTCTAAAAGCATTGCTTAAAATTATGGGTTTATCACATATTATAAAACAGCATCATGTAGATAATTAAAAGCCTTTAATAAATTAATACTTTTTATTAATAAATGAATAAGATTGTTACAAAGTATATGCTTTATCATCAAACATGATTGGCTTGTGTGCATACTACTTTCACTGGGCACACTCAAGAACACAATCAGCGACGGTTTTGTTACCTATTGCACCTTTAGCGACAGTTAAATACAAAATTAATTATTTTTATTAAATAAATAGAGAAAATAGCTTTTAATTATTAAAAATTCAAAATAAATTCAAAAATAAATATTTTAAGGCCTAAAAATTAGTTTTTAATTATTTTGAATATATTTCATTAATATTTAATATTTTTGAAATATTAATGGTATTTAATTTATTTAATTATAATATTACATAAATTACTTAAAATGATTTTAATATTTGAAAAATCATGAAAAATTATATTATGATATAAGAAAATATTTTTAGTTATTTTTAATGACTTTTAATATTTTGTGATGATTTTCATTATTAAATTAATATTATTTGTAATTAATTTATTTAATAAATGTATTAAATTAATATGGAAAAAATAGAATTAATGATTTAAAATTATATATAAATGATTTAAGTGTTATAAAAATATTTGAAGTTATAAAATATAACTTTTGATATTTTGTCATGGAAAAAATATATTAATATTTAATATTAATGGCAATTATCAAATAATGGATTTAAAGGTTTAAAAATCATATAAATATGATTTTAAAGTAATAAAATACTTTGATATATTATAAATATATTATAATATTATGTTGTTTGATAATAAATAAATATTAACGATAAGGGAATAATGTGGTATTTAATTCATATAAATACAATATTAATGATTGAAAAATCATGATAAATAGTAATAATTATCTGAAATTTTTATGAGCTTATAATAAATATTTTGACTGATAATAAAATTATCAAAGATAATTGTTAAGTGTTTATGCAGAGTTTAATTGGACTAAACTCGATGATTGTCTGATTAGGCAATCGGGATGTCGAGTTATCAATCGAATTCAACTCTCGGTTTGAAATAGTTTGACTTGATACTATGTCTTATATGTTATATAGACTGATAGGATTATGTGTTAATGTGTTTAGGTTATTTTAAATATTGTGATGATATTATTCTAATTTGTAGATCAATACAATTTATATTAGGTATTCAGACAAAGCTAAATAGAATGCATAACGGTAAACATCGGAACATGCAAGTTTTTCTTAACACAACTTCGAGTTGTTTATTCAAATATGCTTGTGGATAATCATTACTGATTACCATGTCTATGAATTGTTGAATCGTACTTAGTGCTATTGCATGTATTCATCAGGTATGAAAGACTGATCACCTTCATTACCATTTTGTCCAGATATAATTGATATGTTCATGTTCAATGTTCGTTCAGTTATGAAAATTTGTCCATGCTAGTTCACAATTATATTTTTGAATGTTAGCCAGCTATTATTCAAAATCTTTCCATCATGATATATCCTTAATTTATTGAACTTAAACTTGATACGCAAACTTGTTGCTCACCCTTGCTATATCATGATTAACATTGCAGATTAAGGCGAATACGTCGGATACAATGAAAAGTTAAAGATAGTTCCAGCTAGTTTACATGTGAAACTAAATTGTAACACTATTGTATTTTAATTACATTGTATGTTAGATAAGATAATGATTAAGGTATTATGTGAAGGTTCTCGACCTTGGGGAATAATGTGTAAAGTTTATTGTATAAATAATTTATATTTATCTCTTCCGCAATAGTATAGAATTGATTGTATCGGATCCGCGGTGATTCAGGACCCGGATCTGGGGCTCTCACAGTTGGTATCAAAGCTGTAGGTTATAAACCTAGGGTAGGATTACCTTAGACTAATAACCGCAGTGATTAGGATAAGGACTTACTCAAATAGAGTTAGTGTGTCGATAAGATTTAAAGACGAATCTCGACGAGTTATAAGATACAGAGTTTCCTAACTCTGACAATAAAGGTGAATAGTAGTAATGAATAGATAGAGTCTAAAAGATTAAAAGTACAGTGACATGAGATCGTAAAATAAAATGATCATAGCATAGAAATGAATCATAATATATACGATGAGATCACCTTGTGATCTGATAAGGTGATGGCAGAGAAAAGAATCAATCTAATGATTGAAAAGTTTACAACAAAGATTTTTGTGAATTGGTACATATTCAGGAAAGGATTATGAATACAGATTAAATGAAATTCGTATTGAGAAGGGTGGTAGGATTAGGTGGGGATTTCAATTGAGGACTCATGTCTGCAGCTGAGTTGTATGATTCCTTGTTATGGGCGGGGAATTGTACTTGGTGTAAAAACCACTTAGTTTCTAGTACTGATAATCATTGAAATGTATGTGTCGCGTTATTTGTTATATAACTATTAAGAAGGTGATTCTTTAGGTAGGGTATAGTTAGAGAATATATCGTTAAGTACGAGTTCTTAAAACTCATACTTATGGTATGTTTGTGACTCATAATTATATGAAATGTTAATGAACCCCTCAGCGAATGGACACCAAAGGTCTGTCTGTTAGAGTTTGTGCCCCAGAGGCCAATTATTTGATATAATTGCTTAATACATTTTGATATTATATTTGATTGAATAAATTAATAATTTTATTATGATTTTATTTACTACGTTATATAAATGTTAACTTAATAAAATTCCTTAGAATAGTGATACAAATTATATAGTTTCAAGTATGTGACTTGAACATGAGATTATATAATTATAATTAGTATCATTGCTCTTAAATGTCCCTAGTCGAGTATCATCATTGATGGGACAACAATGATGCATTGAGAATAGTATGTGGATTAACTGAAGACCAAATCTCATTGATCATAAATATATGAGATATTAAGTCAATGCATAGGTACATGTTAGAGAACGATGTGCTGGATAGACCCACCATGAGAATTCTACGTGGAACAGTATGCAAAGTGTCAGTAGAGATTCTCATTGTTACTATGATGTAATGGTCCTCCGACCTGAAATCACTATATTACAACACAAGAATTTATGTACTTTGATATCATCAAAGGTCACCTTTAATAGGGTGGACTATAAAGGTGATTATTGGGTACATCATGAATCGTGTGAGGAATATGAGTGATCTAGATGGAATTTAACCCTCCTATTTATTAGGGGTGATATCCATAGGCCTCTTGATTGAGTAGGACTATGAAATGCATGGCTATGCTCAAATAGTTATTTGTTTCATATAGTCTACTCATTGATCAAGAAAAACTCATATTAAATTATGAAGAGTATGACGCATTCCATGACTCGAGTTTAATCTAGGATATTAAGGTTAAAATGATTAAATTACATTGAAACATTGGTCATCGATCTTATTATTACTTGGGTAGCAGTGATGCATTACTAGATGCCACTCACTGTTTATAATTTTGTAATATGATTTTAAAATTATTGTCAACGTATTAATAACCTATAGGGTCACACACATATAACGTTATTAAAAAGGGGAATAAATTTAAATTGTAAGGATTTAAATATATCAATATGATTGATAGTATTTAAATCACAATTTAAATTAAAAGGATGATTTGTATATACATGTATACATATAAGACTTAATTAATATATATAATATATATATATATATATATATATATATAAAATTCGGATTTTATTTTAATTAGATTAGGGTTTTGATTAATTCTGATTTAGAGCTATATATATGATATATCAGCATTTTAGGGAAGTTAATCAGAACCTAAAACCATAGTCGCTCTTAGAGAGAGACTAGAGAGAAACAGTTCCGAGATCCTCATCCTTTGTGGCTACTATCGCAGCTCCTTTTACTGCAGATCGTACGACGATACGCGGTGCATTCGTGTGGATACTGTAAAGGTGCGGTTCGTTAGGATTGCGCTGGAGATTCAATTGCATCAATTTCACCTCTAATAATCAGTATAAATTTCTAACCACTGAATTAATATGGTTTTCGCGTGGATCCTATTTTAGGGTTTTAAAATTGCACTTTAAACTGTTTCATTTTCGCTGCGTTTTATGTGCCAAAACCAACCACTGTGTAGGACAAGTTCTTAAACTCATATGATTGTGGAAAGTTCCTGAACTCATAAGTGTGGTAAGTTTGATGAACTGGATATAGTTATGTGTGAATGGAGTATTAAGGATTATAGGAATAGATAGATTACTAAGCAATTGATCATTAGTGGAGACAATAGGTTTTCCAAATCTGCTAGCTATGCTAGACTTCAAAATTTTTGACATCAAGCAAAATACACACTATGTGCTTTTGAAAATGAATTTTTATTCTCAACTCCTGGTGATCATTATGTATGTGTGGACTTTGGGACACTGAAACATCGTTACCTGTTGAGATGATAAAACATAATTGCAACAGTTTTTGAAATGATTTAAGGTATAGTCTATGCTACTTGTTTTGGCTAGACGATAATGATTTGAAATATCAAAATATATTTTTATTTATCACTTATGTACCATGTAACCTAGTGCAGAGATGATAAAAAGTTGATGGAGTTGTAAATACAGGAATACTTAGTGATGAATTTGATCTAAAATCATTGTTCCACTATTTTATGATGTGTTATGACAAAGTCACTCAATGACGGCATCCTCAAACGGGCTGTTAATACAGTACGACATCATGACGTCATTTTCAATAATATCTTTAAAATTTTAATTTGCCAACGGGGTTTGGCTATACCTTAATATTTCGTTTAAAATTGATTATCAATATGAGTCTAAGCTGTTCGATTCAGCTAGACCAACGTTTTGAAAATTCTAAGCATTCTTTGAAAATATTCCCGAACCAAATTGTTTTGGTGCGGAATTCTATGATAAGACTGAGGTGAACTGTGCAGATTGGATAAAATTATTCAATAGTGAGAATATTCGCGAGAAATGATTAAAGTATACGTACTAGTAATGGTAGTTTACCTTCTTTGTGATTGTAAATATACTGTTAACCTTTATAAGGGGTAGAGTACCTTTTTCTTAATTGAAATAGGTCAAGGGTAGTAATACTTGTAAACCTCAATAGTTCATGGTCTATATGACTCATCAGCACAATTTCAAAATTTTAACTCTTGTGACAGATGTTTTGGGTAGCATTTGATGTCGTGTATGAAAGGACTAAGGAGTAAGGTAAATTTCGGGGATGAAATTTTTAGAAGAAGGGATGAATGTGACGAACCGAGAATTTGGATAATTATTTAAATCATAAATGATGGATTAAGGTTAAATAATAAACCTAGACATAAAATAAGTGAATGGATTTGAGATTTTCGGGAAGGAAATTTATGGAATTTAAAATTTTTGTGGTGAATTATTCAGGATTAAGGGTATAAATGTATATGTTCTGTGTATATGATTGTATATGTGTACAATATGTGGTTAAAGGTCAAGGGTTGACCAGATAACCTATATAAGTGGCAAACCCTAAGTATATATTAAGAACGTACATGTTCAGTTAGAAAACCCTAACGACAGATAATAAACCCTAATACCGGTTTTAAAAACCCTAATTTTAGATTTTTGGAATTTGAAACCTTAATTCAGATTACGAAAACCCTAACTTGGGATCTCAAAAATTTAAGTGTATTAATTATAAGATTAATTAGGGTAAAGCCTAACGAATTAGTTAGAAAACCATAATTTTAAAATTTGAAACCCAAATTGTTCTGTTAGAAACCCTAATATACAATTATGGACCAAATTGCTAAATTAGCAATTTTAATTAGGAAATATTAATACTAATTAGCAAGCTTGAATTATGATTAGGAAATCTTAGTATAATTAGAGAATCCTAATTATAATTTAGAAATATTAATTTTCTATTTTGAAAACCTAAATTGGAAATCCTAAATAATAAATTTTTTAAGAACCTTAGGTTTTAATCCTAAGGGTCAAACCCTGAGGATTCAAACCCTAAAGGCTAAACCCTAAGGGTTGTGGCAATTGTCATTTATATCATTAAAATTTAAATCCAAATGAACAAAGTGCCCTTTTTCATTTCTTTAATAAGTAACTTGTAGATCTAGCCAAGACTTGAGTTGGTGACCAACTCTAAGACTTTCATGTGCCATATATCTCTTATATCATCAATCATCTCAGCCAAATTCATTGAATCAAAAATAAAAGTAAAAAAAGTAAGAAAACTTTCTTAGTTACTTAACAAATTATCTAAGACCTTATCTCTCTATAATTTTCGAGATGAGGAGTGAGAATGAGTGAGAAGATAAGCTAATATCACCATTTAGCTTTTCAATAATAGATCAATAAGATCAGATTCAAAGATCTAAGCCTATAAGGTATAAACCCTAAATCATGTGATCTTATGTTATTTGTTATGATTTGTTGTTTTGAGTTGTGTATAAGGATGTCATTTAGTGATTTGGGTTGTTATAACTTGGATCCATAACATCTAGATGCATAAATTTAAAGAATTCATAAATCTGGTAAAGGTTGAAAATAAGGCCTGACAGCCTAATGTCAGGGCCTCTAGATTCTTCTATGTTAGATGTTTATTGTGTTTTATGTTATAGATCTGTTCTTTATTGTAAGGGCTTTTATGACGCCCCCAAAATAGTTATACATCACCCATCTTGAGTCGCCAAATACATGGTACAAAATTCAAATACAACTTAATAATACAACTGTCGTGTAAAGTACGACAAGACATAAATCGAGAGTTTTAATACTGAATATTGTCTTCTGAAGCGATTTCAACTCAAATGGAGTCCTCAATACATTTATTATCATACTATTTCATAGAATAGTGAGGACTACTAATGCTATCATCTGGACCATCACTCCGTTCCCCGACTAGTCCCGGCTACGTTCTCATTTCCTGAAGAGAACAATGAAAGCAAAAGGGTGAGCTCAACTAGCCCAGTAAGAAATATTATGACTAAGATAATGCAGAATAATTTATCGTTAGCCTTCAACAATGTTAAACTGATAAAATATAACAAACATCAAGTTTAATTGTAGCGGAACAAGCAATCAATTAGAAGAGTCAAGTAGAAAATAAAATCTACTATCTTCTATGATTTAAAAGGTTTTTCATCACTTTTATCGCTGAGACTCAGCTTAATAAATAATCCACATCATCCTCAAGACTTTTCGACCAAGGATATTCATTAGTATCACGACCACAAGTTATCCATGCACTACGGGCCAAGGATATTCGTGTATTCATCAATGGTCATGATCATGCCAACAACTGTCCATCAATGCACTACGGGCCAATGAGGACTTTTACCACATCATTTGTAACATTACGGTCATGATTATACCAAATAATCCCTGGTCATAATCATACCAAGTCCATCTATGCACTATAGGCCACATATGACTTCCAACAGAATATAAACATTAGGATGATGACAATGATATAAGAATTCAATAAAACAAGTTTAAGGTTAAATTTTAAAAGATTTATAATTTAATTTATCCAGAAATCAATAATGTCCAAATTGTCAACATGATACTGTTTTGTGGAGTAAAATTTAAGAATGCTCAGAAGAATATTTCCATGAAAAGATACGGGTTGAAGCAAAAATATCTAGGATATTCTACTAATTTCATGGAGTATAGAAGCCAAAACTTTAACCAACTGAGTATAATTGAATATATGAAACTACAAATGGATTTTTGCCCGCCATGCGGTAATCCACGTAGACAGATCATTTTCATAATTTAATAAGGAATGGATATGAAGGATCATTCACCATGCATGCGGTAATCCACATAGACAGGTTATTCGAACAGAATGATAAAGAATGGAACCAGGACATGCGTAACCCGCACAGACAGGATATTCCAACAGAATAACAAAAAATAGAACCAGGTCATGCGTAATCCTCACAGACAGGATATTCCAACAGAATAATAAAGAATGGAATAACAACAGAATTCACCATGCATGCGATAGACCGCACAGATAGGTTATTCAACGTAATAATAAAGAATGGAATAACGAAGAATTTCACCATGTATGCGGTGATTGCCATGGGCAGGTGTTATTCCAACATAATAATAAAGAATAGAATAACAACCCTTACGAGTATTGAAAGAAAATAACACTCTTCATGAATACGAAAGAATAATACCCCTTACCTTAGTAGGAGATTGGATACTGCAATAGTGTAGTAACAGAATACTCTTCTTCTTTCTCTCCGATTCTCTCTATACTTTTTCTCTCTAAAGCTTGAATGAATTGGTGAAAATAATGAAGAAATGAGCTTCTATTTATAGGCTTGGCAGAGTAAGGGTAAAATAGTATTTTCACAATAATTTATGACATCATCGCTGACATCATCAGTCATAATACATCATTGCTTACCTCATTATCCGATGACATCATCGCTTACCACATCGTCCGATGACATCATCGCTTGCATCATAGGAATTCAAATTCAATTTGTTCTCTTTCACCCCCTTTTACTTTTATACCATGAATTTACTATAATAATGATACCATTCAAATTATAAAAAAAGCGTACTATTATATAATCACATCATACTACTATAATGTAATATTATAATAATATATTTGAATGAATTATTTTATCGGAAAAGATAAAATATCTGCTTTCAACAAATGTCACATGCTAAATATTCGTCAGTTTAAATCCACTTTGAATAAATATTTTCTTATCAAATATATCAACAATTAATTATTCACAAACAATATTACAAAATTATAATATTGACAACCAAGTCGTTCCCAGGAAAGAGGGGGCTTTCCGATAAGGATTTCTCCCTATTGGCGCGCAATTAGGTGACCAAACCCCTTTCCTCGACAGAACTTTCTAGACATTGTCAATAATACAAATAATATTATTATTCAAATAATATGAATTATTGATTTGATAATTTGAAATATTGTGCAATGACAATTATTGAATCAATAATATAAAATATCAACGTAGCAATTATTGAATCAATAAAATAAAGTATTGAACAGTAATTACTGTAACAATTATTGAGTAGTGACTTCTTACGTAAGCATCAATAATCCAAGATACTGTACAATACTGTGTGCTACTATGCAACCATGCGTATTACTGTACTTTTACCACCGGGTATTTCAACAGTTAACGGTAAAACTTTTGCCGTTATTTTTATAAAAAGATAATTTTATCATTTTCTAACTCCGACAGTAATTCTGTTGTGGGGTCCACCAATGATTGTGTCGTCGTACGAATATTCCTAGACAAAAAGAATATTACCCGACCAAACAAATATTTTATAGCAACTTGCTTACTTTGCAAAATTTATAAATATTACCCACAACTATAATATTATAACAAATTCACACCTTAATATTTAAAAATATAATTCGAGAAAAATTAATCTTTATTTATGAAAGTTGGGGTCTTACAACCTCCCCTTCTTATGAAATTTCGTCCTCGAAATTAGAGTACATACCTGGTATATCGAAGAGGTGAGGGTACCTTGATTTCATTTCAGATTCTAACTCGCAGGTCATTTTCTCAACAACGTGGTTTCTCCACAAAACTTTGACTTGAGGTATAACCTTGGAGCGTAGAATATGTTCCTTCTTATCCAAGATTTTAACAGGTACCTCTCCGTATGTTAAATCTTCCGCTATCTCGTCTGGTTCCAACTCAATAATGTGGTTCGGGTCTTCCACATATTTACGTAACATGGATATGTGAAAAACGTTATGAACACGAGACATACTTGGCGGTAAGGTGAGTCTATAAGCTACAATTCCTACTCGATCAAGGATTTCAAATGGGCCAATGAATCAAGGATTGAGCTTTCCTCTCTTTGTAAATCTTGTAACTCCTTTCCATGGAGCAACACGTAACAACACATGTTCTCTAACATTGAATTCCACGTCTTTTCGATGAAGATCAGCATAACTCTTTTCTCGATCTTGTGAGGTCTTTATACGTTGCCGGATCATTTAAATCTTTTTCATAGTCATACGCACCAATTTCGGTCCCAACAATGTTACTTCACCCACCTCATCCCAGTATACTGGAGAATGACACTTTCTTCTATATAACGCCTCGAATGGAGCCATGCCAATACTTGCTTGATAACTGTTGTTGTAGGAAAACTCCACCAATGGTAAGAACTTGTCCCAACTTCCCTTGAAGTCAAGGATACAGAGTCTTAATAGATCTTCAAGAGTTTAAATAGTTCTCTCCGACTGCCTGTCCGTCTGAGGATGATATGACGAGCTAAATCGTAAATCCGTGCCCATAGCTTTCTGCAAACTAACCCAAAATTGTGAAGTGAATCTTGGGTCTAAATCAGAAACTATCAATACTGGCATACCATGCAGTCTTACAATATCATTAATGTACATACGAGCAAGACATTCAAGTGTATAAGTTTCTTGTATAGGTAAGAAATGAGCCGACTTGGTCAATCTATCAACAATGACCCAAATCGCATCTATGCCTTGAGAAACCTTGAGAAGACCGGTAACAAAATCCATGGTAATGTGCTCCCACTTCCATTCTGTAATTTCAAGTGGTTGCAATGGACCTTTTGGTACTTGATGCTCCACCTTGATACGTTAGACACCTTAGTGGCAAAGAAGGATGCAAAGCCCCGGTTGATCAGATAGATTTTATTGTTGCAAGAATTTGATTTGGAGATCAAGGACAAAAAGGGCATTGAAAACCAAGTGACGGACCACTTATCTCAACTAGAGAATCTGGAAAGGGAGGCAGATGACAAAGTTGTGATCAGTGAATCCTTTCTAGATGAACAGTTGTTTGTGGTGAAAAGGGAAGTGCCATGGTTTGCAGACTATGCGAACTATTTGGTGAGTAAGATGGTACCTTCTGACTTGGTGGGTTATCAAAAGAAAATTACAGGATCCTAAATGGCACTTCGTCTGAATACCGATTAGCTTGATCTTTACGGGATCCTTAAGTTCTTTCTCACATAGTACGCTGAAAATGTTTTTCATTTAAAGCAAGTTTGAGCATTCAATTGCTCAACAAGTCATAACAGTTGATAAAACAACTTCAAGAGTTTAAACATTCTTCAAAACTTCGATAACCGAACAAAGGTTATGAAGCAGCTTGAATAATAGGAATAGTCTCGATTCCTATTATCTTAAAACATCATTCATATGCACTTTGAAATACTTTCATTCTTCTACCTTTTTCATACACATTCTGTCTGGCTAGAATCATTAGCACGGACTTAACAATAACGGTTCATGTATAAACAGAACATACTTGTATTGAACAGCTCAAACATAGAAAAGTTCATCTCATAGAAACACCGAAGTGTTCAAATTCTGGCACAAGGCCTCATACATACTACCACCTTGTACATATATCGCACATATGCACATAGACAAGACTTCTCAAGTTCAACATCTGAGAAGTTTAAGAAACTTTCATTCATGTAATATGAATAAAGTTAGGAAACTTACCTTATGCACAGCTACAACTTATAGTTTACGCTAAACTGCTTATTACAAATCTTATATAACATATAAGAAAATAACACATACACCAATTAGTTATATACTTGACTTACGCAATGGTTTACTTAACTTTACTTCTTAAGGTTCGCACTTTTGTACTTTACGCGTACGCGACTATCTTTCATTACCGGTTCACGGCTTTATAACATACGGAGATGTCTTAACTCAAAACGTTCATCATCTTTGATGATTTACATTCTTATTTTCTTCTTATAACTTTTCTAGGACTCAAGACACATCGCGTCTCTGCTAGTATTCCATATGGTACTCTGAATGGTTTTCCACAAACAACCAACAAACAAGTTCTCGTCTCATCTACACTGCCCACAATAGTGAGTTAGATCGGTTGCATGTTTTGTATATACCTTCACTCTCGGAAGGAATTGTTTAGCTCAGCTCCCATATGTCAACCATCAAAGGTTACGATTGTACCACAACCTAACTTATATTAACTTATCCGAATCATTAAACTATAACGTTCGTTAAGTCAACTTCTTATTCCTTATGACTTTCTGGCAACTAAATTCCATACCTCAAGATTCATTCCTTATCGTCTAAGTCATACAGTCTTTTGTATACTCGGAACGATCATTCCATATTAATTCTACACATTTATAGCATTAAGCATTTTACATTACCTTATTCCTAACTTACAACGTCCAGTTCATTCGACTCGGAACGTCATCCACGTTATAACACTAACTCAACTTCTTTACGTTATACGTACTTGTATTTAATTCAACATCTTCACCGTTCACATGTTTAATTGTTGGTCTACATTACCTTATGGTCAAACCATACATGGGGAGTAGGTTGTACCTGTTTAATATTCGCGTACACTCAACCCTCACATCAGTTAAAGTGTTTAACGCTTACCTTTCATTCTAACATTCTCTATCTGACTTACATTCACCTTTCATTACTCTTATTACTGTTTGCTACTGCTTTCTTGATAAATCATATCTTACTTACTACCTTCGTCAATGTTTAAGTTATACAATCATTTTACACTTAGAACGTTCATCCGGCACGAATACGACTCACGAGGATCATTTACATAATCCGCGTTCACGTTGCTCGTCTCTTAATCTCTCATTCACCCTTTACTCAAGGTTTTAATCGCTTTCATTTGTTATCCATCCCATGAACCCCATGTTCATTATTCTATCTTAGTGTCGAAGCCATACTGTTCGTTGTATCCTAAGACCGCTCGTTCATCGCAACAATGTTGCGTTCACAACGTCTATACGCTTTACACCTATTTCTCATCACCATGACATAACATCGAAATGTTATTCATTACCCTCATCACTCAACGTCTAAGGAATCATAATCATAGTAATCCTCCACGTTCGTTTATCGCGACTACGGTCCCCGGATATTGGTTACGTAACCTATCGCTTAACTTCTCTGTCTTTTAATCCCATTCAATTTTTCCATTCAACCTTTACTAAAGGTTTAATTCACTTGCTTAAGTATTATTTTAGGTGAACTACATGTTCATATATCTTTCTTGCACATCTCCCAGTAATTGAGCACTAAAAATCTCATTCTCGGGCATTGCCTCGCATCGGCGTTAAGCGCCACTCTCTTCTTTTTTTTCTCGTCTTTGTGCACGAGCCTACGTCACCCTCATCCTTTGTCTGGCACTGGGGTGCCAAACACTTCGTTACCTCTCACGCTGTGGTGCCACTCGCCAGTAGTTTATGGTCGAGCTCACGCTGCGGCGCCGTCTCTCTAAGGCTCAGCTGGTGATGTGGCGCCAAGCACAAACCCTAGAAAATTTCTTTAAGTCTTTTACAAGCTTTAATAGCTTACTTCAAAATTTTGTAACTTATTCGTTATAACTCGGAACGAGGTTGTTCCAAAGCTATTTTCCTCCTTATCTTACGTATATCAATACCCTCGGACAAAACATTGTTCTGAATCAGTTAACGTGCCATTCGATCGGCTTAATCTTCACCATTTATTCATTTCTTTACGCTTTTAACGTTCTTCGCTTCTTCGTTCGTACTTCGGTCATCCAAATTCGAAACTCATTCGATCTTGAGTCCATGACTCACATTTTCTACGTTCTCTTACTTTCTTATGAAACCCTACACATTCAGGTTCATTTACTAACATTCTAATTCTAGTTTGTCCTTTACAAAATTTTCGCCATAACTTCGTTATAGCTAAGTTTAATTTGGTCTTCATGAATGTTTCTACTGTTCCTAACCAAGCAATATGCAACTAACTTATACGCGATGGTTTTAAACTTGTCCATCAACAACAATTATCCTACGATTGTTTTAAATTTGTCCATCAACAACGTTCTTCGTGTTCTTCGCGCGTTATTCACGTTCTTCGTTTGTTCTTCATTTTTAATCGATATTTTGGATTATGATTTCTCTTTTTCTTGGAATTTGATGTTATAGAACACCATTAATTAATTATTTCACCCACTCATTCATAAGATTCATTAGGATCGCTCAAAATCCTTACGAATCTTATACTTCCTTAAGAAATTTATAAAATAAACTTCTAATTCCTATTTCTTTATTTTCTTATGATTTCAACCATATGAAATCATTTCTAACATCACCTACTTCTTATCTTCATTAAGTTATGTTTTTAAACATAGAACTTAAAGAAAATTTAAATTCAATTAGGTTTTAGGTTACCTCCCTTCTTTATTTTTCTTCCGCTAGACAAAGTCGGCGATTCGCAAGCTTTTCTATCTCACGGTCACCTTCGATCCGATCATTCATGCTCATGCTCTTCTTTCTCCCTCTTCATCCAAGCTCTCTCTCTCTCTCAAGTGTTATAGGATTTTCAAAATCCTATAAAAATGAATCTAAGCTTCCTTTTATAGAGAAACCCAAAGCTAGGGCAATTTGGTCATTTCGCCCCCTTAACCTCCTTACTATTCAAGGCTTAAGCCCTAAGTTAACTTGGCATCCACATTAACTTAGCCATTATGTCTTCTTATCCCTTAAGTTTACATAGCCCTTATGTTTGCTTAGCCCTTAAGTTTACTTAGCCCTTAAGTTTGATTAGCTCTTAAGTTATTTAGTCCTTAAGTTTGCTTAGCTCTTAAGTTTACTTAGTCCTTACTCCACCTCCTTACTATTCACGAAGCTTCCCTTGGAAGCTTCGTGCTTCGGTATTGCAAAATTCGTCCGTCAGTTCAAAAACTGATATCCTCGGAATCCAAATATTTTTGGATATTTTGTCTTTCTTTTACCGATTAACTTTTACGTATTCTTCAGATTTTTGAAAAACTAAAAACACTTTTTGGCATTAAGCATCTTCCTTCACGTTTTCCCCTAATGTAGCTGTAACAACCCGGAATTTTGGATTATCCAGAATTTAGGTTTAAAGAAAATAAATTTTTATTAAAACTATTTTGTGCTATGTGTTTATTAATCGTTTTATAACCTAGGATGATTATTAATTGGGAGGATTCTGGCTACGAGCTAGATTGAACGAGTAAGAATTTTCAAGACAAAAATAGAATTTTCCGGGAACAAAATATTTTCGGGGAAAAAGAAGAAATAGGCACTATTCACCCGACGAAACCTAAGGGTTAGGGTTTGAATAACCTAAGCCTTTCTGAGAGTTTGGTATGTTGAAATGACATTCCATCGAAAGATTTGATGATAATATATCGTGAAAAGTTAAGTAAGTCGATTAAAGTTTTTCTCAAAAACGTGCAGAAATCGGACGAAATAAAAATGACGAAAAGTACCGCTGTGTACTTTTCATTCGTTTAACTACGTTAGGGGAAAACGTGAAGAAAAACGCTTGACACCAAAAAGTGTTTTTCAGTTTTTCGAAGATCCGAAGAATACATAAAAGTTAATCGGTAAAAGAAAGACGAAATATCCAAAAATATTTGGATTCCGAGAATCGCAGTTTTTAAAACTGTCGGACGAAACCCGAAAGACGGAACTACGAAACTTAAGGGCTAAGCAAACTTGAGGGATAAGTTAACTTAGTCCTTAAGTCTTAAATAGTAAGGAGGTGTGAATAGTGATTTTAGGGGCCAGATGACTATTTTGCCCCTAACCTTGGTTTTCTATAAATAGAAAGCTTAAACTCATTTGTTTTGGATTTTGAAAATCCTACAACATTAAGAGAGAGAGAGAGAGAGAGAGGAGTTCGGATGGGAGGAGAAGGAAGAGGAAGGGCTAGCCCGTGTACAAACTTTGTCCGACGGGAGAAGATTAAAGAAGAACGGTAATCCGAACCCTAGTTTCTTATGAATTTTCTTTAAGTTTTTAAGTTCAAAAACATAACTTAATGAGAATAAGAAGTAAAAGAGATTAGTAATGATTTCATATGGTTGAAATCATGAGAAAATGAAGAAATAAGAATTAGAAATTTAGTGTATAAATTTCTAAAGGAAGTATAAGATTCGTAAGGATTTTGAGCGATCCGAATGAATCTTATAAATGAGTAGGTTAAATAAGTTAGGAATGGTGTTCTATAACATCAAATTCCAAGAAAAAGTGAAATCGTAATCCAAAATATCGATTAAAAATGAAGAACGAACGAAGAACACGAAGAACACGCGAAGAACACGAAGAACATTGTTGATGGACAAATTTAAAACCATCGTAGTGTAATTGTTGTTGATGGACAAGTTTAAAACCATCGCGTATAAGTTAGATGCTTATTGCTTGGTTAGTAACGTTAGAAACGTTCATGAAGAACGGATTAAAACTAAGCTATAACGAA
This sequence comes from Panax quinquefolius, assembly GCA_020205615.1. NCBI lineage: Eukaryota > Viridiplantae > Streptophyta > Magnoliopsida > Apiales > Araliaceae > Panax > Panax quinquefolius. Next base: position 55,200,164 of record CM035171.1, on the reverse strand, counting down.
GTTATGGCGAAAATTTTGTAAAAGAAGAACGAAAATTTGAAAGTTGGTAAAATGAACCCGAATGTGTAGGGTTTCATGAGAATGTAAGAGAACGTATAAAACGTGAGTCGTGGACTCAAGAACGAACGAATTCTGAGTTCGGATGACCGAATTACGGATGAACGAACAAAGAACGTTAAAATGTTAAAATGAATGAAGGGTTAAGATTAAGCCAATTGAATGGCATGTTAATGGATTCAGAACAAAGTTCTGTCCAAGGGTAATCGAAGTACGTAAGATAAGGAAGAAAATGACTTTGGAATGACCTCGTTCCGAGTTATAACGAAGAAGTTATGAGAACGTAAAGTACGCGTCTCAAACTTGATGCAAGACTTAGAAAAATTTTCTAGGTTTCATACTCAAAGGCCCAGCAGTCATGAAGTCGTGCCTTGGAGGCCAGGCAACAGCAGCGAGTTCGGCCATAATCTTCTGGAGAGTGGCGCAGCCAGCGAGCGAGAGATAACAAAGGACTTGGCCAGCAACGCCATCCAAGGAAGAGAGAGAGAGAGAGTGTAGGTAGCCAGCAGTGCACGAGAGATAACAAAGGACTTGGCACCGCAGCCAAATTCGAAGAGAGAGAGAGAAGTAGGTCATGCCAGCAAGCAGAGAGGAAAGGAAGGGAACGGCACGCCAGCAGCGCTAAGCCGAGGCAATATCCGTAAATGAGATTTTTACCAAAAATTTCTGGGATGTGCAAGAAAGAAATATGAACATAATGTTCAACTAATGTAACACTTAATCAAGTGTTTTAAACCTTTAATAAGGTTGAACGAAAAAGATTAAACGAGATTAAAGGACAAAGAATGTAGATGCGGGTTATGGAACTGATGTCCGGGGACCGTAGTCGTGACAAACGAACGTGAGGGATTACTATGATTGGGAATTCCTTAGACGTTGGTTGATGAAGGTAATGAATAACATTCCGATGTTATGTCATGGTAATGAGAGATGAATGTAAAGCGTTTAGACGCTGTGAACGCAACGTTGTTGCGAAGAATGATCGGTCTTAGCATACAACAGATCGTATGACTTTGACATTAAGAAAGAATAATGAACATGGGGTTCATGGGATGGATAACGATCGAAAAGCAATTAAAACCTTGAGTAAAGGTTGAATAAGAGATTAAGAGACGAGCAACGTGAACGTTGAATACGTAAACGATCCTCGTGAATCGTATTCGTGTTTGACGAACGTGATAAGTATACCCTGGTTGTATGACTTAGACGTTGACAAAGGTAGTAAGTAAGATACGAATGGTATCAAGAAAGCCGTAGCGAATGGTAAAAAGATTAATGAAAGCCGATTTTGAGTCGAATGAGAATGTTAGAATGAAAGCGTTGAACACTTTAATCGACGTGAAGGTTGAATATACGCAAATATTAAACGGGTAGAACCTACACCCTGTGTATGGTTTGACAATAAGATAGCGAAGACTATTGATTAAACTTGTGAACGGTGAAGAAGCTGAATTAAAGAGGTATGTATAACGTAAAAGAAGCCGAGTTAATGTTTATAACTTAGATGACGCTCAGAGTCGAATGAACCGGACGTTGTAAGATAAGAATAAGGTAACATAAAATTCTTAACGCTATAAATGCGTAGAATGAATATGACATGATCGTTCTGAGTATACAAAAGACTGTATGACTTAGACGATGATGAATGAATCATGAGGTATGACAATTAGTTGCCAGAAAGCCATAAGGAATATGAATTTGACTTAACGAACATTATAGTTTAATAGTTCGGATAAGTTAAGGTGAGTTAGGTTGTAGTACAATCGTATAATTCCTTCAGAGAGCGAAGGTATATACGAAACTGGCAACCGATCTAACTCACTGTGATGGCAGTGTAGATGAGACGGGAACTTGTTTGTTGGTTGTTTGTGGGAAACCACTCAGAGTACCATATGGACTACTAGCAGAGAAGTGATGTGTGCTGAGTCCTAGAGAAGTATAAGAAGAAGATAAGAATGTAAATCATCAAAGATGATGAACGTTTTGAGTAAGACATCTCCGTATGTCATAAAGCCGTAAAGCGGTAAAGAAAGTTGGTCGCGTAAACTTAGTTGTAAGAACGTGAACCTTAAGAAGTAAAGTTAAGTAAACCAATGCGTAAGTCAAGTATATGACTAATTGGTGTATGTGTTGTTTCCTTATGTGTTATAGGGATTGAAATGAGCAGTTCAACGTAAGCTGTTGCTATGCGTAAGGCAAGTTTCCTAACTTCATTCATATTTTTAAATGAATGCTAGTTTCTAAAACTTCTCAGATGTTGAACTTGAGAAGTTCTGTTTATGTGCGAATGTGTGATATTTGTACAAGGTGGTAGAACGTATGAGGCCTTGTGCCACAATTTGAACACTTCGGTGTTTCTGTGAGATGAACTGTTCTATGTTTGAACTGTTCAATAAAAGAATGTTCTGTTTATACATGAACCGTTATTGTTAAGTCTCTGCTATTGATCCTAGCCAGACAGAATGTACATGAAAGAGGGTAGAGAATGAAAGTATTTCAAAGTGCATGTAACTAATGTTTTAAGATGGTAGGAATCAAGACTATTCCTATTATTCAAGCTGCTTCGTAACCTTTGTTCGGTTATTGAAGTCTGAAAAGAATGTTTAAATTCATGAAGTTGTTTGTTCAACTGTTATGACTTGCTGGGCAATTGAATGCTCACACTTGCTTTAAATGAAAATGATTTTCAGCGAACGATGTTAGAAGAACTTAAGGATCCCGTATAGATCAAGCTGACGGTATCCAGATGAAGTGTCATTCAGAATGTGAATGAGCGAGAAGATCAAGTGAAGACTTGTAATGTAGAAAGATGAGAATTAAACTATAGAATAGTTTAATGAACGATTATGTATCCTTGGTGGCGGATAAAAGTCACTCGTGCAAGATGTAAAGAATAATGTAATTACCATTATTTGTAATGAGAAAAGCTATAAGGTTTTAGAACCTGGGATTTGAGAATGTATGTCATTATATTCAGTATATAATGATGTATGTTGGATGAATGATGTACTCGTGACGTATGGAATTCAGGTGTGAAGATAGACCGGATTTCGGGGCATTACAGGTTGGTATCAGAGCTGATAGGTTATAAACCTTAGGTATGAGTACCTAAGACTATAATCGTAAAGAGAAGGATAAGAAGATCACCACGTGATCATAGTAAATCGTAGTAACAGATGAGCTATTAAACGATGAATGATTTATAGCTAATGCTATGAATGAATGGTACTACAAAGTAGTACGGGAAGAAGAACTCAGATTGTGTTGTAAAGGATAGTATACGAATTAAAGAAAATTCGTATTAAGTAAAGAGAAAGTTAGAAGTTGTAAGATTTCAATTGAGGACTCATGTGATGGCTGAGTTGTATGAATCTTTGTATGGACAGAGGTTTGTGCTGGGTGTAACAACCACTCAGTTTATTACAGTGATGATCATTGAAATTGGTCACGCTATCAAGATATATATGACGAGAAGGTGAATCTTTTCTCATGTATATACTTGGTAGGTAGAGAACGATAAGATTAGGTGCGAGTTCTTGAAACTCATACTTATGGTAAGTTCGTGACTCATAATAATATGGTATGTTTTTGAATGTCTCAGCGAATGGACGCCTAAGGTCTGTCTGGATGTTCTTAAACTCATATTATTGTGGAAAGTTCCTGAACTCATAATGTGTGGTAAGTTGATGGACTGTACTAAGAAATAAGAATGTTTAGACTGAAAACGAAGTATTTTCAGTAGACTTAGCATTGAAGGTGCTAGAGAAGATTAAGTATTGTCGCAAGTAAGACAATGAAGGAAGATGGAGAATAGGATATTCCAAGTCATCTAGCTATGCTAGATTTCGAAATTTCTTGAAATCGTGCTGATGTGCGCATTTTGAAAATGAAAGAATTGGTTCACCTTTTGGAACCAATGGATTTTAAAAGAACTATTCTTGGTATGTCTATGCTAATTATTTTAGCTAGACAGAAATTGGTTTAAAATATCAAAATGAATTTTATATCATCAGTGCATTTGATGCAAAGATGGTAAAAGGGTGGAGTTATTAATGCAATTAAACCTGGTGTTGGATTTGATCTTAGGATCAACAACCTGCTATGGTATGATGTATAATGACGAAGTCATAAACTGACGAAGTCCTCAACGTACTGTGAAGAGTGCGGTATCATGACGTCATAAAATGTTTTGATGTATTGCGAAAGAATTTAAAGAAGTAGTCGATGTCAATTGAGTTGACTAGACGAATGTTTCAAGTTGATGTCTAATTTATTGGTATGGTCTAAGCTACTTGATTTGGCTAAGACGAATGGTATGTCATGATTAAAAGAAAATCGAGTTTTCTTTGAAGAGCTATGCTGAACCAAATTATTTTGGTGCGGATTCTAATGATTAAGTCTGAGGTGAACATACCCTGAAATGGGGTTATACGATAGGTTGATCACCTACGTATGGAAGAGGTAGTTTACCTTCTTTGTGATTGTAAACTGACCGTGGAAAGAAAGGTTACGGTGTCATGCTGTTTAACCTAGCAAGAGTTCATAGTCAATTTAACCCCTAAGCAAAAGTATGAAATGTTTTAAAGGAATCTTTATATTCCTCGTTATTCATTTCACTTCATGATTCTTGATAGGTTATGGAGATTAGGAATGATGGAAAGATAAGAACTTCTTTGAAAAGAAGTTGAGAAGAAGGGTAAGCTAAAATTTCGAGGATGAAATTCTGTGAAGAATGGAAGAATGTGATGACCCGGGTAAGGGTTTGGTTTGATGAAATTCCGAGGACGGAATTTTTATAAGGAGGGAAGAATGTAACAACCCAGAATTTTGGATTATCCAGAATTTAGGTTTAAAGAATTAGTTATTAATAAAATAAATTTTTATTAATACTATTTTGTTTTATGTGTTTATTTATCGTTTTATAACCTAGAATGATTATTAATCGGGAGGATTCTGGCTACGAGCTAGATTGAATGAGTAAGAATTTTCAAGAAAAAAATAGAATTTTTCCGGGAACAAAATATTTTCGGGGAAAAGACGAAATAGGCACTATTCACCCGACGAAACCTAAAGGTTAGGGTTTGAATAACCTAAGCCTTTTCGAGAGTTCGGTATGTCGAAATGACATTCCGTCGAAAGATTTGACGATAATATATCGTGAAAAGTTAAGTAAGCCGATAAAAGTTTTTCTCTCGAAAACGCGTAAATCGTATTAAAAAAAATAAAAAAAAAGTACCGCTGTGTACTTTTCATTTGTTTAACTACGTTATGGGAAAACGTGAAGGAAAATCGCTTGACGCCAAAAAGTGTTTTTTAGTTTTTCGAAGATCCGAAGAATACGTAAAAGTTAATCGGTAAAAGAAATACGAAATATCCAAAAATATTTGGATTCCGAGAATCGCAGTTTTTAAAACTGTCGGACAAAACCCTAAAGACGGAACTACAAAACTTAAGGGCTAAGTTAACTTAGTCCTTAAGTCTTGAATAGTAAGGAGGTGTGAATAGTGATTTTAGGAGCGAAATGACTATTTTGCCCCTAACCTTGGTTTTCTATAAATAGAAAGCTTAAACTCATTTGTTTTGGATTTGAAAATCCTACAACATTAAGAGAGAGAGAGAGAGAGAGAGTTCGGATGGGAGGAGAAGGAAGAGGAAGGGCTAGCCCGTGTATAAACTTTGTCCGACGGGAGAAGATTAAAGAAGAACGGTAATCCGAACCCTAGTTTCTTCTGAATTTTCTTTAAGTTTTTATGTTCAAAAACATAACTTAATGAGAATAAAAAGTAAAAGAGATTAGTAATGATTTCATATGGTTGAAATCATGAGAAAATGAAGAAATAAGAATTAGAAATTTAGTGTATAAATTTCTGAAGGAAGTATAAGATTCGTAAGGATTTTGAGCGATCCGAATGAATCTTATAAATGAGTAGGTTAAATAAGTAAGGAATGGTGTTCTATAACATCAAATTCCAAGAAAAAGTGAAATCGTAATCCAAAATATCGATTAAAAATGAAGAACGAACGAATAACACGAAGAACACGCGAAGAACACGAAGAACGTTGTTGATGGACAAATTTAAAACCATCGTAGTGTAATTGTTGTTGATGGACAAGTTTAAAACCATCGCGTATAAGTTAGATGCTTATTGCTTGGTTAGTAACGTTAGAAACGTTCATGAAGAACGGATTAAAACTAAGCTATAACGAAGTTATGGCAAAAATTTTGTAAAAGAAGAACGAAAATTTGAAAGTTGGTAAAATGATCCCGAACGTGTAGGGTTTCATATGAATGTAAGAGAACGTATAAAACGTGAGTCGAGGACTCAAGAACGAATGAATTCCGAGTTCGGATGACCGAATTACGGACGAACGAACGAAGAACATTAAAAATGTTAAAATGAATGAAGGGTTAAGATTAAGCCAATTGAATGGCATGTTAATGGATTCAGAACAAAGTTTTGTCCAAGGGAAATTGAAGTACGTATGATAAGGAAGAAAATGGCTTTGGAACGACCTCGTTCCGAGTTATAACGAAGAAGTTATGAGATCGCAAAGTACGCGTCTCAAACTTGATGCAAGACTTAGAAAAATTTTCTAGGTTTTCATACATACTCGTTTGCAGCGTGGCATGAAGTCGTGTCGAGGTGGCAAGCAATGCGCATGAAGAGCTCGGCCATAATCTTTTGGAGAGTGGCGCCATAGTGCGAGAGATAACAAAGGACGTGGCACCACAACGCCAGTCCGGGAAGAGAGAAGAGAGAAGTAGGTGGCGCCGCAGCGCAAAAGATAACAAAGGACTTGGCACCGCAGCGCCAGTCTGGGAAGAGAGGAGAGAGAAGTAGGTCGCGCCGCAGCGCGAGAGGAAAGGAAGGGCACGACGCCATAGTGCCAGTGCAGGGCAATATCCCGAAATGAGATTTTTGCTGCTCAATTTCTCGAGGGATGTGCAAGAAAGAAATATGAACATAATGTTCAACTAATGTAACACTTAATCAAGTGTTTTAAACCATTAATAAGGTTGAACGAAAAGATTAAATGAGATTAAAGGACAAAGAATGTAGATGCAGGTTATGGAACCGATGTTCGGGGACCGTAGTCGCGATAAACGAACGTGAGGGATTACTATGATTGGGAATTCCTTAGACATTGGTTGATGAAGGTAATGAATAACATTTCAATGTTATGTCATGGTAATGAGAGAAGAATGTAAAGCGTTTAGACGCTGTGAAATCAACGTTGTTGTGAAGAACGATCGGTCTTAGCATACAACGGACCGTATGACTTTGACATTAAGAAAGAATAATGAACATGGGGTTCATGGGATGGATAACGATCGAAAGCAATTAAAACCTTGAGTAAAGGTTGAATGAGAGATTAAGAGACGAGCAACGTGAACGTTGAATACGTAAACGATCCTCGTGAATCGTATTCGCGTTTGACGAACGTGCTAAGTATACCCTAGTTGTATGACTTAGACGTTGACAAAGGTAGTAAGTAAGATACGAATGGTATCAAGAAAGCCGTAGCGAACGGTAAAAAGATTAATGAAAGCCGATTGTGAGTCAGATGAGAATGTAAGAATGAAATGTAAGCGTTGAACACTTTAATCGACGTGAAGGTTGAATGTACGCAAATATTAAACGGGTAGAACCTACACCCTGTGTATGGTTTGACCGTATGATAGCGAAGACTATTGATTAAACCTGTGAACGATGAAGAAGTTGAATTAAAGAGGTGTGTATAACATAAAAGAAGCCGAGTTAATGTTTATAACTTGGATGACGCTCCGAGTTGAATGAACCGGACGTTGTAAGATAAGAATAAGGTAATGTAAAATGCTTAACGCTATAAATGTGTAGAATGAATATGAAATGATCGTTCTGAGTATACAAAAGACTATATGACTTAGACGATGATGAATGAATCCTGAGGTATGATAATTAGTTGCCAGAAAGCCATAAGGAATATGAATTTGACTTAACGAACATCATAGTTTAATAGTTTGGATAAGTTAAGGAGAGTTAACTTAACGAACATTAGGTTGTAGTACAATCGTAACCTTTGATGGTTGACATATGGGAGCTGGGCTAAACAATTCCTTCAGAGAGCGAAGGTATATACGAAACTGGCAACCGATCTAACTCACTGTGATGGCAGTGTAGATGAGACGGGAACTTGTTTGTTGGTTGTTTATGGGAAACCACTTAGAGTACCATATGGACTACTAGCAGAGAAGCGATGTGTGCTAAGTCCTAGAGAAGTATAAGAAGAAGATAAGAATGTAAATCATCAAAGATGATGAACGTTTTGAGTAAGACATCTCCGTATGTCATAAAGTCGTAAAGCAGTAAAGAAAGTTGGTCGCGTAAACTTAGTTGTAAGAACGTGAACCTTAAGAAGTAAAGTTAAGTAAACCAATGCGTAAGTCAAGTATATGACTAATTGGTGTATGTGTTGTTTCCTTATGTGTTATAGGGATTGGAATGAGCAGTTCAACGTAAGCTATTGCTGTGCGTAAGGCAAGTTTCCTAACTTCATTCATATTTTTAAATGAATGCTAGTTTCTAAAACTTCTCAGATGTTGAACTTGAGAAGTTCTGTCTATGTGCGAATGTGTGATATTTGTACAAAGTGGTAGAACGTATGAGGCCTTGTGCCACAATTTGAACACTTCGGTGTTTCTGTGAGATGAACTGTTCTATGTTTGAACTGTTCAATAAAAGAATGTTCTGTTTATACATGAACCGTTGTTGTTAAGTCTGTGCTATTGATCCTAGCCAGACAGAATGTGCATGAAAGAGGGTAGAGAATTAAAGTATTTTAAAGTGCATATAACTAATGTTTTAAGATGGTAGGAATCAAGACTATTCCTATTATTCAAGCTACTTCGTAACCTTTTTTCGGTTATTGAAGTCTGAAAAGAATGTTTAAATTCTTGAAGTTGTTTGTTCAATCAATGACTTATTTGGCAATTGAATGCTCACACTTGCTTTAAATGAAAAACATTTTTCAACGAACGATGTTAGAAGAACTTAAGGATCCCGTATAGATCAAGCTGACGGTATCCAGATGAAGTGTCATTCAGAATGTGAATGAGCGAGAAGATCAAGTGAAGACTTGTAATGTAGAAAGATGAGAATTAAACTATAGAATAGTTTAATGAACGATTATGTATCCTTGGTGGCGGATAAAAGTCACTCCTGTAAGATGTAAAGAATAATGTAATTATCATTATTTATAATGAGAAAAGCTATAAGGTTTTAGAACCTGGGATTTGAGAATGTATGTCATTATATTCAGTATATAATGATGTATGTCGGATGAATGATGTACTCGTGACGTACGGAAATCCGGTGTAAAGATAGACCGGATTTTGGGGCGTTACAGTAACTAAATGAATGAAAAGTACATAGCAGTACTTTTCGTCGTTTTTATTTTGTTTGATTTCTGCACGTTTTTTGAGAAAAACCTTTATCGGCTTACTTAACTTTTCACAATATATTATCGTCAAATCTTTTGATGGAATGTCATTTCGACATACCGAACTCTCGGAAAGGCTTAGGTTATTCAAACCCTAACCCTTAGGGTTTCATCGGGTGAATAGTGCCTATTTCATCTTTTTCCCCGGAAATATTTTTGTTCCCGGAAAACTTTCATTTTCGTCTTGAAAATTCTTACTCGTTCAATCTAGCTCGTAGCCAGAATCCTCCAGACTTATAATCATCTTGTGTTATAGAACGATTAATAAACACATAGCATAGAATAATATTAATAAAAATTCCTTTTATTAATAACTAATTCTTTAAACTTAATTTCTGGATAATTTGATTTTTCGGGTTGTTATAGTATAAGCACTCAATCTAATTTCTTATGTGTTACATCATTATCTGCAACATAACTTTCAAAAATCCTAGTTCAAAGATATTACTTATACTTCTTTGTCTATAACTAACTTCATAGTTCTTCTTATCTTTTCGAGTTAACAGATTAACTATATTAGAAAAATCTTAAATAAATCCTTGATAGTGACATGCTAACACTAACTTTTTATACTTCTGTCGACTTCCTCAATTACTTTTTCTTATTCATAACTTCTTCCTTCATTAATTCTATGGATATCAATCTATGACTTTCATCCATATAATGGATAGCACCTCATAGTGATACCTATCAGCTTGCCATCGTACTTTACGACGTCCCCTACGGATATATCGTTTCTTTAAAGAATCTAAAACCCAAAAATTAAACTTCCTCCCAGCCAAAATTCATAATTAATGAACTTAGTATATAACTTCTCCCCTTTTTAGTGTTTCCACACTTTCCTTAACTGTTCAGCATGATCCTTCAACGTCTCAAGATGAACTAGAACATCAACTATGAACACCATACAACTCATTCAACTATTCATTTACATAATTAATTCATCTAATTCTTAACTGCATTAACAAATACATACATCAAACATCATCATTAAAACTCCTAAATCTACTGGCAATACCCAGTTCTTAAATCTATTTTAAAAATATGTTTCCATCTTTCAGTTGATTATAAAGAACTTCTATTATAACAATCTATACTTACTTTTAATCGTTACGTTGTTCAACTACTTATAGTCAATGTAACGCCCAAAAAAATCGAATAATCTGTAAAACAATTTTATTTGAATTAATAATGAATAAAATTATATTATGTTATTATTATGTGTTAGTAAGATGAATGCCATTCAATAACCTAGAAACGTCGAAAAGTCGTAGTATTTTAACTACATCACGGAATTAAAGTGTTTGAATTTCCAAGACAAAAATAAAAGCATTCCGAGAAATTTTCTGAAAAACATTATTCATCGATTTTCGCTTGGGAATTTTTTTTGAACTTCCGAGAAATACGTAATGATAGAATATCGAGGTGAGATGGATTATGTAATAATAATTCAAGTATGGAAAACATAATATTTCACACGCGGACTTAATTAGAGAACGTTAGGAATATCAAGCGTTAAGAAGATAATGTATTGATCGTATGATACTTATGTATTGTACGAGTAAATGAATATGAGTATTATGTGAGATATAATATGAGTAAGTATGAATGATGGAATATCATATATTATGAATTAGTATACGAATTAAAATATGAGAATTATACGTATAGAATACGTCCTAAGGCTTTAAGCCATTTGTAAATGAACTTGTGGATTATTTAGGATGTACAAGTCCAATAAGAATTGGATGTGCAAGCCCAAGTGTTTGATAAATGTGAAGCCCAAAGTAAATTAATACAAGCCCAAAGCTTAAGCTAAACTAATTAAACTTAAGCCCAATGTAATAATCCATTGGACTAGGGTGATCCATGAGGCAACCCATGGGTGATCTTGGTGCCCAAGTGTTGTGATGACCAAGAACTTTATGTGGTGGCCAAGCATTTTGTGTAGGGATCAAGTTTACTTAGGGATTAAGTATGGAATAGTAAGGAGGTTACTTAAGGAGGTGGATGTCTTAATGACCCATTCTCCCTAACCTTAGAAATCCTATAAATAACAAGCTCAAAATTCATTATTTGTTTGTTAACTTTCATCCAACTTCCAACTTAATTGGTAGAGAGAATAAGCACATATAAGCTAGACTTTCATATTTGTTCCAAGAAGAAGAAAAACTAGTTCATCAAGAATAAGACTCTTGTCCTATAATCTTCCATCTCTTCCATGATAGCTTGATAGAGAAGTGATGGTCATGTATGCTAAGAAATCATAAGAAGGGTTAATCTAAGGACTTAAGTCTTAATAAGTAGGGAATAAGCACTTTGTCCATGAATAAGCTATGAACTAAGGGAGAACTTGTAAGACTTATATCATGTTTTCATGAATGATGTTAGTATGATAATAGGATGTAAAAATGATGGTTAGAAGACTTTAACTATCATAAGCCATGTGAAATAAAGTTAAGTGTAGTTTATACTTTGACAAGTAATAAGCTCATAAGGAATAAGTCAAAACCTAACATAAAAATAAGTTGTTATAATATGTAGGTTGATATGTTTAGTTGATGTATTGAATCCATTTGGAATGATGAAAAATCTTTAGTAACGAGGTTTTGCCGAAAATTCACACGATTGGACGATAATCGTCAAATTTGTGAAATTCTAGAATAAAATTCAAATTTTGTTTTTGAGCTCGGAAATGTTGGTTTTCGATGGAGACAAGTCTTATTTGGCATTGTAACGACCGAGAAATACGGATCTTATTGCAAAATGATTTTATTAAGTTAAATAATAATAAAATCATATTCTATGTGTTATCAAGATGGTTGTCATTGTATAACCTATTGATGTTAGAATATCGTAGTATTTGGGCTACGTGGATGAATTAAAGTGTTTGAATTTTCAAGACGAAAATAAAAGTTTTCCGAGAAATTTTCCGAAAAACACTATTCATCGGTATTTGCTTGGGATATAATTTTGAGATTCCGAGAAATACGCAATGATGGAATAACAAGTTAAGATGGATTATGTAATAAAAATCTAGTTATGGAAAAAGTAATAATTCGCTTTTGGACTTAAATTATAAACGTTAAGTAAAGCGAAGTGTTAAAGAATAAGTAATAATTGTATGATACTTGGTATTGTATGAAGTAATGAAAACGAGTATAATATGAAGTATTATACGAGTTTGTATAAAGGATGAAATATCGTATATAAATTCTATATGAATTATAATACGAAAATAATACATGAACTATATGTATGTGTATTAAGAAATGTTAATGGACTTAGATGATTGGTTAAACAATTATATACAAGTCCAAGTGAATTAAAGAGAGAAGCCCAACTATAAATTAATGAACCAACTAGTGTTTGTTAATATAAGGCCCAAGGATTTATTATTCCAAGCCCAAGCTAGAATCCATGGATTGTATAACCCATGGGGCAAACCATATTGATGTGGTTAATATGTGGTGACCAAGTGATGTGGTGATCAAGTAAGTGTGATGATCAAGTAGGAGTATTGACCAAGACTTTGAATTAATGAATAGTAAGGAGGTGGCTTAAGGAGGTGGGATGATTTAAAGACCAAACTACCTTAACCTTGGAAAGTCTATAAATAGAAGAGCTTTGCTAGTCATTTGTTGGTTGATCAAATAATCCAACACTTCTAAAGTGCTTAAGTGTTAGAGAGAATAAGCTACACATAAGTCATTCCATAAGTAAGAAGAAGAAGCAAGCTACTTACCAAGACTACAAAAGAGTAAGACTTCTTCTCAATTATCTTCTACCTCTACCATGATAGGATGATAAGAAAAGTTGGATTAAGAAACATGAATGAGTAAGTAATGAACTTAAGCCAATTAAGTTGGTAATAATTCATTTAAGCTAGCATAAGTTATAAACTTATGTGAAAATAATATGAACTTGTAAGAAGTTTACTAAGAGAAATGATATGAATGTAAAAGAATTTATATGATCATATGTGTCATGTATACCTAAGTAAAGTTATATGTGAAGAGTATGTAAAGTATGATGATTAAGAAACCTTAATTGTCATAAGTCATGAATAATCAAATCTTAAGTAGTTTATAATTCAACAAGTTATAAGCTCATGAAGAATAAGTCAAAATCCAACAATGAATATAAGTTGTTGTATTAAGTATGTTAAAATGTTCACATGATGAATGGAAGTCATTTGTAATGTTAAACAAATTATAAGAATGAAGAATTGCCTAAATTTGCACGATTAGGCGATAAACGTCGAATACGTAAAATTCTCGGAATGGAAGTCAAATTTTGTGTTGGATCATGAAACCATTGTTTTCCAATAGAAACAAGTCATAATTGGCATTTAAGAGTTGCGGACTCAAAAATGATTGGATTCTAACTTAGAATGAAGAAACAAGCGTTGAACGTTCACGAACGTTTATCGTTTATGTTAAAAATGAACCAATAGGTAAATTTTTAGCAAACGAAGTCAAATAGATAAAATTCTTGAATAACCATGTAGAGTACGTAAATTGTGAACCGTAGGCTTTTGAACGAGCCAATTCGGACTTATAACGAAGAAGTTATACGTCCGGGAAGTTCACAAAAATTTCAAAACTAAAATTTATATCTGGTGCACAGAGTTGGCGCCGCAGGGCCAACCCTAGGCAAAAGAGCCGCACCGCAGCGCAGAACAAACAGTAACCGAGCATACTGCAAGAGTTCATCGCAGTGCGAACCTTAGTTCAATAAGTGGCGCCGCAGCGCCATGAACAATGACAAAATCCTCTGGAGTGTGGCGTCGCAGCGCAGACCATTAAGTAAGGACTCGCGCCGCAACGCCAAGTCCAGGACAGTTATACATTAAGCTCACACCACATCGCGAGATGTAGGTATAAAGCTGGTGCCGTAGCGCCAGTCTCAGAGCGAAGATAGTAATGAAATTTTCTAAGTATAAAGAAAAGAAATGGAAGTAAACATAACTTAAGGAAGGTAATGTAACATTGATTAAACATTGTTAAACCTTAAGGATAATGTATAAAGGTTGAGATAACCTAGTCAAGTATAATGCAAGCATAATGATAAACCGAATGAATATTAAATGAATCTAATACGCAATTAGATTGAAATAAAGAGTATGATATAGTCATATACATACTTGATTATATGTGACCTAATGTAAGGCATTATGTAATCATGTATTGTATAGACTTGAACGACTTGAACATAAAGTTAATTTACCGTAGCAGACGCTAAAGGCAAGTATTCTAACTCTTGTCTCAGTTCAATCTGAACAAGTTTTTGAGGTTCATGTATTCTTTCGCATGAATTGAGGTATGTTGAAGTTGAAGACAATTCCTTTGGCTAGACTTGATGAATTGATAATCTATTCATGTAATATCAAATGTTGCTATCTTTTGTCAACTACTTGATATGGTTTTCAAAAGAAGACTGAAATGTTAAACAAATATTTTGTCGGTAAAACGACAGGCACGTGAGGTTGCCAAATGCTTAAACGTGCATACGTTTAATGGATGTAGTGTTGATCAACATAGAGTACAATAAATCGATCACCTAAAAGTGCTCGTAAGTGATATCGCTTACTGGACTTGCTTCCGGTTGTCCTTTTCCAATAAAGAATGAATACTCGAGGTCTCTGACCGGAGTGAATGTTTTACTAAATACTGTTGTTATTGTAAAACATTTTGAAAGAAAAGATGAAGTGCTATTTTGAATTATCAATAGTACTTCATAACTATTGTTCAGTTATTGAAGATATACGATTTGTATGTGTCAAGCATGTTGTTATTAAATTGTTATACTTGCTGAGCTAGTTATCCTCACTCTTGCTTGAACCATATGAATGCAGCTAAGATTGAACGTCCCGAAGGATCGAAAAAGGATAAGGGAAAAGCTAAGGCAGATTACTAAGCTGTCTTGTAATAGTATAGGTCTATTGTTGTAATTTAACTGATATTATGACAAAGAACCTTTGTAACGGGTTTAGAACTTGGGAAATGTAAATATTACTTTAAATATTTAGAAGTTATATTCGTTCTTTGAGACTTTTCAAATTGAATGAATGTATGAATGTTGTACAGTATAACACCATCTGTCGGGTTGGAAGATACCCGAATTTGGGGGCGCTACAGGCATTATAGAGTTGCGGACTAGAAAATGACCGGATTCTGACTTTGAACGAAGAAACGAGCGTTGAACATTCACGAACGTTTATCTTTTTCGTTAAAAATGACCTAATATGTGAATTTTGAGTTAACGAAGTCGAAAATATAAAATTCTTGAATGAACACGTAGAGTATGTGATTTTTGAACTAATGGCTCTTGAATGAGCCAATTCAGACTTATAACGAAGAAGTTACGAGCACAAAAATTTCACAAAGTTAAAAAACTGACAAAGTTTTCTGGTGCACAGAGCTGGCGCCGCTGCGCCATCCCAAGGCCAAATAGGTGGCGCCATAGCACCGAGCCTGGCCGGGAAAAGCTATGACCTACTAGAGTTTGGCACCGCAACGCGCCCATTGTATGAAGTTGGAGCCGTAGCGCCAGAACCGTGGAAAACCTATTGATGAGTCACGTCGTGGCGTTGGTCAAGGCAGGAATGTTGGCGCCGCAGTGCCAGTATTAGGGTTTACATAGAGATGAATGGTTATGAAGATAAAAACAAAGACAATGAGTTAATACAAACTTAATAAACATGAAGTAACATTGTTAAGACATTGTTAAACCTTAAGTATGATCACTTAAGGTTGAAGTAAGTCAGTTACATGTGAACGTAAGAACAATGTAATGGAATGCCGGAACCAATAATAACAAATCTAAGTCATAATTAGATTGAGAAGAAGGGTAAGATTCGTTAGGAACCATGTATGTTTATTCATGACTAATGTATTATGTTATATTATCATTAACTGTAGAGACCTTAAGGACTTAAAGTGCACATGTAATAACAGTAGCAGACGCTAAAGGAAAGTATTATAACCCTTATTTCAGTTCAATCTTGACAAGCTTTGTGATTCATGTATTCTTAAGCATGAACTAATGTCTGAACAAGTCAAAGCAAATTTTTTCGGCTAGACTTACGTTATGTTGGATTTCTTATAATCCATCAAAGTATTGTCAATGTTTTACCAAACTATATTGGTGTGGTTTTCAAAGAAAGGCTGAGTATGCTAAACTGTTTTTTCGTCAAACGACACGCACGTGAGGTTGCCACAACTTAAACGTACATACATTTAATGAATGTAGTGTTGATCAACATAGAGTACTATAGGTTGATCACCTAGACGTGCTCGTAAGCTATGTCGGACCTACGGACTTTGTGTCGGGATGTCCTTTTCAAAGAACTTATGAAATGCTCATGGTCTTGGACCGTAATTGATGTTTTACTGAATATTGTCAATGTAAAAAGTTTTGAAAGAAAAGAAGTGATATTTTGAATTATCGATAGTACTTCGTAACTATTGTTCTGTTATTGAAGATATACGATTCCTATGTTTCAAGCATGTTATTTTTATTAGAATTGTTGTAATTGCTGAGCTAGTTAGGCTCACTCTTGCTTGAACCATACGAATGCAGCTAAGATCAAACGGACCAACGGATCCAGCAAGGATAAAGGGAAGGCTAAGGCGAACTCGTAGATTACTTGTGTAATAGTATAGGTTTGTAATGATAATATTTGATATTATGACAAGAACAAGTGTAACGTTTATAAAGAACCTGGGGAATGTTAATATTATTTTGAATATAAATAAGACATATTCGTTCTTTTGAGGCATTTCAATTGAATGTTTGTGTGAACTATAGCACCATCTGTCGGGTTGGAAGATACCCGAATTTAGGGGCGTCACAGGTTGGTATCAGAGCATTATGTTATAAAACTTAAGGGGGGATTTAAACCTTAAGTCATAACCTTAAGAAAAGTCAAAGAAATAAAAGATGGAAATTAACCCTATAAAAATGCATTATATATGTTATATGTTTTTTTATTATTCTACTGACATGTACTAATCAAACTTATTTGTGTTGTTGTAGATCATGAGAAAATGGAATATATAGAGACGTACAGGTAGTCAGTGAAGGATCGGTTAATCAGATAGAGATCATACCGAACCCCATAGCAGTAGAGCCCGATGTAGTTGTTGTTGAGTCTAGAGACTAAAAGAGCCTAAAATTAATGTATGTGTTCGACGGCATGTTAGAAGAAGAGGTGGAGGTAGTGTCCTTCAACCCAGTAGCAATAGCAGTCAGAGATGGCTCCAGGGGAGTCAATGATGTCATTGTTTATGTCAGTATTGGATAGAAACATCGATTACTGTCAGGAGGTAAAGGAGCTAAAAGCAGAGCTCCAGGCTTTCTTGGAAGATAAGATAGACATGGAGTCAATGTGGGAACAGGAACACGATGAAAGGATTTTAGCCAAGGACAAGGTCCATGAGCTGAAACAGGAGGTCTTTGAGCTAAGGGGGGAGCTAAAGACCAAGAAGCAGAAGATAGGGAGAATGTCCTATATTCATAGGAGTTCTCATGCAAACTTCCAGCAGCAGGTAGCAGGCTATCCCATAAAGGCAGCGCAGACACGGCATACTATCAGCCGTGATATTATCGTCGGTCTTGCCAAGGAAGATTTTGATAATTCCTTGAGGCAGATATAATCTATTAGTGGGTAGAGTAGTTTAGATATGTAAATATTGTGTATCTAGTAGTGACGTAAAACCCTCTTTTGTATATCAAAGGGTAGTCTCTTATAAATCATAATTTTTTGGAAAGCAATTGTGGGATAGTAATGTAATCAGCTTAGGCTGTGTAAATGAATCAATATAATATAAGCCTTTTTGGAACATGTTGAGTAATGAATGTTTAAGTTATTGTCTAATCTTGAATAATAACAAACTAATAGGAAATGAATAATAATAAAATGTGTTGTTTATTGTAACAGCAAAATGCTGCCAAGAAGAGCACAATGAAACTAAGGCACTAACGTAAATCAACCGAAGGGAGGTCAGGTTAACCCTATACATGAGTTTGTTAATCTTTTAACAGATGCGTTCAATAGAAATGGGGCTAACATCCCCGTAAATCTTGGAGTAGTCTGAGTTACTACATTTAAGGATTTTAAGAGCGTGGGTCCGCCAGAGTTCAAAGGAACTACTGACCCAATAGAAGACCAAACGTGGGTAAAAGATATCGAGAAGGCATTTGTCATAACAAATGTCGACGAGGGTCAGAAGGTTGCCTTTGCAACCTACATGATGAAGGGAGAGGCTAACCTTTGGTTGGAGGTCAACCAGGCTAGGGCCGGGATCGAGAATTTAACGTGGGAAAGGTTCAAGGAGATATTCTTTGAGAACTATTTTCCCATGAGTATGCAGGGGAGAATGGAGATGAGGTTTCTCGATTTAAAATAAGGGGATATGACGGTTCCCTAATACACTGCCAAGTTTAATGAACTGGCAAGGTTTTCTCCACACCAAGTGGACACTGAGGTTAGGAAAGCTCGACGGTTCGAGCAGGGCTTGAAACCCTGGCCCTATAACCGTATTTCTATTTTCCAAAGTACTTCGTTTGGGACCAATTTAGAGAAGGCGATAATCACCGAAGGTGGTAGCGAGTCTTTTAGCCAGTACCATAAGGATAGGAAGAATAAAGGGGAAAATGGATGGGGGAGTGACGGTCGAGGGAGCCAGCGGAAGTTGCGAGGACAGAAGCAGAAAGTGTTTAACTCTGGGAATACTTGATTGAAGCAAGGAGACCCGAAGAGGAGGATGGAGGCCTGCAAGACATATGGGAAGACTCACTTAGGAGTCTGTCTCAAGGGGAAGGTCGTTTGCTATAACTATGGATAGGAGGGGCACATTACTCCTAACTGTCCATGTCCGAAGAAGAACCACGGATGCTTTGTATGTGGGTCAACTGACCGCATGGCAAAGAACTGCCCGAAGAAGGGGACGGATGGGAACAAGGGTACCAATAGTGGTAAGTTAGCTATTAGTGGTCCAGCGCAGTAGGGTAGGCCGATGGCCCGTACCTTTAACATGACAGTCTAAGATGCGATGGCTTCAGGGGACGTAGTCTCATAAATTATTCCGATCAACGACCTAAATGCTTTCGTGCTGTTTGATTTGGGTGCTACTTGTTCGTTTATAGCATATGATTTTGTTAGACGATTAGGATTACTTCCCAAAACGTTACCAATACCTTTAAATATTAAGGTAGCAAACGAAGAGATAATTCATGTTGAAGATATTTATAAGAGTTGTTGTGTAGATATACGGGGTTGTAAATTATCGATAGATTTGATACCGATAAAGTTAGGAGAATTTGACATAATTTTTGAAATGGATTGCTTGGTTAACCAAGGGCAAATTATAGATTGTCAGAACAAATGTGTGAATATTAGAACGTTAAGACAACCTTAAGTAGTATTTTACAGTAATAAATCACCGGGACATTAGTGTTGTCTTACGATGACACAAACTAGGAAATTATTGAGGAAGGGGTGTGTAGGTTATCTGTGCCACGTTGTTGATACCCAGAGAGTGGGAGCAACCATGGAACAAATACCTATAGTGAGTGAATTCATGGATGTATTTCCAAGTGAATTGACGGGTCTTCCACCGGATAGGGAAGACCGAATTTGTAATAGACATTATACCAGGAGCGGCACCAGTTTTAAGGGCTCCGTATCGTATGGCGCCTGTAGAAATAAAGGAGTTGATGGTAGAGTTACAAGAACTGTTGGACAAGAAGTACATTCAACTGAAAGTGTTTCGCCGTGGGGAGCACCCGTACTATTTGTCAAGAAGAAGGAAGGATCATTAAGATTTTGTATCGACTACCGAGAGTTGAACAAGTTAACGATAAAGAATAAATACCCATTGCACAGGATCGATGATATTTTTGAATAGTTGAAAGGGAAAGAATACTTTTCTAAAATAGATTTAAGGATGGGGTATCACCAGCTGAAGGTTAGGAATGAAGACGTACCAAAGACAGCATTCAGAACTCGTTATGGTCATTACGAGTGTTTGGTGATGTCATTTAGGTTAACTAATGCACTAACTGTATTTATGGATATGATGAACAGAGTGTTCAAACAATTTTTGGACAAGTTCATCGTAGTGTTTATCGATGATATTCTAGTCTATTTTAAAATGCCAGAAGATCATGTTGAACACCTAAGGGTAGTGTTAGAGACACTTAGGAAGGAGAAGTTGTATGTGAAGTTCACTAAGTGTGAATTTTGGCTGGAAAAGGTGCAGTTTCTAGGTCATGTCATTGACCATGAAGGGATTTCAGTAGATCCAGCGAAGGTGGAAGCTATGATGAATTGGGAATAACCGAAAACGTCGACTGAGGTGCGGAGTTTCCTAGGGTTAGCGGGTTACTATCGGAGATTCATTCAGGATTTTTCGAAGATAGCTACTCCGTTGACTAACTTGACAAGTAGGACGGTGAAATACGTGTGGACGAAGAAATGCGAGGATAGTTTTCAAGAACTAAAGAAGAGGTTAAGTGAAGCGCCTATTTTGTCATTACCCAATGACACAAGAAATTTTTTAGTTTATAGCGATGCTTCACATAGAGGACTTGGTTGTGTGCTCATGCAGTATGGCAAGGTCATTGCATATGCATCAAGGCAGTTGAAGGATTATAAGAAAGTTTACCCTACTCATGATGTGGAACTGGTCGCGGTAGTGTTTGCCTTAAAGATATGGCGACATTATCTTTACGGGGAAAAATATGAGATATACACGGACCACAAGAGTAAAATATATCTTCATATAGAAGGAGTTGAATAGGAGGCAGAGGAGATAGCTGGAGTTGATAAAGGATTATGACTGTGAAATCTTGTATCACCTTAGAAATGCCAA
Source organism: Panax quinquefolius (assembly GCA_020205615.1). Lineage (NCBI taxonomy): Eukaryota > Viridiplantae > Streptophyta > Magnoliopsida > Apiales > Araliaceae > Panax > Panax quinquefolius. The sequence goes on along the minus strand of CM035171.1, from coordinate 55,178,748 downwards.
TATAGTTGCCGATGCCTTAAGTAGGAAGGGTCGGAAGAAGTTGTCTATGTTAACGGCTCAAACTGAGTTAATAACAGAGATGGCTAGGATGGAGATAGAGGTGAAGTTGCCTAGTGAATCGGGATAGAGACTGTTTGCGACGGAGATCCAATCTACCATCATAGAAAGAGTCAAGGAGGTGTAGCTCAAAACTGATGAGTGTGACCAGATGAAGAAGCGGTTAACCAATAAAAAAGATATATAGTTTAGTCTTGATAATGAAGGATTATTAAGATTTGAAGGAAGAATTTGGGTTCAAAATGAGACAGAATTAAAGGAGAAAGTTTTATAAGAAGCTCACAGTTCGAGGTACTCAATTCATCCTGGTAGCACTAAGATGTATAAAGACCTTCGACAGAGTTTTTGGTGGTCGAACATAAAGAGAGAAATAGCTGAGTATGTGAGTAGGTGCTTGACTTGTCAGAAAGTTAATGTAAGACCCCGAAATTTTTTAAATAAAAAGGAATTTCCTTTATTTATTATTTTGAAATAGTAAGGGTTGATTTGATTAATGTGGATAGTTAAGGGTTAAATACGCAAATATTTCAAAATAAGCAAGTGGTTATAAAATATTCATTATCGCTCGGGAATATTCGTTTGGTCGTGGAATATTCGTCTCGTCGGGAATATTCGTATTTACGACCAAGAGCCCATGTGTGGGCCCCATAACGAAAGCGATTGGATGATGAAAACGACAAATATAAGTTATTTTTAAATAACTACGTAGTTATTACCAAGTAATATCGTTGGAATACCCGTGGTTAAGACACACTAATACGCGTTGTTGAACAAAGAAGCACACCAGTATTGCACCAATTATTGATTCTTACGTAAGAGGGCACTACTCAATAATGGTTACGAAATTCTTTGCTCAAAGATTTTATTGAGTTAATAATTGTCAAGCGTTGATATTTTATATTGCTATTGTTCAATAATTGTCATTACACGAGATTTTCATTATCGAAGCAATAATTCATATTATCTCAATAATATTATTAGATAACATTATTGGCAATGTCTAGAAAGTTCTGCCTCAAGGAGAGGTTTGGTCACCTAATTTAATTGCGCCAAAGAAGAAAAAATTCTTATTGAAAGCCCCTCTTTCCCTGAACCGCCTCACACAATATTGTGATTCTGTAATATTATTTGTGAATAATTAATTATTGATTTATATGATGAGGAAAATATTGATTTTATGTGGATATAGATGGAGAAATTTTTAAAATGACAATTGTTGAAAATTAATATTTTATCTTTTTCGATAAAATAATTCATTTAAATATATTATTTTAATAATATATTAACGGTGATATTTTTACAACGAATGGGGATATATGAGTATAAGAGGAGGAAGAGTATTGTTGTTGCAATAAATGTTTAAAACATGTTAAACATGTCAATTGGACCCCATTTATCGATCGAAATTTGATTATAAACGTAAAAAATCGCCTGGTTATGGATTTCGATCAATTTCTGTTTGGAATTTGGAAAACTTTCTTCTGTAAAGTTGTAGAAATTGAATTTCCTATAAAACTCATGAGATTCGAATTTTCTGATGAAAGGGCTATTTATTATGAATTATTGAAGTTCAAGTCTCAAATAATTGATTTTAGAAGTTTTAATTATTTTTATTATGAAAACGTTTTTGTCATTAAAGGTGGGTCTTGCATGTGATGTAAATGCTGAATTCAGATCCTTAAAAGTGGGCGTAGGAATTTGTAATATTAATATTAATATTTTATTAAATTTTCGCTTGGTGTTCTAAGCATTTTCCTATAAATAGGTGCTTAGGTTAGAATTGAAAATCACACCAAAAATCAAGTTTTCTCTCTATATTATCGAGCGTATTCTTGTGAGTATTTTGAGTATACTTTGAGTATTGCTATACTGGCAAGTCCAAGTCATAGCCTATATCCTGTTTCAAATTTGTAGAAGTCTTGATCTTTCGAGGTAAGGGATGTTATTTTCTTATCAAATGATATTATTTCTTCAATATCATTATCTTTGAAATGTTGATATGAAGTTTTTATCAAATTTGGAACTTTTCATGCTCTAAGGTTACTATTCATGAGTTACTATTCACGAGTTACTATTCATGAGTTACTATTCACGAAGTTACTATTCACGAGTACTATTCATGAAGCGTGAAGATGTTTTTGTGGAATTTCTATCTTTTGGTCTGAGTTACTATTCACGATATCGGACTATTCACGATATCTGGCACTATTCACGATACTGTACTATTCAATTTAAAAATAAAATTTCTTCTTTTCGTCTAAAAACATCTATTCGGATACTAGCTCGATTGTATCCATGTTTTGATCATTCTTGAATTTTACACCACTATGATTATTTTTGAGGTATTTTTGGACGTGGATAAAACCAAGTACGAATCCTTAATCCTTAATCCTTGTCATTTTGTTTCAATCGATTCGCTTTCTTTAAAATATTTTCATCATCCTCGGCCTTAAATGATGATATTATTGAATATCTTTGGCACAGTAGTGCAAAAGATGAATGATTTCTTAAGAATATCTTTGGCCCAGTGAGTGCAAAGATGAATGATTTCTGAAGAATATCTTTGGCCAGTCAGCAAAAGATGAACAGTGTTTAAATGAACATGACTAATCGATGAATATCTTTGGCTTTGTAGTGCAAAGATGAATATTTGATTCCAGATGTATATTGATTGATGTTACAGGGATAAAAGATAGACGATGAACTTTTAAATTCATACATATAAGATAGTAGTTTGCATTCTCTACTTAACTCTTCTAATGAATTATTATTTCTGCTGCGAATATTGATTTAAAATTTGTTGTCTATTGTATTCTATTAGATTTTTCCCTGTTGAAGACTAACGATAATTTGTTGTATATTATCTTAGTCATAATATTCTTTATCGAGCTAGTTGAGCTCACCCTTTTCCTTTTTGTTCCATTTTTTCGGAGGCGAGAATATAGCGAGAGTACGAGCCTGGGGTATGGAATGAAGGTTTTAGAAAGGATTGTTTAGTAGTCCTCACCATTTTGTAAAATAATGTATCAATAAATGTGATGAGGATTTATTTGAGTATAGATATTGTCTAGAAGATAATATTTGTATTCAAACTCACAGCTTTCTTGTTGTAATAATAAAGTTGTAGTTGTTTCGCATTCACGTATTTGTGACAACCTCGTAATAGGTGATGTATACCTATTTTGGGGCGCCACAGTTGGTATCGAGCTTAGGATATGATCTCCGCGAGATCGGGGAATAGAACTAGGAGGGAGAGACGAGTAAATCCTTCGCTAGTGTGTCCTACCTAAGCTTATTTGTTAGTTGGTCAAGATATAGGGATATTATGTGATATATTGATTTCTTTAATTAACCCTTTTTTTATGATGATTTGAGAATGTCGATCGAGAATATTAACAATGGAAATGAGACCGTGGAGATGCCTCAGACTCACCAACGAGGAGAGAACGTGCAACAGTCGGGCAATGTTCCTCCCGTGAACAACACCATTGAAAGCGATGATGAACGAGGGGATGTTTAGAAGTTTTTGCGGTTCATGCAAAATCGACGGCGAGGAGACTCGTGTTCAAAATACAGGAGGAAATGATAGCAATTCATGGGTTGTCATAGCCAAGCAGCTCAAAGAGTTGGGACCACTGAATTTAAGGGAAAACCAGATCCGATCATGGGCGTGAAACATGGGTCAAACAAATTACCAAGATATTCGATGTCTTGGGGTGCGCGGAGGAATGTAAGGTTCCATTCGCCACCTTTATGTTCCGTGGTGAGGCGGACTCACCGGTGGGAGTCTGTGAAGAGTACCCATCCAAACCGCACTCAAAGATGTCTTGGGAGACGCTTTGAAGCTATTTAATGACAAATACTTTCCGAAAGTGTTCAATCATACGAAGGAAGTGGAGTTCATCGATTGGAACAAAACAACACGACGGTGTCTCAAAGACGAGGCAAAGTTTGCGAGTTATCCGTGTTTGCACCTCATTTGGTGGAGAATGAGGAACGATGACGCGGATGTTTCTTAGAGGTTTGAAACCCTAAGATACGCCAAGATCTCATTTCTCATAAATTTTCTTTATTCAGATGTTGTAAACACGGCTCCAATTATTAGAGCGAGATAACGAAAGTACTGGTCAACCGAGGGACCACAACCAGATCATATCGTAGATAGCAATCAATGAATAATGATAACTGCGGAGAAAGAAATGACGGACAGAAATGGTAACCACTCCGTGGTAATCATGGCCATGAAAATAGAAGAAGCGAGTCGAGGAGATTTTAAAAGAGGAGATTTAACAACGACCATGTGAAGATGACAAAGGTCTTAAGAAGAATCGGGTTCTAAGGGAGGAGAACGACCACCCATTCATATGCTACAAATGCGGAAAAGAGGGACATATCGGTCCAAACTTCCCACAACAGCCAAGGTATGCTATAATTGTGGAAAGGAAGGACATATCGCTCGAGATTGTATAAGAGCGAAACCTAGTTCAATGGGGACGGTGACTCAAAAGACAATCCCCGTAAAAGTCAAAGTCAACGATTCCGGAAGAAGCGCTTTGTTGTGATTCGGTCATAATGCGAGAAACCAAACGAGGTGATCACGGGTAAGCTATTTATAAATTCTTGCGAAGTTTATACCTTACTTGATAATTTGGTGCTACCCATTCATTTATCTCTCTGCGCATGTGCTCAACGCTTAAACTTGACCGAGGAGAAATTAGACTTTGACCTATCTGTGGAAACTCCGTTAGAGAAAACTTTCATCACATCCACCGCTTATAAATCTTGTTTGATTCAAGTTGGCACCATCACCTTACCCGTTGACCTTATCTCTTTAAAGATACTTGCTTTTGATGTGATTTTAGGGATTGATTGGTTAACTACTCATCATGCCAAAATTGATTGTTTTCGTAAGGTTGTTAGTTTTCATGTTCCTAACCAACCTTGTTGTTATGCATTCAAGCAACTAAACCATTAAAATTGATCATCGCCATATCTAATCATAAAGCTATTCGCTTTATTAAAAAGCGGATGTCAAGCTTTCTTAGCCCATGTTATGGATTTGAATAAAGACACGCCAAATTTGAATAATATTCCCGTTGTTATCGACTTTCCGACGTATTTCAAGAGAACTTCCTTGCCTACCCCGAACGTGAAGTTGAATTCTTTATTGATCTTGAACCCGGTACAAAGCCCATTTCTAAAACCCCATATCGAATGGCTCCTATTGAACTTCAGAGTTAAAGGTCCAACTACGAATTGTTGGACATCGGTTTCATTCGGCCCTAGTACATCTCCTCGGGTGCTGCTCTGTTTTATTTGTAAAGAAGAAAGACGGAGTATGCGACTTTGTATTGACTATCGGAATTGAACCATGTCACCATCAAGAATAGGTATCCTCTACCTCGTATTGATGACTTGTTTGACCAACCCAGATTGCAAGGGCACAATTCTTTTCAAAATCGATCTTCGCTCGATATCATCAAATTTGAAGATTAGAATCGAGGATATTCCAAAGACCCCTCGAAACTCGGTATGGGCATTATGAATTCTTAGTCATGTCTTTCGAACTAACTAATGCTCCTGCGGCTTTCATGGATATGATGAACCGAGTATTCAAGGAATATTTGGATCAATTCGTTGTTGTCTTTATTGATGACATCCTCATATATTCCAAAAGCCATGAAGATCATGAGCACCATTTGAAGCTGGTACTCCAAAGGCTTCGTGAAAACCAACTATATGCCAAATTAATGCGAAGTTCGCTTGAGGAAGTAGCATTCCTTGGGCACGTGGTGTCGAAACATGGAGTATCCGCTGATCCGGCCAAGATTGAAGCAATACAAAGTTAGAGCAACCAAAGTCTCGGTGATCAAGTACGTAGCTTTTTGGCTTAGCCGGTTATTATCGGAGATTCGTGGAAGGGTTTTCTCGAATCGCTACTCCATTAACTCAAATAACTCGGAAGGATACAAAATTCGCTTGGAGCGAAGAATGCGAGAAAAGTTTCCAAGAGCTTAAGAGGAGACTTATTTCAAGACTGTTCTAACAATACCATCCGGTTGGGATGGATTTGTTATCTATAGCGATGCTTCGTGCAAAGGGTTAGGATGTGTTCTCATGCAACGTGGAAAGTCATAGCCTATGCCTCACGACAACTTAAAGAGTATGAGAGGAATTATCCTACTCATGATCTAGAGTTAGCGTAAATATCGTTCAGCGCTTAAAAATATGGAGGCACTATCTATATGGGGAGAAAGTGGAGATATATTCGCACCATAAAAGCCTTAAATATTTCTTCACTCAAAAGAACTCAACATGCTTGCAATGACGCTGGCTCGAGCTATTGAAAGACTACGACCACACTATTCAATACCATCCCGGTAAAGCGAACGTGGTAGCCGACGCGTTGAGTAGAAGATCATATGCGGAACGAAAAGCGATGATGTCAAGTATACGACAGAGCCAACTTTAATAGAAAAGTTAAGGTTGCTCAAGCCACCGAATCCGGAGCTGATGCGTATGAAGAAGAAAGTACAAGAAGGAGCTATTCCGTGGCGAGAATTGATGAAGAAGGAATACTTGAGTCCACTCTAGACTTTGTGTTCCTAACGACTCGATTTGAAGTACAAGATTATGATGGAGGCACACAATACGCCATTTGCAATCCATCCTCGGAAGTACTAAAATGTATCGTGATCTTTGACATACATTTTGGTGGAATAATATGAAGAGAGAGATTGCAAAGTTTATCTCAATGTGTTTAACTTGTCAACGTGTAAAGGCGAGCATCTAGTACCTAAGGGTCCGTTGCAACCACTTGAGATTCCTAATGGAAGTGGGAACACATTACCATGGATTTCGTTACGGGTCTTCCTACGGTTTCTCAAGGCATCAATGCTATTTGGGTTATTGTTGATAGATTAACCAAGTCTCGCTTTCATTTCTTGCCGATACGGAGACTTATTCCCTGAACGCCTTGCTAGTATGTGCGTGTGAATGAGATTGTGAGGTTGCATGGCATGCCCAGTATCCATAGTTTGGATCGTGACCCAAGATTCACTTCAAGATTTTGGGTTAGCTTGCAAAAAGCTATGGGCACGGATTTGCGATTTAGTTCGCATACCATCCCCAAACCCGACGGACAATCGAGAGGACTATTCAAACTCTTGAAGATCTATTAAGACTCGTGTCCTAGACTTCAAGGGCAGTTGGGATAAGTATTTACCATTGGTGGAATTCTCCTACAACAACAGTTATCAGGCAAGTATAGGTGTGGCTCCATTCGAAGCATTATATGGATGAAAATGTCGTTCTCCAATATGTTGGGATGAGGTGGGTGAAGCAACATTGTTGGGACCCGAGTTAGTACGTATGACTCACCACCTAAAAGATCCAAATGATTCGACAACGATATAAAGCGGCACAAGATCGACAAAAGAGTTATGCGGATCTTCATCGAAAGGACGTGGAATTTAATGTAGGGATCATGTATTGTTGCTGAAGTTGCTCCATGGAAGGGAGTTACAAGATTTGGGAAGAGAGGAAAGCTCAATCCACGATTTATTGGTCCATTTCAAATTCTTGACCGAGTAGGAAATGTAGCCTATAGACTTGCAAGCACCTCAGAGTATGTCTCGTGTTCATAATGTGTTTCACATATCCGTACTTCAGAAATATGTGAAAGACCCGAACCACGTTATTGAGTTAGAACCGACGAGATAGCCAAGACTTAACGTATGAGGAGGTACCTGTCAAAATCTTGGATAGGAAGGAGCATGTCCTACGCGCAAAGGTCATACCACAAGTTAAAGTTTTGTGGAGGAATCATGCTATAGAGGAAATGACCTGGGAATTGGAAACGGAAATGAAAGCGAGGTATCCTCACCTTTTCGAAACACCATGTACGTACGTCAATTTCGAGGACGAAATTTCATAAGGAGGGGAGGTTGTAAGACCCCGAAATATTTTAAATAAAAAGGAATTTCCTTTATTTATTATTTTGAAATAGTAAGGGTTGATTTGATTAATGTGGATAGTTAAGGGTTAAATACGCAAATATTTCAAAATAAGCAAGTGGTTATAAAATATTCATTATCGTCGGGGAATATTCGTTTGGTCGTGGAATATTCGTACTGTCGGGGAATATTCGTACGACGGCGCAGCCATGTGTGGGCCCCATAACGGAAAGCGATTGGATGAAGAAAACGACAAATATAAGTTATTTTTAAATAACGGCGTAGTTATTACCAAGTAATCTTCGTTGGAATACCCGGTGGTTAAGACACACTAATACGCGTTGTTGAACAGTAGCACACGGTATTGCACCAATTATTGATTCTTACGTAAGAGGGCACTACTCAATAATGGTTACAGTAATTACTGTTCAGTATTTTATTGAGTTAATAATTGTCATATTGATATTTTATATTCTTTGTTGTTCAATAATTGTCATTACACAATTTTTCATTATCGAAGCAATAATTCATATTATCTGGATAATATTATTAGATAACATTATTGGCAATGTCTAGAAAGTTCTCGCCTAAGGAGAGGTTTGGTCACCTAATCATGCCTACGTAAGAAGAAGAAATTCTTATTGAAAGCCCCTCTTCCTGAACCGCCTCACAGTTGTCAAATATTGTGATTACGTAATATTATTTGTGAATAATTAATTATTGATTTATATGATGAGGAAAATATTGATTTTATGTGGATATAGATGGAGAAAATTTTAAAATGACAATTGTTGAAAATTAATATTTTATCTTTTTCTCGATAAAATAATTCATTTAAATATATTATTTTAATAATATATTAACGGTGATATTTTTACAACGAATGGGGATATATGAGTATAAGAGGAGGAAGAGTATTTTTGTTGCAATAAATGTTTAAAACATGTTAAACATGCTCAATGGACCCCATTTATTGATTTGAAATTTGATTATAGCCAGAAAATCGCCTCGCTTGTTGATTTCTTTTGGCCAACTTCTGTTTGGAATTTGGAAAAACTTTCTTCCGCAAAGTTGTAGAGAATTGAATTTCCTATAAAAACTCGCAAGATTCGAATTTTCTGATGAAAGGGCTATTTATTATGAATTATTGAAGTTCAAGTTCAAATAATTGATTTTTGGAAGTTTTAATTATTTTATTATGAAAAACGTTTTTGTCATTAAAGGTGGGTCTTGCATGTGATGTAAATGCTGAATTCAGATCCTTAAAAGTGGGCGAGGAATTTGTAATATTAATATTAATATTTTATTAAATTTTCTCGCTTGGTGTTCTAAGCATTTTCCTATAAATAGGTGCTTAGGTTAGAATTGAAAATCACACCGAAAACTCAAGTTTTCTCTCTATATTATCGAAATGTATTCTTGTGAGTATTTTGAGTATACTTTGAGTATTGCTATACTGATGCAAAGTCCAAGTCATAGCCTATATCCTGTGTTTAAATTTAGAAGTCTTGATCTTTCGAGGTAAGGGATGTTATTTTCTTCTCAAATGATATTATTTCTTCAATATCATTATCTTTGAAAATGTTGATCTCAAGTTTTATCAAATTTGGAACTTTTCATATGCTCTGGGTTACTATTCATGAGTTACTATTCACGAGTTACTATTCATGAGTTAGTATTCACGAAGTTACTATTCACGAGTACTATTCACGAAGCGTGAAGATGTTTTTGTGGAATTTCTATCTTTTGGTGTCTGAGTTACTATTCACGTGATACTAAGACTATTCACGATACTGTGACTATTATTCACCTAAAAATAAAATTTCTTCTTTTCGTCTCAAAACATCTATTCGGATACTAGCTCTCGATTGTATCCATGTTTTGATCATTCTTGAATTTCACACCACTATGATTATTTTTGAGGTATTTTTGGACGTGGATAAAACCAAGTACTGAATCCTTAATCCTTAATCCTTGTCATTTTGTTTCAATCGGATTCGTTTCTTTAAAAATATTTTCATCATCCTCGGTCCTTAAATGATGATATTATTGAATATCTTTGGCCCAGTAGTGCAAAGATGAATGATTTCTTAAGAATATCTTTGGCACCTAGTGCAAAGATGAATGATTTCTGAAGAATATCTTTGGCCCGTAGTGCAAAGATGAACAGTGTTTAAATGAACATGACCAATCGATGAATATCTTTGGCTCAGTAGTGCAAAGATGAATATTTGATTCCGATGTATATTGATTGATGTTACGGGGGATAAAAGATAGACGATGAACTTTTAAATTCATACATAGAAGATAGTAGTTTGCATTCTCTACTTAACTCTTCTAATGAATTATTATTTCTAACTGCGAATATTGATTTAAAATTTGTTGTCTATCAGTATTCTATTAGATTTTTCCCTGTTGAAGACTAACGATAATTTGTTGTATATTATCTTAGTCATAATATTCTTTACTTGAGCTAGTTGAGCTCACCCTTTTCCTTTTGTTCCATTTTTGTCGGGGAGGCGAGAATATAGCGATAGTAATTAGCCTGGGGTATGGAATGAAGGTTTTAGAAAGGATTGTTTAGTAGTCCTCACCATTTTTGTAAAATAATGTATCAATAAATGTGATGAGGATTTATTTGAGTATAGATATTGTCTAGAAGATAATATTTGTATTCAAACTCACAGTTTTACTGTTGTAATAATAAAGTTGTAGTTGTTTCTGTACCATGTATTTGACAACTCATAATAGGTGATGTATACCTATTTTGGGGGCGTCACAGTTAAGGCCGAACATTAGCGACCAAGTGGCTTTGTTACAGTTATTGGAGATTTCAGAGTGGAAGTGGGAGTAAATCACGATGGACTTTGTGGTGGGACTTCCGACTACTCAGAAGGGGTATGATTCGATTTGGGTAATAGTGGACCGGTTGACAAAGTCGACTCACTTCTTTCCAATTAGGGTCAAGTATAACTTAGACCAATTATCCAAACTTTATGTTAAGGAAGTTATTTCCAGACATGGAGTACCAGATTTGATTGTGTCATATCGTAACCCACGATTTACATCGAACTTTTGGAGAAGTCTGCAAGAGTAGTTGGGAACGCATTTGAAGCTAAGTACGACGTATCATCCACAAACCAATGGACAGAGCGAGAGGACAACTCAAACGTTAGAAGATATGTTGAGATCTTGCGTCATGGATTTCAAAGGAAGTTGGGATGATCATCTACCATTAGTAGAGTTTGCGTATAACAACAGTTATCATGCAAGCATAGGTAAGCCACCTTATGAAGCCTTGTACGGGAGAAAATGCAAAACACCATTGTATTGGGATGAAGTGGGAGAACGCCGAATGCTAGGAACAAAATTGGTGCAGCAAACAGCGGATGTAGTGAAGCTAATACGAATGTGATTGGTAGTAGCTTAAGACATACAAAGGAAGTTTACACATTTGCATAGAGTTAATAGGGAGTTTAAGGTAGGCTTGTATGTATTTCTAAAGGTATCTCCCTAGAAAAGAAAGATACGCTTTGGAAAGAAGGGAAAGTTAAGTCCTAGGTTTACAGGACCTTCTGAAATATTAGAAAAAGTGGGAGGGGTAGCTTACATGGTAGCGTTACCTCCAGGCCTAGAACGAATACATAACGTGTTTCACGTATCTGTATTACATCCTTATAAGCCAGATTACAAAAACGTAATAGACTATGAACCTTTTCATATCGAGAAGTACTTAACATATGAGGAGATGTCGATTCAAATCATCGATAGAAAAGAGCAAATTCTACGGAACAAGGTTATACCTTCCGTGAAGGTGTTATGGAAGAACCACGATGTCGAAGAAGCAACGTGTGAATTGGAAGAAAAGATGAAGAAGAATTACCCTCAATTGTTTGTGTAATTTTTTTTTTTTAAAGAGATTCTAGGGACAGAATCCTTATAAGGGGGAGAGAGTGTAACGCCCCAGAAAATCGAACAATTTGTAAAACAATTTTATTTGAATTAATAATGAATAAGATTATATTATATGTTATTATTATGTGTTAGTGAGATGAATGCCGTTCTATAACCTAGAAATGTCGGAATGTCATAGTATTTTAACTACTTGAAGGAATTAAAGTGTTTGAATTTCCAAGATGAAAATAAAAGCTTTTCAAATTTTTTTTCGAAAAACACTATTCATCGATTTCTACTCGGGAATTATTTTTGAACTTCCGAGAAATACATAACGATAGAATATCGAGGTTAAATGGATTATATATTAATAATTCAAGTAACGTATTATTTCATATGCAGACTTAATTAGAGAATATTAGGAATATCAAGCGTTAAGAAGATAATGTATTGATCGTATGATACTTTTGTATTATACGAGTAAATGAATACGAGTATGACGTGAGGTATAATACGAGTAAGTATGAATGCTGGAATATCGTATATTATGAATTAGTACATGAATTAGAATACAAGAATTATACGTATAGAAAATCGTACTAAGGCTTTAATCCATTTGTAAATGAACTTGTGGATTATGTAGGATGTACAAGTCCAATAAGAATTGGATGTGCAAGCCCAAAGTAAATTAATACAAGCCCAAAGCTTAAGCTAAACTAATTAAACCTAAGCCCAATGTAATGATCTATTGGACTAGGGTGATCCATGGGGCAACCCATGGGTGATCTTAGCGCCCAAGTGTTGTGATGACCAAGAACTTTATGTGGTGGCCAAGCATTTTGTGTAGGGAGCAAGTTTAATTAGGGATTAAGTATGGAATAGTAAAGAGGTTACTTAAGGAGGTGGATGTCTTAATGACCCATTTGCCCTAACCTTAGAAATCCTATAAATAGCAAGCTAAAAATTCATTATTTTTTTGTTAACTTTCATCCAACTTCCAACTTAATTGGTAGAGAGAATAAGCACATATAAGCTAGACTTTCATATTTTTTCCAAGTATAAGAAAAACTAGTTCATCAAGGGTAAGACTCTTGTCCTATAATCTTCCATCTCTTCCATGATAGCTTGATAGAGAAGTGATGGTCATGAATGCTAAGAAATCATAAGAAGGGTTAATCTAAGGACTTAAATCTTAATAAGTCGGGACTAAGCACTTTGTCCATGAATAAGCTATGAACTAAGGAAGAACATGTAAAACTTATATCATGTTTTCATGAATGATATTAGTATGATAATAAGATGTAAAATGATGGTTAGAAGACTTTAATTATCATAAGCCATGTGAAACAAAGTTAAGTGTAGTTTATACTTTGACAAGTAATAAGCTCATGAGGAATAAGTCAAAACCTAACATTAAAATAAGTTGTTATAATATGTAGGTTGAGATGTCTAGTTGATGGATTGAATCCATTTGAAATGATGAAAAAATCTTTAGTAACGAGGTTTTGCCGGAATTCACATGATTGGACGATAATCGTCGAATTCGTGAAATTCTCGGAATAGAAGTTGAATTTTGTTTTTTGAGTTGAGCTCGAAAAAGTTTGTTTTGGATGGAGACAAGTCTTATTTGGCATTATAGAGTTGCGGACTCAAAAATGACCGTATTCTGACTTTGAACGAAGAAATGAGTGTTGAACGTTCACGAACGTTTATCGTTTTTGTTAAAAATGAACCAATAGGTGAATTTTGAGTTAACGAAGTCGAAAGCATAAAATTCTTGCATGAACACGTAGAGTATGTGATTTTTGAACTAATGGCTCTTGAACGAGCCAATTCGAATTTATAATGAAGAAGTTACGAGCCCAGGAATTTCACAAAGTTCAAAAACTGTCCAAGTTTTCTAGTGCACGGAGCTAGCGCCGCGGCGCCAGCCTAAGGCCAAATAGGTGGCGCCGCAGCGCCAAGCCTGGCTAAGAAAAGTTGTGACCTCTCTCGGAGTTTGGCGCGCAAGACACGCCCATTGTCAGATTGAAGTTAGTAGCCATGCCATGCCCTTTAGGGTTTACATATAGATGAATGGGTATGAAGATAAAAAGAAAGACAATGAGTTAATACAAACTTAATAAACATGAAGTAACATTGTTAAGACATTGTTAAACCTTAAGTATGATCACTTAGGGTTGAAGTAAGTCAGTTACATGTGAACTTAAGAATGACGTAACGGAATGCCGGAACCAATAATAACAAATCAAAGTCATAATTAGATTGAGAAGAAGGGTAAGATTCGTTAGGCACCATGTATGTTTATTCATGACTAATGTGTTATGTGATATTATCATCTACTGTAGAGACCTTAAGGACTTAAAGTGCACGAGTAATAACTGTAGCAGACGCTAAAGGCAAGAATTCTAACCCTTGTTTCAGTTCAATCTAGACAAGCTTTGTGATTCATGTATTCTTACGCATGAACTAATGTCTGAAGAAGTCAAAGCCAATTCTTTCAGCTAGACTTAAGTTATGTTGGATTTCTTATAATCTATCAAAGTATTGTCAATGTTTTACCAAACTATATTGGTGTGGTTTTCAAATAAAGACCGAGTATGCTAAATTATTTTGTCGTCAAACGACAGGCACGTGAGGTTGCCACAACTTAAACGTACATACGTTTAATGAATGTAGTGTTGATCAACAAAGAGTACTATAGGCTGATCACCTAGACGTGCTCGTAAGCTATGTCGAACCTACGGACTTAGTGCCAGGATGTCCTTTTCAAAGAACTTATGAAAGGCTCATGGTCTTGGACCGGAATTGATGTTTTACTGAATATTGCAATGCAAAATCGTTTTGAAAGAAAAGAAGTGCTATTTTGAATTATCGATAGTACTTCGTAACTATTGTTCAGTTATTGAAGATATATGATTCCTATGTTTCAAGCATGTTATTTTTATTAGAATTGTTGTACTTGCTGAGCTAGTAAGGCTCACTCTTGCTTGAACCATATAAATGCAGCTAAGATCGAACGGACCGACGGATCCGGCTAGGATAAAGGGAAGGCTAAGGCGAACCCGTAGATTTTTTATGTAATAGTATAGGCATGTAATAATAATATTTGATATTATGACAAGAACAAGTGTAACGGTTATAAAGAACCTGGGGAATGTTAATATTATTTTGAATATATATAAGACATATTCGTTCTTTTGAGGCATTTCAATTGAATGTTTGTGTGAACTGTAACACCGTGTACCACCATCTGTCGGGTTGGAAGATATGCAGATTTTGGGGCGTCACAGTCGATACAAAGTCTCAACACTTTACTTTTCTTCTTCTTTACAAACAATATTGATGCTTATACAAAAACACGCGTGGTTGAGTACACTTTATACAAAATAATTCTCCATTTCTATCCTCAATTCATTCATTTACTTTACACTATCTTATATATTATCCTCAAAACTGGTGCCCTTCTGACACAACCTCTTCTCCTTATCTAGCGAAAAACCCGACAGTTAGTTTGGAACTACATCCACCAATTTTCCTTACAACAGGTATCCAACCCATCTCTTACTCTTACTCATTGGGTATTATAACCTAAGTTAAATAACTCATACTTCCCATTCTCTTCATAGCCTTCAAGCCCTTATCATCTTTAAATTACCAAAAATACTACGGCGACTTACTAATTCAAAAACATTTACTTAGACTACATTAAAATTCAAGCCTTTCAATTATCTTCTCGCATTTCATCATTACCCTCTGGTTAAACAAACAGTACTTCTTCTACCCATATTAACTCTTTACAACTTAATAGAAATTATATATATCAATATCTTACATTTTCCAACCTCAAAACTTTAATTTCTATTGATTAAATTCCATAGAAATTTCTTCTTTATTCTTCTCCTCTTTAACTGCAACGCCCCCATATCTATACTCCCACGGTATCCGATATAGTGTTTACTACAAGTCAATGTATATAATGCATTCAAATCTATACTGTGACGACCCGAGAATTTGGATAATTATTTAAATCTTAAATGATGGATTAAGGTTAAATAATAAACTTAGACATAAAATAAGTGAATAGATTTGAGATTCCCGGGAAGGAATTTTATGGAATTTAAAATTTTGGTGCTGAATTATTCAGGATTAAAGGTATAAATATATATATTCTGTGTATATAATCGTATATATGTACAATATGTGGTTAAGGGTCAAGAGTTGACCAGATAACCTATATCAGTGGCAAACCCATAATTATATATTAAGAACGTACACGTTTAGTCAGAAAACCCTAACGACAGATAAAAAACCCAAATACTGGTCCTAGAAACACTAATTTCAGATTTCGGGAATTTGAAACTCTAATTCGGATTACGAAAACCCTAACTTGGGATCTCAGAGATTTAAGTGTATTAATTATAAGATTAATAAGGGTAAAGCCTAACGAATTAGTTAGAAACCCCTAATTTTAAAATTTAAAACCCTAATGTACAATTATGGACCAAATTGCTAAATTAGGAATTTTAATTAGGAAAAAATAATCCTAATTAGCAAGCTTAAATTATGATTAGGAAATCTTAGTATAATTAGAGAATCCTAATTATAATTTAGAAATATTAATTTTCTATTTTGAAACCCTAAATTTGAAATCCTAGAAAATTAATTTTTTTAAAAACCTTAGGTTTTAACCCTAAGGGTTAAACCCTAAGGGGTCAAACCCTAAAGGTTGTAGTAATTGTCATTTATGCCATTAAAATTTAAATCCAAATGACCAAAGTACCCTTTTTCATTTCTTTAATAAGTAACTTGTAGATCTAGGCAAGACTTGAGTTGGTGACCAACTCTAAGACTTTAATGTGCCATATATCTCTCATATCAGCAACCATCTCAGCCAAATTCATTGAATCAAAAATAAAAGTCAAAAAAGTAAGAAAACTTTCTTACTTTACTTAGCAAACTATCCAAGACCTTCTCTCTCTATAATTTTCGAGATGGGGAGTGAGAATGAGTGGGAAGATAAGCTAATATCACCATTTAGCTTTCAATAACAGATCAACAAGATCAGATTCAATGATCTATGCCTAGAAGGTATAAACCCTAAATCATGTGATCTTATGTTATTTGTTATGATTTGTTGTTTTGAGTTGTGTATAAGGATGTTATTTAGTGATCTGGGTTGTTATAACATGGATCCATAACATCTAGATGCATGAATTTAAAGATTTCACAAATCTTGTAAAGTTAGAAAATAAGGCCTGATAGCCTAATGTCAGGGCCTCTAGATTCTTTTGTGTTAGATATTTATTGTGTTTTATGTTATAGATCTCTTATATGTTGTCAGGGTTTTGATCTGGAACTTGAATCAAGCCCAGATCATGAGTACATTGTGAGTTATTAAGGGTCAAAGGTCGTTGACCGTCCATGACTAATTGAGTTTCTGGGCAACCCAGAAACCCAAAAAGTCTGACAATCGTTTTGATAGCTTCAGATCTTGCTTCTGGTAATGCGTTTGGCCAAGTTGTTATTTTTTTGTTGTATCATGACATGTAGACTACACATACATTCCATTATATCACTTATATCATAACCAGAATGAAAATTAATCACGGTCAAACATAGGTTGACCGACTCCCTGGGTTCCATTTCTTGAAAACCCAAAAAGTTCAACAACACGATTCTGTGAGTACTTTGACCAGCCTTGATCTTACACATTTGATGTTGTTATGTTAATTTAGTGTTACTATGTTGTCCTATGACCTAAGCATTACAATATGGTATCTTTAAACCACCTTAAACATGACTAGATATCGGATTAATTAAGGCTCAAAAAGGGACCTTGACACTACTTGAGTTTCTAGGCAGCCCAGAAACTCAAGAACACGTCTAACAAGATGTTTGATAGCTTAGATCTTGATGTGGTGTTATGTGTTGGCCATGACAGTTGATTAAGGTTGTAGTGTGTCATGAATACTACAACATTAGGGGAAATTCAAGCCCAGAAACTTAAGGATCAAAGAAATTTCACTGGCCAAACTAGGCAACTGTTTAATTGACTATGAAGATCTGGGCACACTCAAGAACACAATCAGCGACGGTTTTGTTACCTATTGCACCTTTAGCGACAGTTAAATACAAAATTAATTATTTTTATTAAATAAATAGAGAAAATAGATTTTAATTATTAAAAATTCAAAATAAATTCAAAAATAAATATTTTAAGGCCTAAAAATTAGTTTTTAATTATTTTGAATATATTTCATTAATATTTAATATTTTGAAATATTAATGGTATTTAATTTATTTAATTATAATATTACATAAATTACTTAAAATGATTTTAATATTTGAAAAATCATGAAAAATTATATTATGATATAAGAAAATATTTTAAGTTATTTTAATGACTTTTAATATTTTGTGATGATTTTCATTAATAAATTAATATTAATTGTAATTAATTTATTTAATAAATGTATTAAATTAATATGGAAAAAATAGAATTAATGATTTGAAAATTATATAAAAATGATTTAAGTGTTATAAAAATATTTGAATTTATAAAATATAACTTTTGATATTTTGTCATGGAAAAAATATATTAATATTTATTATTAATGGCAATTATCGATAATGGATTTAAAGGTTTAAAAATCATATAAATATGATTTTAAAGTAATAAAATACTTTGATATATTATAAATATATTATAATATTATGTTGTTTGATAATAAATAAATATTAACGATAAGGGAATAATGTGGTATTTAATTCATATAAATACAATATTAATGATTGAAAAATCATGATAAATAGTAATAATTATCTGAAATTTTTATGAGCTTATAAAAAATATTTTGACTGATAATAAAATTATCAAAGATAATTGTTAAGTGTTTATGCAGAGTTTAATTGAACTAAAACTCGATGATTGTCTGATTAGGCAATCGGCATGTCAGAGTTGTACCGAATTCAACTCAGACTGAAATAGTTTGACTTGATACTATGTCTTATATGTTGTATAGACTGATAGGATTATGTGTTAATGTGTTTAGGTTATTTTAAATATTGTGATGATATTATTCTAATTTGTAGATCAATACAATTTATATTAGGTATTCAGACAAAGCTAAATAGAATGCATAATGGTAAACATCGGAACATGCAAGTTTTTCTTAACACAACTTCGAGTTGTTTATTTAAATATGCTTGTGGATAATCATTACTGATTACCATGTCAATGAATTATTGAATCGTACTCAGTGCCATTGCATGTATTCATCAGGTATGAAAGGCTGATCACCTTCATTACCATTCGGTCCAAATATAATTGATATGTTCATGTTCAATGTTCGTTTAGTTATGAAAATTTGTCCATGCTAGTTCACAATTATATTTTTGAATGTTAGCCAGCTATTATTCAAAATCTTTCCATCATGATATATCCTTAATTTATTGAACTTAAACTTGCTACGCAAACTTGTTGCTCACCCTTGCTATATCATGATTAACATTGCAGATTAAGGCGAATACGTCGGATACAAGGAAAAGTCAAAGATAGTTCCAGCTTTAGTTTACATGTGAAACTAAATTGTAACACTATTGTATTTTAATTACATTGTATGTTAGATAAGATATTGATTAAGGTATTATGTGAAGGTTCTCGACCTTGGAGAATAATGTGTAAAGTTTATTGTATAAATAATTTATATTTATCTCTTCCGCAATAGTATAGAATTGATTGTACCAGATCCGCGGTGATTCAGGACCCGGATCTGGGGCTCTCACACTTGGTATCAAAGCTGTAGGTTATAAACCTAGGGTAGGATTACCTTAGACTAATAACCGCAGTGATTAGGATAAGGACTAACTCAAATCGAGTTAGTGTGTCGATAAGATTTAAAGACAAATCTCGACGAGTTATAAGATACAGAGTTTCCTAACTCTGACAATAAAGGTGAATAGTAGTAATGAATAGATAGAGTCTAAAAGATTAAAAGTACAGTGACATGAGATCGTAAAATAAAATGATCATAGCATAGAAATGAATCATAATATATACGATGAGATCACCTCGTGATCTGATAAGGTGATGGCAGAGAAAAGAATCGATCTAATGATTGGAAAGTTTACAACAAAGATTGTTGTGAATTTGTACATATTCAGGAAAGGATTATGAATACAGATTAAATGAAATTCGTATTGAGAAGGGTGGTAGGATTAGGTGGGGATTTCAATTGAGGACTCATGTCAACAGCTGAGTTGTATGATTCCTTGTTATGGGTGGGGAATTGTACTTGGTGTAAAAACCACTTAGTTTCTAGTACTGATAATCATTGAAATGTATGTGTCGCGTTATTTGTTATATACCTATTAAGAAGGTGATTCTTTAGGTAGGGTATAGTTAGAGAATATATCGTTAAGTACGAGTTCTTAAAACTCATACTTATGGTATGTTCGTGACTCATAATTATATGAAATTTTTATGAACCCCTCAACGAATGGACACCAAAGGTCTGTCTGTTACAGTTTGTGCCCCAGAGGCCAATTATTTGATATAATTGCTTAATACATTTTGATATTATATTTGATTGAATAAATGAATGATTTTATTATGATTTTATTTACTACGTTATATAAATGTTAACTTAATAAAATTCCTTAGAATAGTGATACAAATTATATAGTTTCAAGTATGTGACTTGAACATGAGATTATATAATTATAATTAGTATCATTGCTCTTAAATGTCCCTAGTCGAGTATCATCATTGATGGGACAACAATGATGCATTGAGAATAGTATGTGGATTGACTGATGACCAAATCTCATTGATCATAAATATATGAGATATTAAGTCAATGCATAGGTACATGTTAGAGAACGATGTGCTGGATAGACCCACCATGAGAATTCTACGTGGAACAGTATGCAAAGTGTCAGTAGAGATTCTCATTGTTACTATGATGTAATGGTCCTCCGACCTGAAATCACTATATTACAACACAAGAATTTACGTACTTTGATATCATCAAAGGTCACCTTTAATAGAGTGGACTATAAATGTGATTATTGGGTACATCATGAATCGTGTAAGGAATATGAGTGATCTAGATGGAATTTAACCCTCCTATTTATTAGGGGTGATATCCATAGGCCTCTTGATTGAGTAGGACTATGAAATGCATGGCTATGCTCAAATAGTTATTTGTTTCATATAGTCTACTCATTGATCAAGAAAAACTCATATTAAATTATGAAGAGTATGACGCATTCCATGACTCGAGTTTAATCTAGGATATTAAGGTTAAAATGATTAAATTACATTAAAACATTGGTCATCGATCTTATTATTACTTGGGTAGCAGTGATGCATTACTAGATGCCACTCACTGTTTATAATTTTGTAATATGATTTTAAAATTATTGTCAACGTATTAATAACCTATAGGGTCACACACATATAACGTTATTAAAAAGGGGAATAAATTTAAATTGTAAGGATTTAAATATATCAATATGATTGATAGTATTTAAATCACGAATTTAAATTAAAAGGATGATTTGTATATATATATGTATATTAATTAAGTAAGACTTAATTAATGTATAATATATATATATATATATATATAAATTCGGATTTTATTTTAATTAGATTAGGGTTTTGATTAATTCTGATTTAGAGCTATATATATGATATATCAGCATTTTAGGGAAGTTAATCAGAACCTAAAACCATAGCCGCTCTTAGAGAGAAACTAGAGAGAAACAGTTCCGAGATCCTCATCCTTTGTGGCTAGTACCGCAGCTCCTTTTACTGCAGATCGTACGACGATACGCGGTGCATTCGTGTGGATACCGTAAAGGCGCGGTTCGTTAGGATTGCGCTGGAGATTCGATTGCATCAATTTCACCTTTAATAATCGGTATAAATTTTTAACCACTGAATTAATATGGTTTTCGCGTGGATCCTGTTTTAGGGTTTTAAAATTGCACTTTAAATTGTTTCATTTTCGCTGCGTTTTATGTGCCGAAACCAACCACTGTGTAGGACAAGTTCTTAAACTTATATGATTGTGGAAAGTTCCTGAACTCATAAGTGTGGTAAGTTTGATGAACTGGATATAGTTATGTGTGAATGGAGTATTAAGGATTATAGGAATAGATAGATTACTAAGCAATTGATCATTTGTGGAGACAATAGATTTTCCAAATCTGCTAGCTATGCTAGACTTCAAAATTTTTGACATCAAGCAAAATACACACTATGTGCTTTTGAAAATGAATTTTTATTCTCAACTCCTGGTGATCATTATGTATGTGTGAACTTTGGGACACTGAAACATCGTTACCTGTTGAGATGATAAAACAGAATTGCAACGGTTTTTGAAATGATTTAAGGTATAGTCTATGCTACTTGTTTTGGCTAGACGATAATGATTTGAAATATCAAAATATATTTTTATTTATCACTTATGTACCATGTAACCTAGTGCAGTGATGATAAAAAGTTGATGGAGTTGTAAATACAGGAATACTTAGTGATGAATTTGATCTAAAATCGTTGTTCCACTATTTTATGATGTGTTATGACAAAGTCACTCGATGACGGCATCCTCAAACGGGCTGTTAATACAGTACGACATCATGACGTCATTTTTAATAATATCTTTAAAATTTTAATTTGCCAACGGGGTTTGGCTATACCTTAATATTTCGTTTAAAATTGATTATCAATATGAGTCTAAGTCGCTCGATCTTAATTTAGACCAACGTTTTGAAAATTCTAAGCATTCTTTGAAAATATTCCCGAACCAAATTGTTTTGGTGCAGAATTCTATGATAAGACTGAGGTGAACTGTGCTGATTGGATAAAATTATTCAATAGTGAGAATATTCGCGAGAAATGATTAAAGTATACGTACTAGTAATGGTAGTTTACCTTTTTTGTGATTGTAAATATACTGTTAACCTTTATAAGGGGTAGAGTACCTTTTTCTTAATTGAAATAGGTCAAGGGTAGTAATACTTGTAAACCTCAGTAGTTCATGGTCTATATGACTCATCAGCACAATTTCAAAATTTTAACTCTTGTGACAGATGTTTTGGGTAGCATGTGATGCCGTGTATGAAAGGCATAAGGAGTAAGGTAAATTTCGGGGAAGAAATTTTTAGAAGAAGGGGTGAATGTGACGAACCGAGAATTTGGATAATTATTTAAATCATAAATGATGGATTAAGGTTAAATAATAAACCTAGACATAAAATAAGTGAATGGATTTGAGATTTTCGGGAAGGAAATTTATGGAATTTAAAATTTTTGTGGTGAATTATTCAGGATTAAGGGTATAAATGTATATGTTCTGTGTATATGATCGTATATGTGTACAATATGTGGTTAAAGGTCAAGGGTTGACCAGATAACCTATATAAGTAGCAAACCCTAAGTATATATTAAGAACGTACATGTTCAGTTAGAAAACCCTAACGACAGATAATAAACCCTAATACCGATTTTAAAAACCCTAATTTCAGATTTTTGGAATTTGAAACCTTAATTCAGATTACGAAAACCCTAACTTGGGATCTCAGAAATTTAAGTGTATTAATTATAAGATTAATTAGGGTAAAGCCTAACGAATTAGTTAGAAAACCATAATTTTAAAATTTGAAACCCAAATTGTTCTGTTAGAAACCCTAATATAAAATTATGGACCAAATTGCTATATTAGTAATTTTAATTAGGAAATATTAATACTAATTAGCAAGCTTGAATTATGATTAGGAAATCTTAGTATAATTAGAGAATCCTAATTATAATTTAGAAATATTAATTTTCTATTTTGAAAACCTAAATTGGAAATCCTAAAAAATAAATTTTTTAAGAACCTTAGGTTTTAATCCTAAGGGTCAAACCCTGAGGATTCAAACCTTAAGGGCTAAACCCTAAGGGTTGTGGCAATTGTCATTTATGCCATTAAAATTTAAATCCAAATGAACAAAGTGCCCTTTTTCATTTCTTTAATAAGTAACTTGTAGATCTAGCCAAGACTTGAGTTGGTGACCAACTCTAAGACTTCCATGTGCCATATATCTCTCATATCATCAACCATCTCAGCCAAATTCATTGAATCAAAAATAAAAGTAAAAAAAGTAAGAAAACTTTCTTAGTTACTTAACAAATTATCCAAGACCTTATCTCTCTATAATTTTTGAGATGAGGAGTGAGAATGAGTGAGAAGATAAGCTAATATCACCATTTAGCTTTTCAATAACAGATCAATAAGATCAAATTCAAAGATCTAAGCCTATAAGGTATAAACCCTAAATCATGAGATCTTATGTTATTTGTTATGATTTGTTGTTTTGAGTTGTGTATAAGGATGTCATTTAGTGATTTGGGTTGTTATAACTTGGATCCATAACATCTAGATGCATGAATTTAAAGATTTCATAAATCTGGTAAAGGTTGAAAATAAGGCCTGACAGCCTAATGTCAGGGCCTCTAGATTCTTCTATGTTAGATGTTTATTGTGTTTTATGTTATAGATATGTTCTTTGTTGTAAGGGCTTTTGTGACGCCCCCAAAATAGGTATACATCACCCATCTTGAGTTGCTAAATACATGGTACAAAATTCAAATACAACTTAATAATACAACTGTCGTGTAAAGTACGACAAGACATAAACTGAGAGTTTTAATACGAATATTGTCTTCTAGACAGTATTCAACTTAAATGGAGTCCTCAATACATTTATTATCATACTATTTCATAGAATAGTGAGGACTACTAATGCTATCATCTGGATCGTCACTCCGTTCCCCGACTAGTCCCAGCTACGTTCTCATTTCCTGAAGAGAACAATGAAAGCAAAAGGGTGAGCTCAACTAGCCCAGTAAGAAATATTATGACTAAGATAATGCAGAATAATTTATCGTTAGCCTTCAATAATGTTAAACTGATAAAATATAACAAACATCAAGTTTAATTACAGCGGAATAAGCAATCAATTAGAAGAGTCAAGTAGAGAATAAAATCTACTATCTTCTATGATTTAAAAGGTTTTTCATCACTTTTATCGCTGAGACTCAGCTTAATAAATAATCCACATCATCCCTGCACTACGACCAAGGATATTCATTAGTATCATGACCACAAGTTATCCATGCACTACGGGCCAATGAGAACTTTTACCACATCATTTGTAGCATTACGGTCATGATTATACCGAATAATCCCTGGTCATAATCATACCAAGTCCATCTATACACTATAGGCCACATATGACTTCCAACAGAATATAAACATTAGGATGATGACAATGATATAAGAATTCAATAAAACAAGTTCAAGGATAAATTTTAAAAGATTTATAATTTAATTTATCCAGAAATCAATAACGTCCAAATTGTCAACATGATACTGTTTTGTGGAGTAAAATTCAAGAATGCTCAGAAGAATATTTCCATGAAAAGATATGGGTTGAAGCAAAAATATCCAGGATATTCTACTAATTTCATGGAGTATATAAGCCAAAACTTTAACCAACTGAGTATAATAGAATATATGAAACTACAAATGGATTTTTGCCCGCCATGCGGTAATCCACGTAGACAGATCATTTCCATAATTTAATAAGGAATGAATATGAAGGATCATTCACCATGCATGCGGTAATCCACATAGGCGCTTTATTCAATGTAATGATAAAGAATGGAACCGGACACATACGTAACCTTATGCATGTGGATATTCCAAATGAAATAACAAAAAATGGAACCGTGTCATGCGTAATCCGCACAGCATGAGGATATTCAAATGAATAATAAAGAAAGGAATAACAACAGAATTCACCATGCATGCGATAGACCGCACAGATAGGTTATTCCAACAGAATAATAAAGAATGGAATAACATAAGAATTTCACCATGTATGCGGTACTTCGCATAGACAGGTTATTCCAACATAATAATAAAGAATACAATAACAACCCTTACGAGTATTGAAAGAAAATAACACTCTTAATGAATACGAAAGAATAATACCCCTTACCTTAGTAGGAGATTGGATACTGCAATAGTGTAGTAACAGAATACTCTTCTTCTTTCTCTCTGATTCTCTCTATACTTTCTCTCTCTAAAGCTTGAATGAATTGGTGAAAAATAATGAAGAAATGAGATTCTATTTATAGGCTTGGCAGAGTAAGGGTAAAATAGTCTTTTCACAATAATTTATGACATCATCGCTGACATCATCAATCATAATACATCATTGCTTACCTCATCATCCGATGACATCATCGCTTACCTCATCGTCTGATGACATCATCACTTGCATCATAGGAATTCAAATTCAATTTGTTTTCTTTCACCTCCTTTTACTTTTATACCATGAATTTACTATAATAATGATACCTTTCAAATTATAAAAAAAGCGTATAATGTAATATTATAATAATATATTTGAATGAATTATTTTATCGGAAAAGATAAAATATCTGCTTTCAACAAATGTCACATGCTAAAAATTCGTCAGTTTAAATCCACTTTGAATAAATATTTTCTTATCAAATATATCAACAATTAATTATTCACAAACAATGTTACAAATTATTATATTGACAACCAGGTCGTTCCCAGGAAAGAGGGGGCTTTCCGATAAGGATTTCTCCCTATTGGCGCGCAATTAGGTTACCAAACCCTTTCCTCGACAGAACTTTCTAGACATTGTCAATAATACAAATAATAATATTATTCAAATAATATGAATTATTGATTTGATAATTTGAAATATTGTGCAATGACAATTATTGAATCAATAATATAAAATATCAACGTAGCAATTATTGAATCAATAAAATAAAGTATTGAACAGTAATTACTGTAACAATTATTGAGTAGTGACTTCTTACGTAAGCATCAATAATCCAAGATACTGTACAATACTGTGTGCTACTATGCAACCATGCGTATTACTGTACTTTTACCACTGGGTATTTCAACAGTTAACGGTAAAACTTTTGCCGTTATTTTTATAAAAGATAATTTTATCATTTTCTAACTCAAATGATGAATTACATTGTAGGGTCCACCAATGATTGTGTCGTCGTACGAATATTCCCAGACAAAAATAATATTACCCGACCAAACGAATATTTTATAGCAACTTGCTTACTTTGAAAAATTTATAAATATTACCCACAACTATAATATTATAACAAATTCACACCTTAATATTCAAAAATATAATTCGAGAAAAATTAATCTTTATTTATGAAAGTTGGGGTCTTACAACCTCCCTTTCTTATGAAATTTCGTCCTCGAAATTAGAGTACATACCTGGTATATCGAAGAGGTGAGGGTACCTTGATTTCATTTCAGATTCTTACTCGCAGGTCATTTTCTCAACAACGTGGTTTCTCCACAAAACTTTGACTTGAGGTATAACCTTGGAGCGTAGAATATGTTCCTTCTTATCCAAGATTTTAACAGGTACCTCTTCGTATGTTAAATCTTCCGCTATCTCATCTGGTTCCAACTCAATAATGTGGTTCGGGTCTTCCACATATTTACGTAACATGGATATGTGAAAAACGTTATGAACACGAGACATACTTGGCGGTAAGGCGAGTCTATAAGCTACAATTCCTACTCGATCAAGGATTTCAAATGGGCCAATGAATCGAGGATTGAGCTTTCCTCTCTTTGTAAATCTTGTAACTCCTTTCCATGGAGCAACACGTAACAACACATATTCTCTAACATTGAATTCCACGTCTTTTCGATGAAGATCAGCATAACTCTTTTGTCAATCTTGTGAGGTCTTTATACGTTGCCGGATCATTTAAATCTTTTTCGTAGTCATACGCACCAATTCCGGTCCCAACAACGTTGCTTCACCCACCTCATCCCAGCATACTGGAGAATGACACTTTCTTCTATACAACGCCTCGAATGGAGCCATGCCAATACTTGCTTGATAACTGTTGTTGTAGGAAAAATCCACCAATGGTAAGAACTTGTCCCAACTTCCCTTGAAGTCAAGGATACAGAGTCTTAATAGATCTTCAAGTGTTTAAATAGTCCTCTCCATTTTGCTGTCGTCTGTCGAGGATGATATGACGAGCTAAATCAGAAATCAGGTGCCATAGCTTTACGCAACTAACCCAAAATCGTGAAGTGAATCTTGGGTCTCGATCAGAAACTATGAATACTGGCATACCATGCAGTCTTACAATATCATTAATGTACATACGAGCAAGACATTCAAGTGTATAAGTTTCTCGTATAGGTAAGAAATGACCCGACTTGGTCAATCTATCAACAATGACCCAAATCGCATCTATGCCTTGAGAAACCTTGAGAAGACCGGTAACGAAATCCATGGTAATGTGCTCCCACTTCCATTCTATAATTTCAAGTGGTTGCAATGGACCTTTTGGTACTTGATGCTCCACCTTGACACGTTAGACACCTTGAGATAAACTCTGTTATCTCTCTCTTCATATTGCTCCACCAAAATGTATGTCGAATATCATGATACATTTTGCTACTCCCAAGATGGATTACAAATGATGTATTGTGTGCCTCCATCACGATTTTATAATTTCAATCAGGGTCGTTAGGAACACAAAGTCTGGAGTTGACTCAAAGTATTCCTTTTTCATCGATTCTTGCTTCCGGCGTAGCACCTTCTTGCACTTTCTTCTTCATACGCATCAGCTCCAGGTCTGTAGCTTGAGCAGCTTTTACTTTATCGATTAAAGTCAGTTCTACTCGTATATTCGATATCATCACATGGGTCCCTGGAGTCTTTAACTCTATCTCCATCCTTTGCAAGTCATATAAAATGGGCCTTTGCATTGACAATATCGCACTCGTACCCGCATATGATCTTCTACTCAATGTGTCAACTACTACGTTCGTTTTACCAGGATGGTATTGAATAGTATGATCATAATCTTTTAGCAGTTCAAGCCAACGTCGTTGCCGCATGTTGAGTTCCTTTTGAGTGAAGAAATATTTGAGGCTTTTATGATCCGTAAAGATCTCCACTTTCTCCCCATACAGGTAATGCCTCTAGATTTTAAGTGCGAAAATGACAACTGCCAACTCTAGATCATGAGTAGGATAATTCCTCTCATATTTTTTGAGTTATCACGAGACATAGGCTATGACTTTCCCATGTTACATGAGAACACATCCTAAACCCTTGCCTGAAGAATCAATGTAGATGACATATCCCTCCGTACCAGATGGTATTGTCAGAATAGGTGCTGAAATGAGTCTCCTCTTGAGTTCTTGAAAACTCTCCTCACATTCCACGCTCCAACTAAATTTTGTATCTTTTTGAGTCAGGTGAGTTAATGGAGTAGCGATTCGAGAAAACCCTTCTACGAATCTTCGATAATAACCAGCTAAGCCGAGAAAGCTACGTGCATTTTATCCTTCGATTTAGGTTGTTCCCAGCTTTGAATAGCTTCAATCTTTGCCGGGTCAACTGATATTCCATGACTTGATACTACGTGCCCAAGGAATGCTACTTCCTCAAGCCAGAACTCACATTTCTTCAACTTGGCATAAAGCTTGTTTTCACGAAGCTTTTGGAGTATCAGCCTCAAGTGTTGCTCATGATCTTCATGGCTTTTGGAATATATGAGGATGTCATCAAGAAAGACGACCACAAATATTCCTTGAATACTCGGATCATCATATCCATGAAGGCAGCAGTAGCATTAGTCAATCCAAAAGACATGACTAAGAATTCATAATGCCCGTACCTAGTTCTGAAGGTAGTCTTTGGAATATCCTCAGTTTTAACCTTCAACTGATGATATCCAAAACGAAGATCGATCTTTGAAAAGAATTGTGGTCCTTGCAACTGGTCAAACAGGTCATCAATTAGAGGTAATGGGTACCTATTTTTTACGGTGACATGATTCAACTCCCGATAGTCAATACAAAGTCGTATACTTCCATCTTTCTTCTTTATGAATAGAACATAAGCACCCCAAGGAGACGTACTAGGGCGAATGAAACTGATGTCTAACAATTCCTGTAGTTGGGTTTTTAACTCCTAAAGTTCAATAGGATCCATTCGATATGGGGCTTTGGAAATGGGTTTTGTACCGGGTTCAAGGTTGATACAAAATTCAATTTCACGCTCTGGGGGTAGGCCAGGAAGTTCTTCAGGGAATACGTCAGGAAATTTATTAACAATAGAAATATCATTCAAAACTGACGTATTTTTGTTTAAATCCGTGACATGAGCTAAGAAAGCTTGACATCCGTTTTTCAATAAACGAATAGCTTTATGATTTGAGATGACCATGATTGATTTTAATTGTTTGGTTGCTTGAATTCGGGTAATAGGTTGGTTAGGAATATGAAAGCTAACAACCTTACGAAAACAATCAATTTTTGCATGATGAGTAGTTAACCAATCAATCCCTAGAATAACGTCAAACACAAGTATTTTTAAGGAAATAAGATCACCTGGTAATGTGAGGGTACCGATTTGAACCAAACAAGACTTATAAACAGTGAATGTAGTGAAGGTTTCTCCAAATGGAGTTTCAATAGATAAGTCAAAGTCTAATTTCTCCAGAGTCAAATTTAAACGTTGAGCGCAAGTATGAGAAATAAAAGAATGGGTAGAACCAGTATCAAATAAGGTATATACTTCGCTAGAGTTTATGATAAGCTTACCCGTGATGACCTCGTTCGGGTTCCTTACTTTCTGGGAGGTTACGAAAAACGCTATCCCTTGAACTACCGATTTTATCTTGTCTGGAACGGTCTTTGATGCCTCCATCCCAGCTGGACTTGACTTTGGTGCACAAAAAAATCGGGCTTGGTGACCTTCTCTCCCATAATTATAACATGCTTTGGACTGCATCGCGTGGTTTGGACTGATGTGTCCTTCCCCTCCGTATTTGAAGCATATGATAGGTGTTCGTTCTCCTTCCTTAACAACGGGTGCTAGTGCTGACGTCTTTCCATCATTGTTGAATCTCCTCTTCTTGAAATGTCCACTCTTATTATCTTGGCCATGATTACGACCGACGTGGTTACCATTTCTGGCATGTTGATTCCCTCCACGTTTGTTGTCACTGCTTCGATGACTGCTACCACAGGTATTGTCATTTTACCTGCTGCTTTCTCTTGGTTGGGTTGACTCGTTATCGCGCTCCAATAACTGAGCCCTATTTACAACATCTGAATACAAACACAGTTTATGTGAAATTAGATACTGACATATCTCGGGTTTCAAACCTCTTAGAAACATCCGCGTCATTCTCTCCTCATTATCAACCAAGTGAGACGCAAATCGGGACAACTCGGCAAACTTAGCTTCGTACTGCGACACGATCATATTGTTCTGCTCCAACTTGATGAACTCTACCTCTTTTATGTGATGAATACTTTCGGGAAAGTACTTGTCATTGAATAGTTCTTAGAACTTCTACCAAGACATCTTCAGTGCGGCAGGTTGAGTACACTTTACCGATTCCCACCAGTAATCTACCTCTCCTCGCAACATAAAGGTGGCAAATGGAACCTTTTGCTCCTCGGAGCATCCCAAGACATCAAATATCTTGGTGATTTGATTTATCCACGCTTCTGCCTTAAGTGCTTTATACATTTTGGACAAGAGTTGCTCTCGCCTGATGTTGCATGAATTGCATAAAGCCTCTGAACATTCCATCGTTCATCATTTGGTCAGTGTTGTTGTTTGCATGAGGATTGTCGCCTTCCTTATGCACATTATCCTGGTTATTGATATGTGGAGACTCAACAGTCTGATGTGCTCTATTGCTATTCTCAACATTCTCGGATGTCATTTTCAAATACTGCCACAAAACAAGGGTTAATTGACATGCAACATATTATCCCTATACTCTGATCAACCAATTAAATACCAAATAAATATAGGTAGGTCATATTAGCGAAGGAATTCCCCGTCTCTCCCCTCCTAGTTCTAGTCTTACTTCTTAGCCAGGGATCATATCCCTAAGCTTCGATACCAACTGTGACGCCCCCAAAATAGGTATACATTACCCATCTTGAGTCGCCAAATACATGGTACAAAATTCAAATACAACTTAATAATACAATTGTCGTGTAAAATACGACAAGACATAAACTGAGAGTTTTAATACGAATATTGTCTTCTAGACAGTATTCAACTCAAATGGAGTCCTCAATACATTTATTATCACACTATTTCATAGAATAGTGAGGACTACTAATGCTATCATCTCGGACCGAATCACTCGCTCCCCCGACTAGTCCATTTTACGTTCTCATTTCACGAAGATAACAATGAAAGCAAAAGGGTGAGCTCAACTAGCCCAATGAAATATTATGACTAAGATAATGCGTAATAACTTATCGTTAGCCTTCAACAATGTTAAACGATAAAATATAACAAACATCAAGTTTAATTGCGGTGAACAAGCAATCAATTAGAAGAGTCGAGTAAAGAATAAAATCTACTATCTTCTATGATTTAAAAGGTTTTCATCACTTTTATCGGCGAGACTCAAACAAAAATAATCCACATCATCCACCTTTTACTGACGAGGATATTCATTAGTATCACGACCACAAGTTATCCATGCACTACGAGCCAAGGATATTCGTGTATTCATCAATGGTCATGATCATGCCAACAACTGTCCATCAATGCACTACGGGCCAATGATGACTTTTACCACATCATTTGTAACATTACGGTCATGATTATACCGAATAATCCCTGGTCATAATCATACCAAGTCCATCTATGCACTATAGGCCACATATGACTTCCAACAGAATATAAACATTAGGATGATGACAATGATATAAGAATTCAATAAAACAAGTTCAAGGATAAATTTTAAAAGATTTATAATTTAATTTATCCAGAAATCAATAACGTCCAAATTGTCAACATGATACTGTTTTGTGGAGTAAAATTTGAAGAATGCTCAGAAGAATATTTCCATGAAAAAGATGCTGGATGAAGAGCAAATATCCAGGATATTCTACTAATTTCATGGAGTATAGAAGCCAAAACTTTAATCAACTGAGTATAATAGAATATATGAAAATGAAAATGGATTTTAGCCATTGTCAGAATCCACGTAGATGCATCATTTCGAAATTTAATAAGGAATGAATATGAAGGATCATTCACCATGCATGCGGTAATCCACATAGGCGAGGTTATTCTAACGAATGATACGAGAATGGAACCAGTCAAATGCGTAAAGCCGCATGCATGTGAGATATTCCAACGTAATAACAAAGAATTGAACCGGTCATGCGTAATCCGCATTGAGCATGTGATATTCCAACATAATAATAAAGAATGGAATAACAACGAATTCACTGTGCATGCGATAGATCGCATGCATACGAGTTATTCCAACAAAATATTAAAGAATGGAATAACAGAAGAATTTCACCATGTGAAGATTTGATTGTTTGAATTTTGATTCTAAGGACAGAATCCTTTTAAGGAGGGAATGATATAACATTCCGAATTTTTAAATGTAATATTAAATATTTATTGATTTATATAAATATTTAATGGATGTGATTATCGTTAAATAAATATTTGTTCAATTGATTCAATTTTGTTTAGTTAATTATTTATTTAATAAATAATTGATGAATTAAGGAAATTATTATTATATTGATATTTCAATTTAAATGATTAATTATTTGTATTGTGTTATGTGATTAAATGATTTATTTAATTAATTGTGATTTGCATTAATTAAAATAAATATGAAAGCTTGATTAAATATAGTGTGATAAATAACTATATTATAAGGAGTTATTAAAATAAATTAAAGTAGTTTAATTTAGTTTTAACAAACAAGACTTAATATATTAATTCTTTAATATTTAAAGGGTTTTTTAAAAAAAGCCTTTTGGCTTTTGAGATTTTTAGTTATTTAAATTAAATAAAATAAATCAATATAATAATAAATATAATATATTTATATACGTTAGTAACTGATTTTGTAATTAGTAGTATTAAGTTATCAATTTTGTATTATATTAGTACGCATATCAGTTTAGTTTTCTTTTACGCATAAACTAGTTTGCTAAAGCTTAGAGAAGAGAGGAGTTTGAGAGTTCAGAGAAATTGAGAGAAGGGTTGAGAGAAATTGAGAGAAAGCTTAGGATTTTCAAGCAATTCTAGTGGGTTAGCATGAATTAGAAGCTAATTGAAGGTATGTTCTACAACTTGGATATTATATATATGCTTATGAGTATTACGACAACTTTTATATAATCTGTGAATTTCAAATTGTTGTTAGATAATTGGGTACTTGTGATTATATGAGTATATAGTGATTAGAGATTACGTTAAAACAACAATTGCATGCTAAATTCGTGTGACAGTAGTAGAAATTTTGTCAGTGTTTATGTTCTTCATATAGTCTGAGTATGTACCAATTTTGAGGGTCAAATTGCATGCTAAAATGTTAATTGAAGTTTTTTTTATTTTAGATCAATGAGATACGAGCATAACGTAATTGGAATGGAGTGATTTGGCCAAATAATGAATTCACGGTGATGATTTTGGGATGAATGTCAAAAATTGGAGTTTTATGTGAAAAACATGAAAATTGAGAAATTAAAATAGTGTTAGTAGTTGTTAAATTGTGTGAAGTGATTGTATATGTTAGCAATTATGTTTATGATAGTCGTATATTTATTTTACGTGTTATTATCACTGTTTGATGGGTTAAATTCGTGTTAGTTGGCTTAATAAAATGTGCCAAAGTTCTGTTCTACAAACCGAAGTTCTTACGCAAGTCGTATGAAGCGTGCGCGTCATTTCTAGCGCGCTGCCGCCTTATGACTTAAATCTTGCTAGCGCTTCTTCCCGATACAAAACTCGTAATGCCGCCATGAAAGTGCCCATTTTCGCAACATCAAGTCCGCTTTGTCTTACTGAACTTTGGTCGTTCTTTGTGGTTTAGCCTAAGGTTATGGTAATATGAGAATCATGTAACAACAAGGTTAATTAGAGTTGTGTTATGTGGATTATGAATTCAAAATTGTAAAAGTGATTAGTAAATCAAGAATGTGTTATGTGGTAATTTGGTATATATAATGAAAGTTAGACAAGTGTTGCGAAGTAAAACACTTAGAGTTTCTAAAATGTAAATGGTAATGATCATGTTATGGTATTTTAGCATATCTAATAGGTGTTGTGGTTCTAAAATTATTTGTAGGTGATCGTGAGTTTAATTTATAGCTTACGCTCAAGGCAAGTTTTCTAACTCTACACTTTCGTTGAGCTAGTTCATTTATTACATTGTGCAAATTTTCTAACTCTACACTTTCGTTGAGTTAGTTCTATTATTATAAATGCATGCTTTTGATTGAGCAAGCTTTTTATCTTAATTGTTATTGAATAAGTAAATTGTTCTTAAAATCCATTTGAGCAAACTCCAACTCTAATGTTATTGGAAATTCTCCATTGATTGATTCATTCTAACTTGTTTACAGTTAAACAAGTTTCTTAAAGTTCAGGAATTTCATTTCTAATATTATAAAACTCGAACCTTAGCTTATTTTACTGTTCAAGCAAAGGTTAACCATTTTATTCATTCTATTGAATACTTATGCTCTATAGTTATTTCAAGCATGAGTTAGATATGTAGAATCAGTTCATTTATGATTCTCAAATGTTCTAAGTTATGTTGTTATTAAACAAATATTGTATTATCAAGCATTGTTGATTCAACTAGTTCCCTAGTTGATGATCATTAAACTTCAATTACCCTTGAAAGCTTATCCAAACCAAACTTTCTTTGGTGCGGACTTGTACTCTAAATACTGAGATGAACAACCCTATGTTTAGGGGTTTACGCTTAGCGTTGAAATGGTTATGCACAATACATTATACGCAAGATTGATCCCCCTAAGTACGTGGAGTCCTTATAGTCATACGACTGTTAAAGTTAAAGTTGAAAGATTACTTATAACTGTGGACATGGTTCATGGTCATTTAACCCTCAGTAGTATATTTAAGAATGTTAATAGAACAAATCATTCAGTTCTATTGAGCCTATGAATTGACAAATGTTGAAATGTTAATAGAACATATCATTCAATTCTATTAAGCCTATTATTTGGCAAATGATGTAAAGATATTTATTCTTATTTCAAGTGAGCTTTGTTTGCTCACTCTTTCATATTTATACACTTATTGTAGCTATGGTTGAGAATGTAGATAAACCTACAACTAGCAAAGGAAAGGGAAAAATGTACAAGTGATGAAGACTTGTAATTTTGCTTAAATGGTTATGATGATAGAATTTTAATAATGATGTGATGTAATAATTTAAATTCCGCACTTGAATGATTGTATTAAATTTTAGAGAACCTGGGAGATAATGTTTTATTAATGTAATCATGTATGGGCAGGTTTTTATTATTCAATTTATTATGATTGGGTAGTTAGATATGAATGTTTTGATTATGTGAACACCAAATCTTGAGGTAATGAAGTACCGGAATTTGGGTGTGTCACAAGTTGGTATCAAAGCTTTAGGTTATGAACCTTAGGTGGGGAAAAGCCTTAGGAAGTAACCTTTGAAAAGATAATGGTGATTAACTCTTATCGAGTTTTAAGGAAGAAATAATAAAACACTTAT
Source organism: Panax quinquefolius (assembly GCA_020205615.1). Classification (NCBI taxonomy): domain Eukaryota; kingdom Viridiplantae; phylum Streptophyta; class Magnoliopsida; order Apiales; family Araliaceae; genus Panax; species Panax quinquefolius. The sequence goes on along the minus strand of CM035171.1, from coordinate 55,142,166 downwards.
GTGATTATGTGTTTATAACTTATGTGCTCGTGAGTGTCGAGTAGTAATGATTAATGATTAAAACTTAAAATTTTGTTGTCAGGATGACTAATGTTGGAAAATCCAGTCAGGCTAGGGAGGATAGACCTCAGATGCCTACAGAGGAGGAGCCTCGTGACATTCAGGTTATTTGGGAACGAACTACTGGCACGTGAGTCAGCCCCGTTAGTTACAGTGGTTGAAGGTGAGGATGATGATGTGGAGACGGATGAGGAGGATCCCGTTGAGTTGCCAACGGAGGATGAGGATGATGAGGATGAGAAGGAGGAGACTCCACTAACCTCGAAAGCTTCTCGAATGTACGATGAAGTCTACGACCATAACGTGGAACTTCAGGATACAGTCGAGGAATTATAAGAGATAGTAGCTGAACAACAGTCTGCAATGAGACAGAAAGATGATGAGATCCAAGATCGTGAGGAACGACTGACTAATGTTGAGGAGAAGCTAGAATAGACTGAAGGAGAGAAAGAACAACTGATCGAGGAGGTCGCTGAATTGAAGAATAAGCTAAGAGAAGAAGCTACGAAGAGGGCAAGAGCCGAGGACGCATATGAGGAGATGTTTCAACGAGCCGGGATAGCAATGAAAGATGCACATGCAAAGACAATGAAGAATGAAGAGATGAATAGAGTATTCAACATCGCGGTTAATCGAGCTCAAGATCGGGTCATGGGTTATCCGATTCAGTTCGAGACACTACCATCGTACGTATTAGATCGCAGAACAATGTTTCGGATTATGGAGGAAGAACGTAGTAAGGCTAAGCAGTATCTTAGTAGAACATCGTAGTTGTTATGCGATTAATAAATGTTAAATAAATTGTAAATCCCAAGTGTTATGTAACCTATGGGATATAACGATGATGTTGTCCTGAAACTTTTGTAGTTCAGGAAAGTAATATAAATAGCAGTGATGCTATTGTTTTATGTTTTTAAAGAGGTTATGAATAAATAAAAGTTGTTATTTTATTCAAAGTGTTACGAGATTATGTGGTTATTTCTTTTGTGGAGGCAAGTTAAGTAGAAATTACTTAAAAGAGTTGAATAATAACCTAATGAGTATATTTTTAAATAGAAAATGCCTCCCAGACGTCAACCACCACGACAGAGAACCAACGAAGGAACCAACAATAACGATAATATTGATGCTAACCCAATTCAACAATTAGTGACGTTACTGACAGGAGCGTTGCAGAATCAACCGCAGAACCAAGGAACAACGTTTAAGGAGTTCAAGGCGGTTGGACCACCAGAATTTTGTGGGTCAGTGAATCCAGTCGAGGCACAGACTTGGATTATGGAGATAGAAAAGGTGTTCGATGTTGCTAGGGTAGGAGATGACCATAAGACGGCTTTTACAACATTCATGTTGAAAGCAAAAGTTAGTTATTGGTGGCAGGCCAATAAAACTAGAGAAGGACCAGGGATGATGACCTGGGATAAGTTTAAGGAGATATTCTTCGAGGCCTATTTTCCCGAGAGTTCGAAGGGTCAGCTGGAAGTGCAGTTTCTGGAACTGAAGCAGGGAACGATGATGATATCCAAATATGCCGCTAAATTCAACGAGTTGGCGAGGTTTGCGCCTTATCAAGTCAGCACGGACGAACGCAAGGCGAAGAGGTTTGAACAGGGACTGAAGCCCTGGTCATATAGTAAGGTTTCCCTGTTCCAGTTGAAGACTTTCGCAGCAGTGATGGAGAAAGAAATACTCATTGAAGGTGGAGGTGAGGCAGTGACAAAGTTCAATCAGGAACAGAAGAAGAAGAAGAATGAGGTGGAAATTAGGAATGGAGGTGGTAGTGGTGGAAACAACAACAACAATAACAACAACAACTTGAAGAAGAAGTGGAATGGAAACGTGGGTGCTGGAAACCAGCAGGGTAACCAGCAAAACAAGAAATTTGAAGCCTGTGCTACATGCGGGAAGTTTCACAAGGGTGCGTGCTTGATGCGGAAACGAGTATGCTTCAATTGTGGCCAGGAGGGTCACATCGCCCCAAATTGCACTCAACTTAAGAAGAACGTGTGCTTCACGTGCGGGTCCAAGAATCACTTTGCTCGTGAATGCCCTAATTAAGAAGAAAGATGGAGTGACAACCAGAAGCAATGGAGGTAACAATGGAGGTACAGCATCAAACAAACCCACTGCTAGAACCTTCAACATGACTGTTCAAGATGATGTGCAATCAAAAGATGTGGTGTCAGGTGGTATCCCAATCAATGATATTGATACTTATGTATTATTTGATTCGGGTGCTACTTGTTCGTTTATCTCTGATGAATTTGCTAAGAGGTTAGAATTGCCTAGAGAAGAATTGAATTTCCCTTTGAACATAGAAATTGCGAATAAAGAGATAATCCCTGTTAGATTCGTATACAAGAACTGTAAGGTGAACATTAAGGAGAATATTTTGATGGTATATTTGATTCCCATTAGACTGGGAGAGTTTGATGTTATTTTGGGAATAGATTGACTGTTCAAATTTGGAGCGATAATTGATTGCCAAAAGAAATGTGTAAACTTTATGACCCCGTCAAAGCTAGTATTTTATGGTAGCAAGTCGCCTAGATAAATGAAATGTCTGACGATTATGCAGGCCAAGAAATTGTTGAGTCAAGGCTGTGTGGGCTATTTAGCTTATATAGTCGATACTCAGAAGAAGAATATGAAACTGGAAGAGATACCAGTGGTGAGGGAATTTAAGGATGTGTTTCTAGTGGATTTCCCAGGACTTCCGCCTGACAGAGAAATTGAGTTCATGATCGACTTAGTGTCAGGGACATCACCGATATCGAAGATCCCGTACAGAGTGACTCTAGTAGAAATGAAGGAACTGATGGTACAGTTGCAAGAATTGTTGGACAAGAAGTATATTCAACCAAGCGTATCACCGTGGGGAGCGCCAGTGTTATTCGTGAAGAAGAAGGATGGATCAATGCGTCTTTGTATTGATTATAGAGAATTAAACAAGGTCACTATTAAAAACAAATATCCATTACCAAGAATAGATGACTTTTTTGACTAGTTGAAGGGTGCTAAATACTTCTCGAAAATAGATTTGAGAAGTGGGTATCACCAGTTGAAAGTGAGAAAGGAGGATATACCACGAATGTAAGACCCCGAATTTTATGAAATAAAAGTATTCAATTTTTCTATTTAGTAAATGGTTAAATTGATAAAAGTTTAAACTTATGGGTGAAATGTGTAAAATTTTAAAAATACGCAAGTGGCTATAAAATACTTATTGTTGTCGGGGAATATTCGTTTGGTCGTGGAATATTCTTGTTGTCGGAGAATATTCGTACGATGGCGCAGCCATTTGTGGGCCCCATAACAAAATAACTGTCGGATGAAGAAAATGACAAATTTGAGTTTTTATAAATAACGGCGTAATCGTTATCACGAATTAACACTGCTGGAATACCCGTGGGGGAAAGTAAAAATGTCGGCGTTCTTTGCCACGCGAAGAGTACACCATATCATTGCACAATATTTTTGAATTATTGATTCTTACGTAAGAAGGCACTACTCAATAATTGTTACAATAATTCTTCGCTCAATATTTTATTTTATTGATTCAATAATTACTACATTGATATTTTATTTTACTGTTGTTTCAATAATTGTCACTACACAGTATTTTCCATTATCGAAGCAATAATTCATATTATCTTAATAATATTATTCGATAACATTATTGGCAATGTCTAGAAAGTTACATCTAAGGAGAGGTTTGGTCACCTAATTGCGCCTTGATGAAGGAGAAATCCTTATTGAAAGCCCCTCTTTCTTAGAAACGCACGGTTGTCGATATTATGATTACGTAATATTATTTGTGAATAATTAATTATTGATTTATATGATGAGAAAAATATTCATTTTATGTGGATATAGATGGAGAAAATTTTAAAAGTGACAATTGTTGAAAATCGATATTTTATCTTTTCTGATAAAATAATATTTTATTATATTATTATAATATAATAATGATGATATATTTACAATAAATGTGGGATATATGATTATATGAGGAAGAAGAGTATTTTTGTTGCATTAAATGATTAAAACATGTTTTTCATGTTTGTGGACCCCGTTTCTTGACTGAAATTTGATTATAGACTGTAAAATTGTCCGTTTGTGGATTTCGGTCAATTTTTGTTTGGAATTTGGAAAAAATTTCTTCTGCAAAGTTTTAGAGAATGGACTTTCCTATGGAAAGTACATGAGGATCGAATTTTTCTTATAAAGGGCTATTTATTATGAATTATTGAAGTTCTGAAGTTTCGAAATAATTATTTTTTAAAAGTTTTAAAAAAAATTTAAAAGAAAAAAGTTTTTTACAAGTTAAGTTGGTCTCACATGTGTTACAAATGGGCTGAAATCAGATTTCAAAGATGGGCGTGAAAATTTTGTAAATATAATAATATTTTATTAAATTTTCTACTTTGGTGTTCTAAGCATTTTTCTATAAATAGGGTGCTTAGGTTAGAATTGAAAAGCATACCAGAAACTGAAGTTTTCTCTCTCTATAATATCGATCATATTTTTGTGAGTATTTAGATATCTTGAGTGTTTGCTATACGGTGCAAGTTCCTTCAGCACTATATCCAGTATTCCAGTCAGAAGTACTGTCTTTTTGAGGTAATGGATTTTAAGGGATTGTAAGGGATGTTTTTTTCGTAATGATGTTATTCTTTCAATGTCATTATACTGAAATATTGGTATGGATTTTATTGTGGAAGTTCTACCTTTTTGTGTCAGGGTTACTATTCACGTATACGGCACTATTCACGTATACATCACTATTCACGTATACGACACTATTCATGTATATGACATTTTTTACGTATACGGTACTATGTACGAATACGGAGTACTATTCACGAGTTACTATTCATGAGTTACTATTCAGGACAAAATTGGTTTCTTTTTTTGACCAAATTATCGTTGATTTATGAATATTGCTCTTGAAATTAAATGTATTTGTTGGTCCTATTGTTTTTATTATCATATATAACATTTTTATAACCCTGGTGATGGAATTTCTCTTTGACTTGAGTGTAAAGATGGGTAAAGTATTGGTATGATCGTGACTATGGGTTCTCTTTGGCCAATAGTGCAAATTTGAATTGTTAACTAGTATGATCATGACCATTGAATTTACAATGGAATATTTTTAGATTAAGTGCAAGGTGAATTGTTCAACATGGTTATAATTATGGTTTATATAAATTCTGAAATAATTATGTATTTCTTTGAGATATGAGTATCTTTGGCCTGTAGTGCAAAGATGACCTGTTGTTGAATATCTTTGGTCTGTAGTGCAAAGATGAACTCTTGATGAATATCTTTGGCCCGTAGTGCAAAGATGAATTTATTTGTATGATTAGGAACATGAACTGTGATTTGGTATAACCATGATCTTTGATGTTTCAGGTAAAGACATGTGATAAAAATTATCTTCGTCCTGAACGCGAAAAGGAATTTAGAACTACAATTATGATTATGAGTTATTCACATGATTGTGGGCGAGGAACTGATGATTGATGTTCTGAGGTTAAAACATTGTTGGTGGATTTTTAACATGGAGAAGATAATAGATCTTATGGTCTATTTGACTCTTCTAATGGATTGCTTCGTTCATTACGCAACTATGGTTGAAAAGTTTTATCATCTACCATATGTTCTAAATCTCTGATTTATTATTGATGAAGACTATTGAAAATTTAATTATCTTTAGTCATAATATTCTTTACTGAACTAGTTGTGCTCACCCTTTTGCTTCACAATTCCTTTCGGTAATAAGAGTGTAGGCTTGGTCGGCGACGGCGGGGTAACAAGGAATAGAACGGTGGTCTCAGAATGTGGAGGAGGTTCTCCTAAACAGTATAGAAAAGTGTGTTGTATTTTATACATCATTTAGTAGTTATATTTAGTGAACCAAATAGGGTGAGGCGAACCCAACGTTGGAAGGGTGTTTTTCCACTATCATACAAGATGTCTAATGACATGTGACTTCGTGTTATCATAAGACAAGGTTGTGCACATCCACTTGCTGAGTATATCTACAAGCACTACCTATATGATCTTGGAGTTTGGTTGAAGTATAATTCTCAATTAGAGATGGTGGAGATAATGATATGTCAAGAGAAGACTCACCATTGGAAAGAATATGATAGTAATCTTCTCGTTTTTCTTTGGGGTTTATTGGGTCAACCAAGGATAATTCTGTGGGCATATGATATCTATCATAACCTAGACGCATGGCCTCCCATGTACGAAGGTTTCCTTGAGCACTTCCCAAAGATTTTAATTTCTAAAACAGTTATTAACTGTACCTTTATGTAAGGTGTCATTGTGACGTACTATCCAAGGTTGGGACATGAGTCACTGTTGGTATATATTTGTATCAAAACTCACAACATATGTGTTGTTGTATTTTGCACGACAATTGTAGTAATAAAGTTGTAGTTATTTTCTGTACCATGTTTTTGACGACTCAAAATAGGTTGGTTGGATTGGACCTATTTTGGGGGCGTTACAACGAACGACATTCAGAACTCGATATGTACATTACGAGTTTCTGGTGATGTCTTTTGTTTTAACCAATGCACCTGCTGCATTTATGGATTTGATGAATAAGGTGTTTAAACCATTCTTAAACAAGTTTGTAGTGGTATTCATCGACGACAGTCTGTTGTATTCCAAAACATAAGAATAACATGTGGAACACTTACGTTTGACATTAAAAACACTAAGAAAGGAAAAGTTGTATGCGAAATTCTCCAAGTGCGAATTTTGGCTAGATCGTGTGCAATTTCTTGGGCACGTGATTGACAAAGATGGGATTTTCGTGGATCCATCAAAAGTGGAAGCTGTAATCAATTGGGAATAACCAAGAACATCATCGGAAGTGAGGAGTTTCTTGGGACGGGCCCGTTATTATAGACGATTTATTCACGATATTTCTAAGATAGCCACTCCATTAACAAATTTGACAAGGAAGGCTGTGAAATTTGTTTGGACGGATAAATGTGAAGAATGTTTCCAGGATTTGAAGAAGAAATTTAGTATGGCACCTGTGTTGTCATTACCAGATAGTACAGGTAACTTTGTAGTGTATAGCGATGCCTCAAATAAAGGGTTGGGATGTGTTCTTATGCAGAACGACAAAGTAATTATGTATGCATCAAGACAACTGAAGGAATATGAGAAAGGTTATCCGACTCATGATTTGGAATTGGCTGCAGTAGTGTTTGCTCTCAAGATATGGAGACACTATCTCTATGGAGAGAAATGTGAAATCTACACAGATCATAAAAGTCTGAAGTATATTTTCATACAGAAGGACCTGAATATGCGACAAAGAAGATGGATGGAATTGATAAAGGATTACGATTGTGAGATCTTTTATCACCCGGGCAAAGCGAATGTGGTTGCAGATGCTTTATGCAGGAAAGGTCGGGAGAAGTTGATGCTGATAACTACTCAGGAGAAGCTTATTTCAGCAATGACAAAGCTAGAGTTGGAAATAAATTTCCAAAGGAATCCGATGAACGACTATTCCAGATAGATGCTAGTCCAACTTTGGTGGACAAAGTGAAGAATGCTCAACTACAAGATAAAGAATACGAAATGATCAAAGAGAAAGTAGGTGACGGTAGCGATGTAAAATACAAGATCGATACCAAAGTACTACTACGGTTCGAGGAACGAATTTAGGTTCCAGTACTGCAAGAGCTTAAAGACGAAATCTTGACCGAAGCACACAACACAAGATATTCGATTCATCCAGGAAGTACAAAGATGTATCAAGATTTGTGGCGACATTTTTGGTGGCGAATATATGAAAAGAGGCGTTCTGAAATCGTTGCAAAATGCTTGACATGTCAGAAGGTGAAAGCTGAACATCAACGACCAAGAGGGTTACTTCAACCGTTGGAAATACCAGAATGGAAATGGGAGCATATCACAATGGATTTTTTGGTAGGACTTCCAACGACTCAGAAAGGATACGATGCGATATGGGTGATAGTGGACAGACTAACAAAATCTGCACACTTTTTGCCATTAAAGATTAGATTTAATCTTGATCAGCTAGAGAAACTGTACGTTAAAGAGATCGTGTCAAGACATGGAGTTCTAGTGTCAATTATGTCAGATAGAGATCCAAGATTCACATCAAACTTCTGGAAGAGACTACAAGAATATATGGGAACACAGTTGCGAATGAGTACATTATACCATCCGCAAACCGACGGGCAAAGTGAACGAACTATCCAAACGTTGGAAGAAATTCTGAGAGCATGCATCATGGACTTCAAAAGAAGCTGGGATGAACATTTACCATTGGTATAATTTGCCTACAACAACAGTTACCACGCGAGCATCGGCATGCCACCTTACGAGGTATTGTACGGCAGAAAGTGCAGAACTCCACTGTGCAGGGATGAAGTCGGTGAATGCCAACTGTTAGGACCAGAACTGGTACAACAAACTGCTGAAGTTTTCAAACTCATCAGGACAAGATTGGTAGCAACCCAAGACAGAATGAAAAAAAAGTATCTTGCGTCAACATAAAGTGAATCGCTGAATTTAAGTAGGAAATTTTGTTTTCCTAAAAGTTTTTCCTTGGAAGGGGAAGATTCGTTTGGCAAGAAAGGAAAGCTCAGCCCAAGATTTATTGGACTATTTGAAATACTACGAAGAGTGGGGGAAGTGGCTTATGAGGTAGCTCTACCTCCAAAATTGGAAAAAATTCATAATGTTTTTCACATTTCGGTGTTACGACCGTATAAACCCGATTACAAGCATGTGATCGAGTACGAACCAATGCAATTCGATAAAGATTTGTCTTATGAAGAAGTTCATATCCAGATAGTCGACAGGAAAGAACAAGTGCTCAAAAATAAAGTGATACCTTCTATGAAGGTGATATGGAGAAACCACAATGTCGAAGAGGCAACGTGGGAACTCGAAGCTGAAATGATGAACAATTACCCTGAGTTTATTTGTTTAATCTATGTCTTCGATTCTGGGGACAAAATCTTTGTAAGTTGGGAAGAATGTGACGATTTGATTGTTTGAATTGTGATTCTGAGGACAGAATCCTTTTAAGGAGGGAATGCTGTAACATTCAAGATTTTTTAAATGTAAGATTAAATATTTATTGATTTATATAAATATTTAATGGATGTGATTATGGTTGAATAAATATTTGTTCAATTGATTTAATTTTGTTTAGTTAATTATTTATTTAATAAATAATTGATGAATTATGGAAAATATTATTATATTGATATTTCAATTTAAATGATTAATTGTTTATATTATGTTATGTGATTAAATGATTTATTTAATTAATTGTGATTTGCATTAATTAAATTACATACGAAAGCTTGATTAAATTTAGTGTGATAAATAAATATATTATAAGGAGTTATTAAAATAAATTAAAGTAGTTTAATTTAGTTTTAACAAACAAGGCTTAATATATTAATTCTTTAATATTTAAAGGGTTTTGCCAAACAAGCCTTTATGGCTTTTGAGATTTCTAGTTATTTAAATTAAATAAAATAAATCAATAAAATAATAAATATAATATAATTATATACGTTAGTAACTGATTTTGCAATTAGTAGTATTAAGTTATTAGTTTTGTATTATATTAGTACGCATATCAGTTTAGTTTTCTTTTACGCATAAACTAGTTTGCTAAAGCTTAGAGAAGAGAGGAGTTTGAGAGTTCAGAGAAATTGAGAGAAGGGTTGAGAGAAATTGAGAGAAAGCTTAGGATTTTCAAGCAATTCTAGTGGGTTAGCAAGAATTAGAAGCTAATTGAAGGTATGTTCTACAACTTGGATATTATATATATGCTTATGAGTATTACGACAACTTTTATATAATCTGTGAATTTCAAATTGTTGAATTGTTGTTAGATAATTAGGTACTTGTGATTATATGAGTATATAGTAATTAGATATTACGGTTAAACAACAATTGTATGCTAAATTCGTTTGACAGTAGTAGAAATTTTGTCAGTGTTTATGTTCTTCATATAGTCTGAGTAGGTGCCAATTTTGAGGGTCAAATTGCATGCTAAAATGTTAATTGACGTTTGTTTATGTTAGGTCAATGAGATACGAGCATAACATAATTGTAATGGAGTGATTTGACCAAATAATGAATTCATAGTGATGATTTTGGGATGAATGTGACACCCCCAAATCCGGGTACTTAAATTCCACGGGATTTGGTGTTCACTGTACAAATATCATCTATCTATCCACCCGTAATAAATGCAAACCATGCAATAGATAGAAATAAATCCTCCCCTTATGGGGTTACAACATCTGAATAATAAATACAATCCCAGGTCAAAATAACCTTAAACATCTTTGCGAAAACATAAACAAATAAGTCTTAAACAACATCAAGTCTTTACAATAACATTCTTAAAATTAAATAACCAGTCTTCATCACTTATTAGCTTTGCCTTTGTCTTTGCCTTTGCTAGTAGAAGGCTCATCATACCTTTCATTCTTAACTGCAATGTTATTATTATGCAAGAGTGAGCATGATTGCCCACAAGTATAAAATGAAGTAACAGACTTTATGTGCTTATGTGTTAAAATTATGTGCTCACTAGTACGACTTAGTAACTAAAACTTGAAATTGTGTTTGTCAGGATGTCTGAAGTTTTTGGAACTAGTCTAGCTGGGGAGGAGGAACCCCGAGTACCTACAGTACCGACAGAGGTGGAGCCCCGAGACATTCATGTCGTTAGGGAGCAGTTGGTACAGAGGGAGTCATCTCCATTGATCACCGTTGTTGGTCAGGAGCATGAACCTGAGACTGATCCTGAGGAGGATAGTGAGGAGGAAGATGAAGAGGAAGAAGAGGAGTTCCCACCGCACTCCATTGATGCTGAGATGTACGACGCGTTATACGATAGTAACGTAGAGTTACAAGACAATGTCCAGTATCTGACTGAGCGGACGATTATTCAGTAGATTACTCTCGAGCAGAAGGAGAGGGAGATTGAGACTCTTCACACACGACTAAGAAATGTAGAATGGGATTTGGTCCACGAGAAGTGTCAAACTGAGGAGATAGAGAAGTTGAAGAAGGAACTGAAGGAAAGCTCTGAAAGGCTGATCATAGCAGAGGAGGACTGGGTAAGAGAGTCACGTCGTGCTGATCTTGTAGAAGAGGATGGTCGTGTGAAGAAGGCTAAGCTTGAGGAGACGTACTCTACACTCAATAGTGCAATGGATGAGGCTCAAGATCGAGTTTTGAGGAATCCAATCCAATTCAAAGGACTACCATCGTACATGTTGGATCGTAGAACGATGTCTCGCATCATGGAAGAGGAACGTAGAAAGGCTATTCAACGCCTTAACCAGCAATGATAGAATATGTTTAATTATGTGAAAAACTTATTTGGTATTTAGATGTAAATTCTGATGTAGTTATGAACAAAGAAATATTTTAATATTTAAATCCTGTGGATTCTTTAACTCAGGATAGTTGATGTAAATAGCAGTGATGATATCGTTTGATGTTAAAACTTTCGATTTAAATGAATATATCAAGTTGTTTGAGATAATGTGCTAAATAATTATATTAAATTGTTGAGTTAAGTCTTAACTATTTAGAGAAATTAATAGAGATTTAATAAGCATATTTTTTAACAGAAATATGCCGCCAAGAAGAAGACAACAACGTCAATCAGCCCAAGTAGGATCTACAAATAACAACAATAACACCAATGCTAATCATGTTCAGCAATTGGTTAACTTACTAGCTGGAGCAATGAATACTCAACCTCATGCTCCACCAAATACAACGTTTAAGGATTTCAAGGTGGTAGGACTGCCAAAGTTTAAAGGTTCCATGAACCCGATTGAGGCTCAAACGTACGTTATGGAAATGGAAAAAGTTTTCGATGTTGCTAGAGTTAGAGAAGACCGTAAGATCTTTTATAACGCTTATCTTTGAAGTCTGAAGCCAGTTACTGGTGGCAAGCAAACAAGGTCCGTGGAGGTGAAGGCGTGATTACTTGGGAAAGATTCAAAGAGATGTTTTTCGAAATGTATTTCCCGACCACTTCATGAAACCAAATGGAGGTTCAATTTACGAGTTGAAGCGTGGAAATATGACCGTACCAGATTATGCGGCTAGATTCAACGAGTTGGCGAGGTTTGCCCCGTATCAATTACACACAGATGAGAGAAAAGCAAGAAGATTTGAACAAGGACTGAAGCATTAAGTATATAGCAAAGTATCAATGTTTCAGCTAAACACTTTTGCTGGAGTACTGGAAAAGGCCATCCTCGCTGAAGGTGGAAGCGATGCGGTGACCAAGTACAATCAGGATCATAAGAATGCGAAGACTGAAAGTGAAGGAAATAACAAGGCTAGTGGAAGTGGCACAGGAAGTGGTAATTTTAATCAGAATAAAAGGTGGAATGACAACTCATCATCGAGAAATCAGCAAGGAGGTCAAAAGAAGAGCATTGAAGCACCCCCGACCTGCGGGAAAGCTCATCTGGGTTTGTATGAAGGGAAAGCGGGTGTGCTACAATTGTGGTCAGGAGAGCCACATAGCACCAAACTATCCTAACCCAAAGAAGGGTACATGTGACAACCCGAGTAAAATCGGATTGTCCAGAATTAAAATTAAAGAATTAGTTATTAATAAAATGAATTTTTATTAATACTATTATGTGCTATGTGTTTATTAATCGTTCTATAACCAAGGATGATTATAAGTCAGGAGGATTCTGGCTACGAGCTAGATTGAACGAGTAAGAATTTACAAGATGAAAATGAAAGTTTTCCGGGAACAAAAATATTTTCGGGAAAAAAGACGAAATAGGCACTATTCATCCATTTCTGCTTGGAGATTTATTTTGAAATTCCGAGAAGTTATTGATTACGTATAATCTTGAGACGTGATGGAATATTCAATAATATTTCAATTATGGCAAAAATGAAGTTTTCGCCTGCGGACTCAAAACCTAAGGGTTTGGAAAAGTGAGTTCCGAGAATTTTAGGATCACGTATAATATTTAGGGTTATTATGCGTGAGAAATACGAGTATGATACGAGTTATTATACGAGTATAGTACGAAGATTGGTATGACGTATAATACGAATATCGTACGAACGATATATGAAGAGAATATGAGAATACGAGAATGGAATGCGTAGAATGCGATTAGTCTTAATGGACTTTGTGTTCATGGACTTTGTAGAATCCAATTAGACTTGGATTAGGTCAAGCCCAATGATTTGAGAAATCAAGCCCAAGATAGGCCCAATAAGAATTAGGGTTAAGGCCCAAACCAAGAAAAGAAACCGCAGATCGAACCGATAGGTAAACGAATGGGTAATAACCATTGGAGCAACCCATGGGGCATGTGAGGCGGCCACTTGGCCACCAATTAAACTTGGTGGCTAAGCCATGAATAGTAAGGAGGTGGGGGCAAAATGACCAAAATACCCTAAACTTTGAAAATCTATAAATAGAAAGCTAAATTTACATTTTCTAGGATTTTGAAAATCCTATAACTTGAGAGAGACAGAGAGAGAGAACTCGGATGAAGAAGAAGAGGAAGAGCGTAAGCATGAATGCTCGGATCAAAAGTGATCGTGAAATAGAAAAGCTAGCGAATCGCCGGCTTTGTATAACGGAAGAGGATTAAAGAAGAACGATAATCCGAACCCTAGTTTCTTCTCATATTTTCTTAAAGTTTCTATGCTTAAAACATAGCTTAATGAGAATAGGGAGAAGATGATGTTAGAAATGATTTTATATGGTTGAAATCATGAGAAAATTAAGAAATAAGAATTAGAAGTTTAGTTTGTAAATTTCTTAAGGAAGTATAAGATTCGTAAGGGTTTTGAGCAATCCGAATGAATCTTATGAACGAGTAGGTGAAATAAGTACGGAATGATGTTCTATAACATTAAAATCCAAGAAATAGTAGAATCGTAATCCAAAATATTGATTAAAATGAAAAACGAACGAAGAACGCGAAGAACACGTAGAATGTTGTTGATGGACAAATTTAAAACCATCGTAGGATAATTGTTGTTGATGCACAAGTTTAAAACCATTGTGTATAATTTAGTTGCATATTGCTTGGTTAGGACCAGTAGAAACGTTCATGAAGAACGGATTAAAACTTAGCTATAACGAAGTTATGGCAAAATTTTTGTAAAAGACAAATGAGAATTTAAAAGTTAGTAAATGAACCCGAACGTATAGGGTTTCATAAGAATGTAAGAGAACGTAGAAAACGTGAGTCATGGACTCAAAAAGAAACGAGTTCCGAGATCGGATGACCGAATTACGGACGAACGAGCGAAGGACGTTAAAAACGTAAAATGAACAAAGGGTGAAGATCAAGCCAATCGAATGGCACGTAACGAATTTAGAATGGATTTCTGCTCGATGGGTATTAAAGTACGTAAGATAAGAAAGAGAATGTCTTTGGAATGACCTCGTTCCAAGTTATAACGAAGGTGTTATGAGATCGCGAAGCAAGCATCTCAAAATTGATTTAACACTTAAAAATAATTTTCTAGGGTTTAAGCCTGGCACCGACTGAGCTTTGAGAAGTGGCGCCGCAGCTCGAACTCAGCCATAAAGTTTTGGAGAGTGGTGCCGTAGCACGAGAAATAATAAAGGGTTTGGCGCATATGGCTCGACCAAGAAGAAGGAGTGAAGTAGGGCGTAGCAGTGTGCGAGAGAGAGAAGGGAACTGCCGGTACGGTGAAAGCTGCCGGTGCGAGAAATGATGCCAAAAATGATATTTTTATTTCTCAATTATTGGATGATGTGCAAGAAAGAAGTATGAACATATAGTTCACCTAAAATAATGCTTAAGCAAGAAAGTTAAACCTTTAGTAAAGGTTGAACGAAAAGATTAAACGAGACTAAAAGAATGTAAATGCTAGATTATGTAACTGATATCCAGGGACCGTAGTCGTAATGAACAAACGTGAGGGATTGCTATGATTGTGATTCCTTAGACATTGAGTGATGAAGGTAATGAATAACATTTTGATGTTATGTCATGATAATGAAATATAAGTGTAAAGCGTTTAGACGCTGTGAACGCAATTTTGTTGTGATGAACAATCGGTCTTAGCATACAATGAACGGTATGTCTTTGACATTAAGAAAGAATAATGAACATGGGGTTCTTGGGGTGAATAACGATGAAAGTAAATAAAACCTTGAATGAAGGTTGAATGATAGATTAAGAGACGAGCAACGTGAACGTCGAATACATAAACGATCGTCGTGAATCCTATTCGAGTTGGACGAACGTGTTAAGTGAACAATGGTTGTATGACTTAGACGTTGATGAAGGTAGTAAGTAAGATATGATTTATCAAGGAAAGCCGTAACGAACGATAATAAGAATAATGAAAGTCCGAGTGTGAGTCGGATAGAGAATGTTAGAATGAAGGTAAGTGTTAAACACTTTAACCAACGTGAGGGATGAGTGTATGCGATTATTAAACGGATAAGAACCTACACTACGTGTATGGTTTGACCATAAGGTAATGAAGAATGTTGATTAACCGTGAACGGTGAAGAAACTGAGCTAAAGACAATAACGTATAACGTTAAGAAGCCGAGTTAATAAGTATAACTTGGACAACGTTAAATTGAATGAACTGGGTCGTTGTAAGATATGAATAAGTTAATATAAAAATGTTTAATGCTATGACCTCATAGTATTGACATTGAATGATCATTCCGTATACAAAAAGACATATGACTTAGGCGATAAAGAATGAATCTGAGGTATGGCATTTAGTTGCGAGAAAAGCCATAAGGAATAAAAAGTTGACTTAACGAACTTTATAGTTTAATGGTTCGGATAAGTTAAGAAAAGTTAGGTGGTGGTACAATCGTAACTTTGATAGTTGACATATGGGAGCTGGGCTAAACAATTCCTTCAGAGAGCGAAAGTATATACAAAACTGGCAACCGATCTAACTCACTGTGTGGGCAGTGTAGATGAGACGAGAACTTGTTTGTTGGTTGTTTGTGGGAAACCACTCAGAGTACCATATGGACTACTAGCAGAGAAGTGTTGTATGCTAAGTACTAGAGAAGTTATAAGAAGAAGATAAGAATGTAAAACATCAAAGATGATGAACGTTTTGAGTAAGACATCTTCGTATGTCGTGAAGCCGTAAACCGATAATGAAAGTTAGTCGCGTAAACTTAGATTACAAGAACGCAAACCCTAAGAAGTAAAGTTAAGTAAACCAATGCGTAAGTCAAGTATATGACTAATTGGTGTACGCGTGATTTCCTTATGTGTTATATAGGGATTTGGAATGAGCGATTTCAAAAACTAAAGTCGTAGTGGTATGTAAAGCAAGTTTTCTAACTTCATTCATGCTATATGAATGCTAATTTCTTAAACATCTCAGATGTTGTACTTGAGAAGTTATGTCTATGTGCGAATGTGCGATGTTTGTACAGGGTGGTAGAACATATGAGGTATTAAGCCACAATCTGAACACTTCGGTGTTTCTATGATATGAACTGTTCTGTGATTGAGATGTTTAATACAAGTATGCTCGGTTTATACATGAACCATTATTGTTAAGTCTGTGCTAATGATTCTAGCCAGACATGATATGTATGGAAAAAGGTAGAAGAATAAAAGTAGTGCAAAGAGTATGTCATGAATGTTTTATGATGATAAGAATCGAGACTATTCCTATTATTCAAGCTGCTTCATAACCTTTGTTAGGTTATTGAAGTTCTAAAAAATGTTTAAACTCTTGAAGTTGTTTATTCAACTGTTATGACTTGCTGGGCAATTGAATGCTCACACTTGCTTTAAATGAAAAACATTTTTAGCGAACGATGTTAGAAAGAACTTAAGGATCCCGTAAAGATCCAGCTGATCGGTATCCAGACGAAGTGCCATTCAGTATGTGAATGTGCGTGCAGAGCAAGTGAAGACTTGTAATATAGAATAATAGAATTAAACTATAGACTAGTTTAATGAACAGTTATGAATCCTTTGTAGCGGATGAAAGTCACTCGTGTAAGATGTAAAGAATAATGTAATTATCATTATTTGTAATGAAAGAGGTTTTAAGGTTTCGAGAACCTGGGATTTTAGAATATATGTTATTATATTTAACTATATAATGACGTGTATTTGGAAGGAAGTCGAATAGTGATACATAGAGTCCGGGTCTGAAAGTAGACCGGATTTCTGGGCGTCGCAAGTTGGTATCGAAGCTATAGTTTATAACTCTTAGGTAAGAGTACCTAAGACTATAATCGTAGAGAGAAGGATAAGGAAATCATTGAGTTAAACGATTAAGGAAGAAGATCACCACGTGATCATAGTGAATCGTAATAACAGATGAGCTATTAAACGATGAATGATTTATAGCAAATGCTATGAATGAATGGTACTACGAAGTATTACAGGAAGAAGAACTCAGATTGAGTTGTAAAGGTTAGTATACGGATTAAAGAAAATTCATATTAAGTAAAGAGAAATTTAGAAGTTGTAAGATTTTAATTGAGGACTCATGTGATGGCTGAGTTGTATGAACCTTTGTTATGGGCAAAGGTTTGGGCTTGGGTGTAACAACTGCTCAGTTTATTACAGTGATAATCATTGGAATTGGTCGCGCTATTAAGATGTATATGACGAGAAAGTGAATCTTTTCTCATGTATATACTTGATAGGTAGAGAACGATAAGTAGGTGCGAGTTCTTAAACTCATACTTATGGTAAGTTCATGACTCATAATAATATGGTATGTTTTCTAATATCTCAGCGAATGGACGCCTAAGGTCTGTCTGGATGTTCTTAAACTCATACTATTATGGAAAGTTCCTGAACCCATAATGTGTGGTAAGTTGATGGACTGTACTAAGAAATAGGAATGTTTAGACTAAAAACGAAGTATTTTCAATAGATCTAGCATTGAAGGTGCTAGAGAAGTTTAAGTATTGTCGCAGTAAGACAATGAAGGAAGATGGAGAATAGGATATTCCAAATTCTCTAACTATGCTAGATTTCGAAGTTTATTCAAATCGTGCTGAAATGTACATTTTGAACAAAAAAAAAAAGAATTGGTTCAACTTTTTGGAACCAATGGATTTTAAAAGAGCTATGTTTTGTATGTCTATGCCAATTTCTTCGGCTAGACAGAAGTTGATTTTAAAATATCAAAATGAATTTTATATCATCCGTGCATTTGATGCAAGGATGGTAAAAAGATGGAGTTGTTAATGCAATTGAACTTGGTGGGATGTGATCTTAGGATCAACAAACCGCTATGGTAAGATGTATAATGATGAAGTCCTCAATGTACTGTGAAGAGTACGGTATCATGACGTCATAAAAATGTGTTGAAGTATTGTGAAAAGAATTTAAAGAAGTAGTCGATGTCAATTGATTTGACTAGACGAATGCTTCAAGAAATATCTAAAATTTTTGGTATTAAGTCTGAGCTGAACATACCCCGAAATGGGGATATACGATAGGTTGATCACCTACATATGGAAAGAGCTAGTTTACCTTCTTTGTGATTGTAAACTTACGGTGGAAAGAAAGGTTTACGGCGAAAGGTTATTTAACCTAGTAAGAGTTCATGGTCAATTTGACCCCTCAGCAAAAGTATAAGATGTTTTAAAGGATATTTTATATTCCTCGCTATTCCTTCTACTACATGATTCTTGATAGGTTATGGGGGTTAGGAATGATGGAAAGATAAGAACTTCTTTGAAGAGAAATTGAGAAGAAGAGTAAGCTAAAATTTCGAGGACGAAATTCTGTGAAGGGGAGAATGTGATGACCCGGGTAAGGGTGTGGTTTTACGAAATCCCGAGGACAGAATTTTTATAAGGAGGGAAGTGTGACAACCCGAGTAAAATCGGATTGTCCAGAATTTAAGCTAAAGAATTAGTTATTAATAAAATAAATTCTTATTAATACTATTATGTGCTATGTGTTTATTAATCATTCTATAACCTAGGATGATTATAAGTCGCGAGGATTCTGGCTACGAGCTAGATTGAACGAGTAAGAATTTTTAAGACGAAAATGAAGGTTTTCCGGGAAAAAAATATTTTCAGGGAAAAAGACGAAATAGGCAGTATTCATCCATTTCTGCTCGGAGATTTATTTTGAAATTCTGAGAAGTTATTGATTATGTATAATCTTGAGACGTGATGTAATATTCAATAATATTTCAGTTATGGCAAAAACGAAGTTTTCGCCTGCGGACTCAAAACCTAAGGGTTTGGAAAAGTGAGTTCTGAGAATTTTAGGATCACGTATAATATTTAGGGTTATTATGCGTTAGAAATACGAGTATGATACGAGTTATTATATGAGTATAGTTCGAAGATTGGTACGACGTATAATACAAAATCGTACGAACGATATATGAAGAGAATATAAGAATATGATAATACGAGAATACGAGAATAGAATGCGTAGAATGCGATTAGTCTTAATGGACTTTGTGTTCATGGACTTTGTAGAATCCAATTAGACTTGGATTAGGTCAAGCCCAATGATTTGAGAAATCAAGCCCAAGATAGGCCCAATAAGAATTAGGGTTAAGGCCCAAACCATGAAAAGAAACCGCGGATCGAACCGATGGGTAAACGAATGGGTAAAACCATTGGGGCAACCCATGGGGAATGTGGGGCGGCCACTTGACCACCAAGTAAACTTGGTGGCTAAGCCATGAATAGTAAGGAGGTGGGGGCGAAATGACCAAAATGCCCTAAGCTTTGAAAATCTATAAATAGAAAGCTAAATTTTCATTTTCTAGGATTTTGAAAATCCTATAACTTGAGAGAGAGAGAGAGAGAGAGAGAGAGAACTCTGATGAAGAGGAAGAGGAAGAGCGTGAGCATGAATGCTCGGATCAAAAGTGACCGTGAAATAGAAAAGCTAGCGAATCGCCGGCTTTGTATAACGAAAGAGGATTAAAGAACGGTAATCCGAACCCTAGTTTCTTCTTATATTTTCTTAAAGTTTCTATGCTTAAAACATAGCTTAATTAGAATAGGGAGAAGATGATGTTAGAAATGATTTCATATGGTTGAAATCATGAGAAAATAAAGAAATAAGAATTAGAAGTTTAGTTTGTAAATTTCTTAAGGAAGTATAAGATTCGTAAGGGTTTTGAGCAATCCGAATAAATCTTATGAATGAGTAGGTGAAATAAGTACGGAATGATGTTCTATAACATCAAATTCCAAGAAATAGTAGAATCGTAATCCAAAATATTGATTAAAATGAAGAACGAACGAAGAATGCAAAGAACACGCGAAGAACATGTAGAATGTTGTTGATGGACAAATTTAAAACCATCGTAGGATAATTGTTGTTTATGGACAAGTTTAAAACCATCGTGTATAAGTTAGTTTCATATTGCTTGGTTAGGACCGGTAGAAACGTTCATGAAGAACGGATTAAAACTTAGCTATAACGAAGTTATGGCGAAATTTTTGTAAAAGACGAACGAGAATTTGAAAGTTAGTAAATGAACCCGAACGTATAGGGTTTCATAAGAATGTAAGAGAACGTAGAAAATGTGAGTCATGGACTCAAGAATGAATTAGTTCCGAGTCCGGATGACCGAATTACGGACGAACAAGCGAAGGACGTTAAAAACAAAAAATGAACACAGGGTGAAGATCAAGACAGTCAAATGGAACGTAACGAATTTAGAATGGATTTATGCTCAATGGGTATTAAAGTACGTAAGATAAGGAAGAGAATGGCTTTGGAACGACCTCGTTCTGAGTTATAACGAAGGAGTTATGAGATCGCAAAGTAAGCATCTCAGAATTGATTTAACACTTCGAAATAATTTTCTAGGGTTTAAGCTTCTGGCATATTGCACAATGAAGCTTTGAGAAGTGGTGCCCGCAGCCGCGTGCTTCTCTTCGGCTATAAACTTCTGGAGAGTAGCGCCGCAACGCAAGAAATAATAAAGGGTTTGGTACCGCAGCGCCAGACCAAGGAAGAAGGTGAAGTAGGGCGTGCAACAACGTGAGAGAGAGAAAAAGGACCACAATGTAGCATGCCTGCCGGTCTGAAGCAATGCCGAAAATGAGATTTTATTTCTCAATTCTTGGGGATGTGAAAGAAAGAAGTATGAACATATATTTTACCTAAAATAACGCCTAAGTAAGCAAGTTAAACCTTTAGTAAAGGTTGAACGGAAAGATTAAACGAGACTAAAAGAATGTAAACGCTAGATTACGTAACCGATATCCGGGGACCGTAGTCGTAATGAACAAACGTGAGGGATTGCTATGATTGTGATTCCTTAGACATTGAGTGATGAAGTTAATGAATAACATTTTGATGTTATGTCATGGTAATGAAAGATAAGTGTAAAGTGTTTAGACGCTGTGAACGCAATGTTGTTGTGATGAACAATCGGTCTTAGCATATAATGAACGGTATGGCTTCGACATTAGGAAAGAATAATGAACATGGGTTCATGGGGTGAATAACGATGAAAGTAAATAAAACCTTGAATGAAGGTTGAATGAGAAATTAAGGGACGAACAACGTGAACGTCGAATACATAAACTATCGTCGTGAATCTAATTCGAGTTGGACGAACGTGCTAAGTGAACAATGGTTGTATGACTTAGACGTTGACGAAGGTAGTAAGTAAGATAAGATTTATCAAGAAAAGCCTTAACGAACGGTAATAAGAATAATGAAAGTCTGAGTGTGAGTCAGATAGAGAATGTTAGAATGAAGGTAAGTGTTAAACACTTTAAGCAACGTTAGGGATGAGTGTATGTGATTATTAAATGGATAAGAACCTACACTACGTGTATGGTTTGACCGTAAGGTAATGAAGAATGTTGATTAACCGTGAACGGTGAAGAAATTGAGCTAAAGTCATGAATGTTTTAAGATGATAGGAATCGAGACTATTCCTATTATTCAAGCTGCTTCATAACCTTTGTTCGGTTATTGAAGTTCTAGAAAATGTTTAAACTCTTGAAGTTGTTTGTTCAACTGTTATGACTTGCTGAGAAATTGAATGCCCACACTTGCTTTAAATGAAAAACATTTTCAGCGAACGATGTTAGAAAGAACTTAAGGATCCCATAAAGATCAAGTTGATCGGTATCCAGACGAAGTGCCATTCAGTATGTGAATGTGCATGCAGAGCAAGTGAAGACTTGTAATATAAAATGATAGAATTAAACTATAGACTAGTTTAATGAACAGTTATGAATCCTTTGTGGCGGATGAAAGTCACTCGTGTAAGATGTAAAGAATAATGTAATTATCATTATTTGTAATGAAAGAGGTTTTAAGGTTTCGAGAACCTAGGATTTTAGAATATATGTTATTATATTTAACTATATAATGACATGTATTTGGAACTAAGTGGAATAGTGATACACGGAGTCCGGGTCTGAAAGTAGACCGGATTTCAGGGCATCACAGTGCCTGCTTCACTTGTGGTTCAAAAGATCATTTGGCAAGAGACTGTCCTAAGAAGGGATCTGGAGGGGCAGGATCAGGAGGAAACAAGGGGAAACAACAGTAGAAATGCCTTGACTATCACTGGACCAACCGTAACCAACCAACCGACCGCCAGAACATTCAACATGACGGTGCAGGATTCAGTTCAATCTCGTGATGTGGTGTCAGGTATCATTCCGATAAATAAAGTTAATGCTTATGTATTATTTGATTCGGGTGCTACTTGTTCCTTTATATCCGATGACTTTGCTAAGAACTTAGATTTGCCTAAAGATGAGTTGGATTACCTCATGAACATAGAAATTGCGAATAGAGAAACAATCCCTGTTAAGTACGTACATAAAAACTGTAGAATGGATATTAAGGGTAATATCATGAATGTAGATCTTATCCATATTCGACTTGGGGAATTTGACGTTATTTTGGGAATGGACTGGTTATTCAATTACGAGGCTATAATTGATTGCCAAAAGAAGCGTATTAACCTTATGACTCCGTCAAAGGTTATGTTTTATAGTAGCAAGTTGCCTAGACAAGCGAGTTGTCTGGCGATGATGCAGACCAGGAAGTTGTTAAGACAGGGCTATGTATGATATTTAGCTTATATAGTCGACAGTCGTAAAGCGAACCTGAAAGTAGAGGAAATAGTGGTAGTGAGAGATTTCATTGAAGTCTTTCCAAATGATTTGCCAGTCCTTCCGCTAGATAGAGAAGTTGATTTCGTGATCAATTTAGCGCCAGGAACAGCTCCAATATCGAAGGCACCATACCGAATGGCACCAGTAAAAATGAAAGAATTAATGGTACAACTACAAGAATTACTGGACAAGAAGTACATTCAACCGAGCGTATCCCCGTGGGGAGCGCCAGTGTTGTTTGTGAAGAAAAAGGACGGAACGATGCAACTCTGCATTGACTACAGAGAACTGAATAAGGTCACTATTAAGAATAGATATCCATTACCGAGGATTGATGATTTGTTTGATCAATTGATAGATTTGAGAAGTGGTTACCATCAACTAAAGGTGAGACCAGAGGATGTACCGAAGACAGCGTTCAGAACACGATATGGTCACTACAAATTTTTGGTTATGTCGTTTGATCTAACGAATGGTCCTGCAGCATTTATGGGATTAATGAATGGTGTGTTCAAACCGTTTTTGGACAAGTTCGTAGTGGTATTTATAGATGATATTTTGGTATACTCGAAAACCAAGGAAGAACATGAAGAGCATTTGAGATTAACGTTGGAAGTATTAAGAAAAGAGAAGTTGTATGCCAAGTTTTTGAAATGCAAATTTTGGATCGAGCGGGTGCAATTTCTTGGTCACGTGATCGATAAAAATGGAATTTCGGTAGATCCATCCAAAGTCTAAGCCGTGATTAACTGGGATCAGCCGAAGACGCCGTTGGAAGTACAAAGTTTTCTTAGATTGGCAGGTTATTACAGAAGGTTCATACAAGACTTTTCCAAGATTGCAACTCCGTTAACGAATTTAACTCGAAGAGCTGTGAAATTTGTTTGGATGGAGAAGTGTGAGGAAAGGTTTCAAGAATTGAAGAAGAGGTTAAGTACAGCACCTGTGTTGTCTCTTTCGGATGATACAAGAAATTTTGTTGTTTATAGCGATGCGTCGTATAAAGGACTTGGATGTGTGCTGATACAAAATGGCAAAGGCATTGTGTATGCATCACGACAATTGAAGGATTTCGAGAAGGGATATCTGACCCACGATTTGGAGTTAGCTGTAGTAGTTTTTGCTTTGAAAATCTGGAGGCATTATCTCTACGGGGAAAAGTGTGAAATATATACAGACCATAAGAGTCTGAAATATATTTTTACCCAAAAAGACTTGAATATGCACCAAAGAAGGTGGTTGGAGTTAATTAAGAACTACGACTATGAAATTTTATACCATCCGGGTAAGGCAAATGTCATTGCCGATGCCTTAAGTAGAAAGGGTCGTGAGAAGTTGATGATGTTGACCGCTCAGGAGGAGCTAATTTAAGAAATGGAGAAACTGGAGTTGGAAGTAAAGTATACTATGGAAATTGATGAGAAGCTATTTCAGATGCAATCTGGTACAACCCTACTGGATAAAGTTAAGGAGGCTCAACTTTAGGATGATGAATGCAAAAAGTTGATAAGGAATATATCTGAAGGAACCGAACCAAGATTTAAGATGGATAATGAAGGAATACTAAGATTTGAGAGAAGAATTTGGATACCGCCAGTACCATAGATTAAGGAAGACATTTTGATTGAGGCTCATAGCTCACGATATTCGATTCACCTTGGTAGTACCAAGATGTATCAAGATCTTCGACAACACTTCTGGTGGTCGAATTTGAAACGTGATGTTACAGAATGTGTTGCCAAGTTTTTGACCTGTCAAAAAGTGAAAGCAGAACATCAGAGACTAAGTGGATTGTTACAACCATTGGAGATCCAAGAATGGAAATGGGAACATATTACAATGGACTTCGTGGTTGGCCTTCCGACGACTCAGAAAGGCTACGATGCAGTATGGGTTATCATTGACCGACTGACGAAATCCACACACTTCCTTACGATAAAAATCAGATTCAACTTAGATCAGTTGGCAAGGTTATATGTAAAAGAGATTGTTTCGAGG
This sequence comes from Panax quinquefolius, assembly GCA_020205615.1. Lineage (NCBI taxonomy): Eukaryota > Viridiplantae > Streptophyta > Magnoliopsida > Apiales > Araliaceae > Panax > Panax quinquefolius. The sequence continues at coordinate 55,116,941 of CM035171.1, read as the reverse complement.
CACGGAGTGCCAGTTTTAATTATTTCCGATAGGGATCCGCGCTTTACATCGATCTTCTGGAAATGTCTACAGGAATGCATGGGTACGCAATTGCGGATGAGTACGGCATATCACCCTCAGATAGATGGACAGAGCGAAAGAACGATTCAAACATTAGAAGATATGCTAAGAGCCTGTGTAATGGACTTTAAAAGCAATTGGGACGATCACCTACCGCTTGTAGAGTTCGGCTACAATAACAGTTACCACGCTAGTATTGGTATGCCGCCTTATGAAGCATTATACGGTTGAAAGTGCAGAACTTCGCTTTACTGGGATGAAGTTGGTGAAAGACAGTTGCTAGGGCCAGAATTGGTACAACAGACAACAGAAATAGTCAAAGTAATCCGAACACGACTGATAGCAGCTCAAGATAGGCAGAAGAAATACGCCAATCCACATCGTAAAAATGTTGAGTTTGAATCGGGTAGTTATGTATTCTTGAAGGTCTCTCCCTGGAAGGGGAAGATCAGGTTTGGAAAGAAAGGAAACTTAAGCCCATGATTCATTGGACTATTTGAAGTACTTAGAAGAATCGGAGAAGTTGCGTATGAGGTAGCCCTACCTCCAGCACTAGAGAATGTCCACAACGTCTGCCATGTTTCTATTTTACGACCCTACAAACCCGATTACAAGCATGTAATTGAATACGAACCCCTATATTTTGAAAAAGACTTATCTTACGAAGAAATTCCTGTTTAAATTATCGACAGAAAAGAACAAGTTCTCAGAAATAAAGTAATACCTTCTGTTAAGGTAATTTGGAGGAACCACAACGCTTAAGAAGCTACGTGGGAACTCGAAGAGAATATGATGAAGAATTACCCTCATTTATTTACTTAAATTATGTGTGAGCGATTCTGGGGACAGAATCTTTGTAGGGGGGGGGGAGGAGAATGTAACGGGAAGTTTTATTGATTCGTGATTCTGGGGACAAAATCCTTTTAAGGGGGGAAAGATGTGACGAACGAGATTTTTGTAATTTAATTCATAATATTTATTGAATTAAATTAATATTTTCGATGATTTAATGATTAGATTAAATAATTAATTGATGCAATTGTGATAGATTAATTTAATGATATGTGTTATACTTATTAAATTAATGTAGAGAATTTTATTATTCAAAGTATGTAATTATTTGAGTTTATTAAATTAAAAGAAATATTTAATAAGCCTAATATTATTTTATAATTAATGAGAAAATTAATTATATGACTATGTGAATTAATGAGAAATTATTATATTTTATTCAAATTAAATTAAATAATATATTTGAGTTATTGTATAATTGGGTGTGACACGATTTAAACTATAGTATAAGAGAATCATTAAATTAAATGGGTTTGAAACCTATTCTTGCCAGCCAAACAAGGCCCTAAGGGGAGTTGATAGCAGTTACCCATGATTGGGTAACTGACCATAATGCGCGTCAGTTTGCTTATTTATTATATGTATTCTCTTTTTCTTTTCTTATTATTTTCTGAGTCTGGAAAAGTAGAGAGGGAGAGTGTTTGAGAATTCAGAGAGAAAATTGATAATTTTAAGGGAGATTGTGAGTGGTGTGATCGAAGTGGTGTTTGTAAGAGAGATTGTTATCTTCGCTCATTCTACGCTTTGGGTAATTCTCTCCAACCCAATTCTCAATTTTATGTCATTTAAAGTTTCCATGAATATGACTCCTAAGTCTTTTGTAAAGTCTCTGTAATTGGAAATTGTAAGGGTTATATGCATGTATGTGTTAAGATATATCATATCGTATTTTATTATATATATATATATATATATAAACCTTATCATCAGTTACATAATATTATAATTACAACATATGTTATGGCCTCAAAATTTACAGAGTATAGAAATATGGCAATATGGCCCTTATACGTGATTTTAATATGTCAAACATAAATTGTTTTGTAAAATTTCCACTTGTATATAATTGTGCATGCTAAAATGAAGAAAACAAAACTTGAATGGATGGATTTAGTGTTATAACGAATCTGTGGCATTGAATTTTATGATTTATGTTCAAAACCTTCAAGAACATCAAAAACAGTGAAATTTACATATTTTAATTCTATAATTATGTGTTTTAATGGGTTAAAATCATTCTATAAATGTTGGGTAATGATTATGTATGAATTCTAGCATGTGGGTATGTTAAATTGGTGAAATTAATGATCATGTATTGTTTATTTCGCTGAACTCTGTGTTCTTCGTGAACTGAGAATCAAAATCTGGAGTTTCGCGCCGTGGCGCCAACTCCGAAATCAAGTCCCGTGCCGCATGAGTATCCCAATATCAATACCACATGTAGCAAATAGCCAAGACATAATCTGTGAAAGTGGCGCCATGAAGACCACTTAGCAGAATGGCCCAGAAATGAGTTTTTAAAATGTTTAAGTCTAGCAATGTGTTATTAACTTAATCTAATGAACATAAAAACTTGTTAGACATATAATGAGGTGTTAAAATAAATTCTTAACACGTCCATAACATAATTACGTGTGAATTGAACGATTGAATACATAGTTAGCTTATTGTTCGTGAAGTTTTAATTTTGACAATAAGTGTAGTAATTGACTAAGTATAGTCATGAATTCGAATTAGACAAAAGAATAAACTTGTGATGATTAATTATATTATAATTAACTAGAGTTAGGAATGGAAATGGTATGTAGGATTTATATCGAAGAACGTGTATAATTAACGTGTAATCTACGCACGAGGCAAGTTTCCTAACCCTACTTGTTATCATTATTCAAGTTATTCTCATTATTATTAACCAAGTTCAAGAACACAATCAGCGACGGTTTTGTCGCCTATTGCACCTTTAGCGACAATTAATTACAAAATTAATTATTTTTATTAAATAAATAGAGAAAAGTAGATTTTAATTATTAAAAATTCAAAATAAATTCCAAAAAAAATTATTTTAAGACCTAAAAATTAGTTTTTAATTATTTTGAATATATTTCAATAATTTTAATATTTTTGGAATATTAATGGTATTTAATTATAATATTAAATAAATTACATAAAAATGATTTTAATATTTGAAAAATCATGAAAAGTTATATTATGATATAAGAAAATATTTGAAGTTATTTTTAATGACTTTTAATATTTTGTGATGATTTTCATTAATAAATTAATATTAATGGTAATTAATTTATTTAATAAATGTATTGAATAAATTATGGAAAAATAGAATTAATGATTTAAAAATCATATAAAATGATTTAAGTGTTATAAAAATATTTTAAGTTATAAAATATAACTTTTGATATTTTGTCATGAAAAAAAACATTAATATTTAATATTAATGGCAATTATCGGATAATGGATTTAAAGGTTTAAAAATCATATAAATATGATTTTAAAGTATTAAAAATACTTTGATATATTATAATATTATGTTAAGAATTTCATTAATATTTGATAATAAATAAATATTAATGATAAGGGAATAATGTGGTATTTAATTCATATAAATACATTATTAATGATTGAAAAATCATGATAAATAGTAATAATTATCTGAAATTATTACGAGCTTATGAAAAATATTTTGATTGATAATAAAATTATCAAAGATAATTCTAAGTGTTTAGGCAGAGTTTAATTGAACTTAAACTCGATGATTGTATGATTGGGCAATCGGGATGTCAGGGTTGTTCCGAATTCAACTCAGACTGAAATAGTTTGACTTGATATTAAGTCTTATATACTGTATAGACTGATAGAATTATGTGTTAATGTGTTTAGGTTATTTAAATATTGTGATGATATTATTCTAATTTGTAGATCAATACTATTTATATTAGGTATTTAGACAAAGCTAAATAGAATACGTAACGCTAAACATCAGAACATGCAAGTTTTCCTTAACTCAACTTCGAGTTGTTTATTCAAATATGCTTGTGGATAATCATTATTGATTACCATGCTTATGAATTGTTGAATCGCACTCAGTGCTATTGCATGTATTCATTAGGTATGAAAGGATGATCACCTTCATTACCATTCTGTCCAGATATAATTGATATGTTCATGTTCAATGTTCGTTCAGCTACGAAAATTATTCCATGCTAGTTCACAATTAAATTGTTGAATGTTAGCCAGCTATTATTCAAAATCTTTCCATCATGATATATCCTTAATTTATTATACTTAAACTTGTTGGGCAAACTTGTTGCTCACCCTTGCTCTATCATGATTAACATTGCAGATAAAGGCGAGTACGTCGGATACAAGGAAAAGTCAAAGATAGTTCCAGCTTTAGTTTACATGTGCAGCTAAATTGTAATAGTATTTTATGTTAATAACATTGTATGTTAGATATGATATTGATTAAGGTATTATGTGAAGGTTCTCGACCTTGGGGAATAGTGTGTAAAGTTTATTGTATAAACAATTTATGTTTATATCTTCCACAATAGTATAGAAATGTTTGTATCGGATCCGTGGTGATTTGGGACCCGAATCTGGGGCTTTAACATATACGCCCCTTGTGACGCCCCCAAAATTAGGTATACATCACCCATCTTGGGTCGCCAGATACATGGTACAGAATTCAAATACAACTTACTAATACAACTGTCGTGTACAATACGACAAAACATAAACTGTGAGGTTGAAACCAAAATATTGTCTACTAGAGATTATACAAACTCAAAAGGAGTCCTCATTACAATTACTATCACACTATTTCATAGATTAGTGAGGACTACTAATGCTATCCTCTGGACCATCATTCCGTTCCCCGACTCATCCCAGCTATATTCTCATTTCCTGAAGAGAACAGTGAAAGAAAGGGTGAGCTCAACTAGCCCAGTAAGAAATATTATGACTAAAATAATGCAGAATAAAATATCATTAGTCTCCAACAATGTTAAACTGATAAAATATAATAGAAATCAAGTTTAACTGCAGCGAAACAAGCAATCCATTAAAAGAGTTAAGTAGAAAATAAAATCTACTATCTTTTATGATTTAAAAGGTTTTTCATCACTGTTATCGCTGAGACTCAGCTTAATAAATATTCCACATCTTCGAATCACCCCTGCACTACGGCCAAAGATATTCTTTAGTATCACGACCACAATTATCCATGCACTATGGGCCAACAATATTTGTGTTTTCATTAATGGTCATGATCATGCCAACAACTATCCATCAATGCACTACGGGCCAATGAGGACTTTTACTACACCATTTATAACATTACGATCATGATTACACCGAATAATCCCTGGTCATAATCATACCAAGTCCATCTATGCACTACAGGCCACAGATGACTTTCAAAAATATAAACATGAGGATGATGACAATGATATAAGGATTCAATAAAACAAGTTCAAGAATTAATTTATTCAAGAACTAATAACGTCCAAATTGTCAACATGATACTGTTTTGTGCAGTAAAATTCAAGAATGCTCAGAAGAATATTTCCATGAAAAGATACTGGATGAAGCGCAAATATCAAGAATATTCCACTAATTTCATAGAGTATAGTAGTCAAAACTTTAGCCAACTGAGTATAATAAAGAATGGAATAACAAAAGAAATCACCATGCATGCGGTACTTCGCATAGACAGGTTATTCCAACAGAATACTAAATAACAGAACCAGTTCAGGCGAGATTCACACCGACAGGATATTCCAACAGAATAATAAAGAATGGAATAACAACAGAAATCAACTTGTATGCGGTATTTGGCATAGTCAGGTTATTCCAACAGAATACTAATAAGGACGGAATCAGGTTCGGCGTAAAATACACAGACAAGATATTCCAACAAAATAATAATAAAGACGGAACCAAGTCCGACATAAAACGCACAGACATGATATTCCAACAGAATAATAAAGACGGAATCGGTCCGTCGTAATAAAAACGCATGCATGTGGATATTCCAACAGAATAATAAAGACGGAATAGTTGAAGAATGTCACCAAGTATAGGGTAGACCGCGTATACAGGTTATTCCAATAGAATAATAAGAAATGGAATAACAACAGTTCTCTTCTGGAATAAAAAAGAGTAACACCCCTTACCATAAAAGAAACTGAATATAAGAAAAGAAAGGTAGTAGACTTCTCTTTTTCTTTCTCTCTAAATTTTCTCTCTCTAGAGTTCAGTGAATTCGTAAGAAAATAATGAAGGAATGAGCTTCTATTTATAGAAAAATGGAATGCATAGTAACTAACTTATGAACGGTCCAGATTGATTTACTTTAATCTGACGGTCCATATTTAAAGCAAAATATTTTAAATAAAATATAATATATATTATGTATATATATATATATATATATATATATATATAATCTCATGGGACATCACCCCCAAGTGATTCAACTCATTAAAAATCATGAATGATTCAACATAATAATACTCCTCCCGCTAACTTTTCAACCGATACAAATAATGATCAAATAAAACAAACCTATTATATATATATATATATATATATATATATATATATATATATATATATATATATATATATATATATATATATATATATAACACATGCCTTTTGAAATTCTTACTCACCCGAAACATCAATCTCATCCCACCCAATTTTGACAACATAACCACTTTCCTTATATATATATATATATATATATATAAATACATACCTTATATATACATATATATATATATATAACTTTAATATATAAATAAGTAATAAAACAAAACTGAGATGACTTCTCACGTAAGCATCAATAATCAATACCATGTGCTACTATGCAACCACGCGTATTACTGTACTTTTACTACAGAGTAGTTCAACAGTATCAACGGTAAAACTTCTGCTGTTATTTTCATAAAAATATTTTTGTCGTTTTCTCAATCCAACAATAATTCTGTTGTGGGGTCCACCAGTGATTGCGCCGTTGTACGAATATTCCCTGCTAAAACGAATATTAACTGACCAATTGAATATAATATAACAACTTGCATACTATGCAAAATTTATAAATATTACCCACAACTATAACATTATATCAATTTCACTCCATAATATTCAAAAATAATATTTATAAAAAATTCATCTTTATTCAAAAAGTTGGGGTTTTACAATCTCCCCTTCTTATGAAATTTTGCCCACAAAATTAGGGTACGTACCTGGTATGTCGAAGAGGTAAGGATACCTTGATTTCATTTCAGATTCTAACTCCCAGGTCATTTCCTCAACATCGTGGTTCCTCCATAACACTTTGACTTGAGGTATAACCTTGGAGCGTAAAATATGTTCCTTCTTATCCAAGATTTGAACAGGAACCTCTTCATACGTTAAATCTTCCCCTATTTCGTCCGGTTCTAACTCAATAATGTGGTTCGGGTCTTTCACATATTTACGTAACATAGATACATGAAAAACGTTATGAACACGAGACATACTTGGTGGTAAAGCAAGTCTATAGGCTACAGTCCCTACTCGATCAAGGATTAAAAATGGGCCAATGAATCAAGGCTTGAGCTTTCCTCCCTTTCCAAACCTCTTAATTCCTTTCCATGGAGCAACACGTAACAACACATGATCTCCTATATCGAATTCCACGTCCTTTCGATGAAGATCATCATAACTCTTATGTCGATCTTGTGAGGTTTTTATACGTTGCCGGATCGTTTGAATCTTTTCCGTAGTCATACGTACCAACTCTGGTCCCAATAACGTTGCTTCACCCACCTCATCCCAGCATACTGGAGAACGACATTTTCTTCCATGCAACGCTTCAAATGTAGCCATGCCAATACTTGTTTGATAACTGTTGTTGTAGGAAAACTCCACCAATGGTAAAAACTTGTCCCAACTTCCCTTGAAATCAAGGACACAGAGTCTTAATAGATCTTCAAGAGTTTAAATAGTCCTCTCCGACTGTCCGTCCGTCTGAGGATGATATGCCAAGCTAAATCGTAAATCTGTGCCCATAGCTTTATGCAAACTAACCCAAAATCGTGAAGTGAATCTTGGGTCTCGATCAGAAACTATGGATACTGGCATACCATGCAGTCTTACAATCTCATTTATGTACATACGAGCAAGACGTTCAAGTGTATAAGTTTCTCGTATCGATTAGAAATGAGCAGACTTGGTCAATCTATCAACAATGACCCAAATCGCATCTATACCTTGAGAAACCTTAGGAAGACCGGTAACGAAATCCATGGTAATGTGCTCCCACTTCCATTCTGGAATTTCAAGTGGTTGCAATGGACCTTTTAGTACTTGATGCTTTGCCTTGACTCGTTGACACGATAGACACCTTGAGATAAACAACGCTATCTCTCTCTTTATATTGCCCCACCAAAATGTATGTCGAAGATCATGATACATTTTGGTACTCCCAGGATGGATTGCAAACGGTGTGTTGTGCGCCTCCATCATGGTTTCATACTTTAAATCAGGGTCGTTAGGAACACAAAGTTTGGAGTTGACTCGAAGTATTCCTTCTTCATCGATCCTTGCTTTCGGAATAGCACCTTCTTGCACTTTCTTCCTCAAACGCATCAGCTCCAGGTCTGTAGTTTGAGCAGCTTTAACTTTATCAATTAAAGTCGGTTATACTCGTATGTTCGCCATCATCACATGGGTCCCTGGAGTCTTTATCTCTATCTCCATCCTTTGTAAGTCATACAAAATGGGCCTTTGCGTTGACAATATCGCACTCGTACCCGCATATGATCTTCTACACAATGCATCAGCTACCACGTTCACTTTTCCAGGATGGTATTTAGTGGTATGATCATAATATTTCAATAGTTCAAGCCAACGTCATTGTCGCATGTTGAGTTCCTTTTGAGTGAAGAAATATTTGAGGCTTTTATGATCCGTAAAGATTTCCACTTTCTCCCCATACAAGTAATGCCTCCAAATTTTAAGTGCGAAGACCACAACTGCTAACTCTAGGCCATGAGTAGGATAATTCCTCTCATATTCTTTGAGTTGTCGTGAGTAATAGGCTATGACTTTCCCATGTTACATGAGAACACATCCTAACCCTTTGCCCGAAGCATCACTGTAGATGACAAATCCCTCCGAACCAGAAGGTATTGTCGTAGCAGTGCTTTGAAATGAGTCTCCTCTTGAGTTCTTGAAAACTCTTCTCATATTCCTCGCTCCAACCGAGCTTTGTATCTTTCCGAGTCAGCTGAGTTAGTGGAGTAGCGATTCGAGAAAACCCTTCTACGAATCTCAGATAATAACCACTAAGCCAGAAAAGCTACGATTTCGATCATCGATTTAGGTTGCTCCCAGCTTTGAATAACTTCAATCTTTGATGGGTCACCAGATATTCCATGACTTGATACCACGTGCCCAAGAAATGCTACTTCCTCAAGCCAGAACTCGTATTTCTTTAACTTGGCATAAAGCTTATATTCACGAAGCATTTGGAGTATCAACCTCAAGTGTTTCTCATGATCTTCACTGTTTTTGGAATAAATAAGGATGTCATCAATAAAGATGACCATAAAGTGATCCAAATATTCCTTGAATACTCGGTTCATCATATCCATGAAGGCAGCAGGAGCATTAGTCAATCCAAAGGACATGACTAGGAATTCATAATGCCCGTACCGAGTTCTGAAAGCCGTCTTTGGAATGTCATCGGTTATAATCTTCAATTGGTGATATCCGGAACGAAGATCAATCTTTGAAAAGAATTTGGCTCCTTGCAACTGGTCAAACAGGTCATCAATACGTGGCAATGGGTACCTATTTTTTATGGTGACATGATTCAACTCCCAATAATCAATACAAAGTCGCATACTCCCATCTTTCTTCTTCACGAATAGAACAGGAGCACCCCAAGGAGAAGTACTAGGATGAATAAAGCCAATGTCTAACAATTCCTGCAGTTGAGTCTTTAACTCCTGAAGTTTAATAGGAGCCATTCGATATGGGGCTTTGGAAATGGGTTTTGTACCGGGTTCAAGGTCGATACAAAATTCAATTTCACGCCTGGGGTAGGCCGAAAGTTCTTCGTGAATACGTCAGGAAATTCATTAACAATAGAAATATTATTCAAAACTGACGTATTTTTGTTTAGATCTGTGACATGAGCTAAGAAAGATTGACATCCGTTTTTCAATAAACGAATAACTTTATGGCTTGAGATGATAGTGATTGATTTTAATGGTTTGATTGCTTGAATTCGCATAATAGGTTGATTAGGAATTTGAAAGCTAACAACCTTACGAAAATAATTAATTTTTGCATGATGAGTAATTAACCAATCAATCCTTAGAATTACATCAAATGCAAGTATTTTTAATGCAATAAGATCGACAGGTAATGTGTGGGTTCCAACTTGAACCAAACAAGACTTATAAACCGTGGATGTAATAAAGGTTTCTCCCAACGGAGTTTCCACAGATAAGTCAAAGTCTAATTTCTCCGGAGTCAAATTTAATCGTTGAGTACAAGTAGGAGAAATAAAAGAATAGGTAGAACTGGTATCAAATAAGGTATAGACTTCGCTAGAGTTTATGATAAGCTTACCCGTGATGACCTCATTCTGGTTCCTTGCTTTCTGGGAGGTCACTACAAACGCTCTCCCTTGCACTACTGGCTTTGACTTTTCTGGGATGGCCTTTGGTGCCTCCATCCTAGCTGAACTTGTCTTCAGTGAATGATAAAATCGGGCTAGGTGACCTTCTCTTCCATAATTATAACATGCTTAGGACGGCATCGCGCAGTTTGGACTGATGTGTCCCTCTCCTCCGCATTTGAAGCATATGATAGGTGGTCGTTCTCCTTCCTTAACAATGGGTGCTGGTGCTGACGTCTTTCCATCATTGTTGAATCTCCCCTTCTTAAAATGTCCATTTTTACTGTCTTAGCCATGATTACCACCGAAGTGGTTACTATTTCTGGCATGTTGATTCCCTCGACGTTTGTTGTCGCCGTTTTGATGACTGATACCACTGATATTTTCATGCTGCCGGCTGCTTTCTCTTAGTTGTGTTGACTCGTTACCGCACTCCAATAACTGAGCCCTATTTATAACATCTGAGTACAAACACAGTTTTTGAGAAATAAGATATTGACTTATCTCCGGTTTCAAACCTCTTAAAAATATTCGCGTCATTTGCTCCTCATTATCGACCAAATGGGATGCAAACCGGGATAACTCCGCAAATCTAGCCTCGTATTGCGACACGGTCAAATTATTTTGTTCCAATTTGATAAACTCCACTTTTTTCATGTGACGAATACTCCCGGGAAAGTACTTGTCGTTGAATAGCTCTTGAAACTTCTCTCAAGACATCTTGAGTGCGTCAGGCTGGGTACGTTTTACAGATTCCCACTAGTAATCTGCCTCTTCACGCAACATGAAGGTGGCGAAGGGAACCTTTTGCTCCTCGAAGCATCCCAAGACATCAAATATCTTGGTGATATGCTTTATCCATGCTTCCGCCTTAAGTGGTTTTGGCTCTCCTATAAACTCCGGTGGTCCAAGCTCCTTGAATCGCTTTAGCGGTGACCGACAGTCGAGAGTTTCCGGTGTTTCCACCTACATTTTGGACAGGAGCCGCTCTACTTTGATGTTGCATGAATTGCATAAAGCCTCCGAATGATCCATCATTCATCATTTGGTCAGTGTTGTTGTTTGCATGAGGATTGTCGCCTTCCTGATGCACATTCTCCTGATTATTGATATGTGGAGACTCAACGGTCTCTTGTGCTCCATTGTTATTTTGAACATTCTCGGATGTCATTTTCAGATACTGCCACAAAACAAAGTTCCATTAACATATAACATATTATCCATATACTTTGACCGACCAATTAAATACCAAATAAACTTAGGTAGGTCATACTAGCGAAGGAATTCCCCGTTTCTCCCCTCCTAGTTCTAGTCTCACATCATAGCTAGGGATCATATCCCTAAGCTTTGATACCAACTGTGATGCCCCCAAAATTAGGTATACATCACCCATCTTGGGTCGCCAGATACATGGTACAGAATTCAAATACAACTTACTAATACAACTGTCGTGTACAATACGATAAAACATAAACTGTGAGGTCGAATACAAATATTGTCTACTAGAGATTATACAAACTCAAAAGGAGTCCTCATTACAATTATTATCACACTATTTCACAGAATAGTGAGGACTACTAATGTTATCCTCTGACCATCACTTCGCTCCTCCCGACTCGTCCCAAATTATATTCTCATTTCACAGAAAAAAAGGAAAGAAAGGGTGAACTCAACTAGCCCAGTAAGAAATATTATGACTAAGATAATGCAGAATAAATTATCATTAGTCTCCAACAATGTTAAGCTGATAAAATATAATAGACATCAAGTTTAACAGCAGCGGAACAAGCAATCCATTAAAAGAGTCAAGTAAAAAATAAAATCTACTATCTTTTATGATTTAAAAGGTTTTTTATCACTGTTATCACTGAGACTCAGCTTAATAAATATTCCACATCTTCGAATCACCCATGCACTACGGCCAAGGATATTCTCTAGTATCACGACCACAATTATCCATGCACTATGGGCCAAGAATATTTGTGTTTTCATTAATGGTCATGATCATGCCAACAACTGTCCATCAATGCACTACGGGCCAATGAGGACTTTTACCACACCATTTATAACATTACGGTCATGATTACACCGAATAATCCCTAGTCATAATCATACCAAGTCCATCTATGCACAACAGGCCACAGATGACTTTCAAAAATATAAACATGAGAATGATGACAATGATATAAGGATTCAATAAAACAAGTTCAAGAATTAATTTATTCAAGAACTAATAACGTCCAAATTGTCAACATGATACTGCTTTGTGCAGTAAAATTCAAGAATGCTCAGAAGAATATTTCCACGAAAAGATACTGGATGAAGCGCAAATATCAAGAATATTCCACTAATTTCATAACGTATAGTAGTCAAAACTTTAGCCAACTGAGTATAATAAAGAATGGAATAACAAAAGAAATCACCATGCATGCGGTACTTAGCATGAAGAGGTTATTCAATGAATACTAAATAACGGAACCGGTCAAAAGCGAGATTACGCAAGCGATGGATGTTCCAACAGAATAATAAAGAATGGAATAACAACAGAAATCACCTTGTATGCGGTACTTGCATAGACAGGTTATTCCAATAGAATACTAATAAGGATTTTAATCAGTCCGTAAAAACGCATGCAGACAGGATATTTCAACAGAATAATAATAAAAAGATTTTAACCGGTCCGGCAGTAAAATGCATGCATGACAGGATATTCCAATAGAATAAGAAAAGACGGAATCAGTCCGGCGTAAAACGCATGCATGTGATATTCCAAATGTAATAATAAAGATGGAATAATAGAATAATGTCACCAAGTATAGGGTAGATCACATGATACAAAGTTATTCCAATGAATAATAAGAAATAGAATAACAACATTTCTTTTCATGAATAAGAAAGAGTAACACCCGTTACTGTAAAAAAAATTGAATATAAGAAAAGAAAGGTAGCACACTTCTCCTTTTCTTTCTCTCTAAAATTTTCTCTCTCTAGAGTTCAGTTAATTAGTAAGAAAATAATGAAGGAATGAGCTTCTATTTATAGAAAAATGGAATGCATAATAACTAACTTATGAACGGTCCAGATTGATTTACTTTAATCTGATGGTCCATATTTAAAGAAAAATCTTTTAAATAAAATATAATATATATTATATATTATATATATATATAATCTCACGGGACATCACCCCCGTGATTCAACCTGTCAAAAATCTGTGAATGATTCAACATAATAATACTCCTCCGCTAACTTTTCAACAACCAATAATGATCAATACCAATAATGATCAAATAAAACAAACCTATATATATAATATTTATATATATATATAACACATGCCTTTTGAAATTCTTACTCACCCGACAACATCAATCTCATCTCACCCAATTTTGACAACATAACCACTTTACTTATATATATATATATATATAATATATAAATACATACCTTATATACGTATATATATATATATATATATATATAAATCTAATATAAATGTAAGTAATTAAACAAAACTGAGATGACTTCTCACGTAAGCATCAATAATCAATACCGTGTGCTACTATGCAACCACGCGTATTACTGTACTTTTACTACCGAGTAGTTCAACAGTATCAACGGTTAAACTTCTGCCGTTATTTTCATAAAAATATTTTTGTCGTTTTCTCAATCCGATAATAATTACATTTGTGGGGTCCACCAATGATTACTTGTTGTTATTTAATATTCCCCGCTAAAATGAATATTCCCCAACCAATCGAATATAATATAACAACTTGCATACTATGCAAAATTTATAAATATTACCCACAACTATAACATTATATCAATTTCACTCCATAATATTCAAAAATAATATTTATAGAAAATTCAACTTTATTCAAAAAGTTGGGGTTTTACACCCCTGGTATCTGATTATATGCTTATATCTAATTGAGTGACTATACAATTTATAACCAGATGCAATTCGCAAAGATCCAAGATTCACAGTATCCCATAACAAATAACAATTCCCAAGAGATCTATTGATGTGTTTGGATACCCTCACTTAGATGTATGAATTTTATCTGTGAATAGTATTTATCTATCTGAAATTTAGAGTACCAGTAATAACATGAATAGTCCATATTACCAATACCCTCACTCAGATGTATAGTCCATGTCATGTGAATTACACTATAGTATCGATAATACATATCTATTTAAAATCTAGAGTATCAACAACGACATGAACAGTCCATGTTTTTAATACCCTAACTCAGATAAATAGTTCTTAAGGATCTAAAACTAAATTGGAAATTCTAATTATATATATGTAAGAAAACACGGTTGCGGAAATAAATAGGTTATATATCATTAAGATTTGATTACATGATTCTTCATAAAGAATTTCTTATTACAAAGTATTACATTCAACTAGACGGTAATATAAACTAATCTAAGCAGGGACGCTTCCCTTTATTAACTCTAGAAGTGTTAGGGTTACCATCTAATACTGCAAAGGGAATAATTTGCAAGTGTGAGCGATGACATGCTCAACAGGTTTTATATTTATAACAATATATGATTTGAAGAAGTATAACAGTTCAAAACTCAACTGATAGTTGCTACCATTTCTGGAATTTCTATTTCAACCATTTCTGGACTTTTTATTTTTGTCAGTCATAAAGAGTTAGAATTTTTTTTAGATATGAGATAGGGGATCAGCCTATTCAATATCCTAGGAGTATGCATCTCATCCTACTAGTGCTCACATACACTAAATGTCAATATTTAATTGACCAAACATCGATCCATTTTTGGGATACACAACTTCAGTATAGGATGTTTTACCAAAGAAATTTTGTTTGACACAACAGTTTATGCTCAATAATATCATATGAATAAACAATTAATTTTTTTGTTATGCTGAAGCTATAGCAATAACTTTACAACAATTAGCAATTCAAGTTTAGGTTTGGTATAACATATCAACAACAATTCAAGATAGAAATCTTGTTCAACGATTAAGTAGGGTTTGAGAAATTTGCGTTATTAATAATTTGGGTTTAGTAAACTTGCCTGAGTGAAGATCAGTCAAGAAATGCTACTTGATTCGTTAATAAACACCTAAGATGTTCATTAATATAAATCTAACACATTAGTATTAATAACGATACTCAAATACATATACTACATATGTTCGGGTTAAATTTGATATGGTTTCGGTGTCCAAAGACTTTACCGGGAACTTAATAAGTTGATAATTCGACTAAAATTTATTTATAAGCTTTATTATATTTTTAGATAATTTAAATATCCTTTATAATAATTTTTGGAAGCTTATAATAATTTTTAAATATTTATTTATCCCTTAAATGATTTTAAATCATTTATTTCTATTTATAAGTAATTTAATATTTACTTAGAATATTATAAAATCTTTGTTTAGTATTTTTTAATAATTTATAATCATTTATTAAGTTTTTTTTATCATAAATATTATTTTAAATAATTATTTATTATTTATAAATAATAATTTTAATTAATTTATTATTAAATTAATTATTAATAATATCCAAATAAATTAAAATATTTATTGAATTGATGTAAAAATATTAAAAGTTAATTATTACAACTTAAAATAATTTTTAAATTTGTTTTTAAATTTATTTATTAATTATTTCTAATTTTTATTAATTAATTTCTTAGAAAACATTTTATGTGTGTCGCTAAAGCCACATAGTGACAGAAAGTGTCGCTATAAGTGTTCTTGAGTTTCTGGGAATTAGTTAGTCATGGCCAAGGGACCACTTTGACTTAGATCTAATTTGCTACTCTTAATGATTCTAGGTTTGGACAAGTATGGATGTTATAGTACTCATACAGTGTTACCATTTCCACCGCTACCACCACCATTCTTAACTTCACCTTCATTCTTCTTCTTTCTTTGTTCTTAATTAAACTTCGTTATAGCCTCACCTCCACCCTCAGTGAGAATTGCCTTCTCAAGATCTTTATAAATGTCTTCAAATTTGAAACACGGAGACCCTCTTTGTCAACTAGGGTTTCAAATCCACCTTTCGAACCTCTTAGCCTTGTGTTCATCTGTGTTGACTTGATATGGCGCAAACCTTGCCAACTCGTTAAATTTTGTGGCATACTCTGATACCGTCATTGAGCCCTGCTTTAGCTCTAAAAACTGCACCTCCATCTGATTCTTCTAACTTTCTGTGAAATAAGTCTCAAAAAAATATCTCTTTAAACCTCTCCCAAGTCATCACCCCTTGACCTCCTCGAGTTTTATTAGCTTGCCACTAATAACTAGCCTCTAATTTCAACATAAATGTTGCAAAAGCAGTCTTCTGATTCTCACCTACTCTAGCAACATCAAAAAATTTCTCTATCTCCATGATCTAGGTCTGTGTCTCAACTGGATTGATAGACCCACAGAATTCTCGTGGTCCAACTGCCTTGAAGTCCTTAAATGTCACAACTTGATTCTGTGGCTGATTCTGCAATGCTCCCGTCAGTAACGTCACTAAATACTGAACTAGGTTAGCCTCAGCATTGTTGTTATTGGTAGATACCACAGCGTTTCTTTGTCGTGGTTGACATCTTGGAGGCATTTTCTGTTACAATATACTAATTAGATTATTATTAAATCTTCTAGGTATTATGTACTTAACTTTCACATCACAAAAATCCTCACATAACACAAAATATCTTAAGTAAATAATAACTTTTATTCATTCAAAATATTTTAAAACATAATAATGATAGCATTCTTGTTATCTACATCACTTTCCTGAACTACAAAGTTTCAGGATAACTTCATCATCATCATATCCCATTGGTTATCTAATACCCGGGATTTACATCTTATTTACTCATTACTCACATCATAATTATATTTATGACAACCTACTAAAATGTTGCGTAGCCTTACGATGCTCCTCTTCCATAATATGGAACATTGTTCGGCGATCTAACATGTATGATGGCAGCGTCTCAAACTGAATCGTATAACACATGACCCAATTTTGAGCTTGATTGATCACGGTGTTGAAAATACTATTCATCTCTTCCATCTTGATCTTCTTCACTTGTACATCTCTCTTTGCTACCCTGGCTCATTTAGAAGCTTCCTCGTACGCGTCGTCGGCTCTTGCCCTCTAAGTAGACTCTTCTTTCAGCTTGTTCTTTAGTTCTGCGATCTCCTCTATCATTTTCTCATTCGCTCCTTCAATGTGGATCAGCTTCACTTCGACATTACTCAGACGTTCATCTAGATCCTAGATCTCATTGTCATTCTGCGCCATTGAGGTCTGATGTTAATCTATTATCTCTTCCAACTCCTCGGCTCTATCTTGAAGTTCCACATTACGGTCGTATACTTCGTCGTACATACGGGCAGCGATCGAGTTTTGTGGAAACTCTTCCTCCTCGTCCTCCTCGTCTTCCTCATCCTCATTCGATTGTGGCATCTCAACGGGATCCTCCTCGTCCATCTCTACCTCATCATCCTCATCAGGTAACCTCTCATGCTCAACCACTGTAACCAACGAAGATGATTCTCGTGGCAGTAATTGTTCCCAAGCCACCTGAATATCTCGAGGCTTCTCCTCTCTCGGCATCTGAGATCCTTCCTCTTTAGCCTGACTGGATTCTCCTACATTAGGCATCCTGACAAAAAAAATTTATGTTTTTAATTACTAATCATTACTACTCAACACTCACGAGCACATAGGTTGCAATCACATAAGCACCTAAGTGTCTTATTACTTCTTCCTTAAAACTCGATAAGAGTTTATCACCATTATCTTTTCAAAGGTTACTTCCTAAGGCTTTTCCCCACCTAAGGTTCATAACCTAAAGCTTTGATACCAACCTATGACACCCCTAAATCTGGGTAATTCATTCCCACAAGACTTGGTGTTCACTTTCCATACATTCATAACTAACTACCCAAGTATATTAGAATTTAAACCATAAATCCTCCCATTAAAAGGGTTACATCATTAATTCAAAAAGTCTCCCAAGTTATCTAACCTTTAACATAAATAAAGTGCGGAAATAAAATAGTTATATCACATCATCTAAATAAAATCTATCAACATAAAAGCCAACAAATTACAAGTCTTCATCACTTGTACATTTTTCTTTTCCCTTTGTTTGTGGTAGGTTCATCGGCCTTCTCAACCTTAGCTGCAATAGTTATATTTATGCAAGAGTGAGAAAAATAAATGCTCACTAGGTATAGAAATGAACAATAATAGAATAATAACTGCCAATGAATAAGCTCATCAAAACTGAATAATACTCTGTCAATGATAACCAAAAACTGGAATTAAAATATAAAATATATCTGAGGGTCATAACACCACAATTTATATCCAAGGTTACAAGTAATCTTTCAACTTTAACCTAAACAGTTATACTGTAGGGACTTCACGTACTTAGGGTGATAAGTCCTTTGTACCATGTATTGTGCACAGACATCTAAACGCATCGCATACCCCTATAATAGGGTTGTTTTTCTCAGTTTTAGAGTACAAGTCCGCACCAAAGAATGTTTGGTTTGGATAAGCTTTAAGGGTAATTTAGAGTTTAACGATCATCAACTAAATGATTAGTTGAATCAACAAAGTTTGATAACACTACGGTTGATCAATAAAAACATAATATGAAACAATTAAGAATTATAGGTGAAGCAACTATATATTAAACTCATGCTTAAAAATAACTAAAAAGCATAAGTATTGAATAAAACAAAAAACCTTGCTTGAACAATATTAAGCTATGGTTACGATCCTGAGATGAAAGAATTAAGTTATGAACATGTATTAAGGAATAACAAGCTTAGAATGAAACTTGCCTAAGATAACAATAATATTTCAATTTGCGTTAAGTAAATGAAATAGAACAACACAATTAGAGATTTGAGTTCAAGAATTTGCATTTCTCATAAAAGAATAGAACTAAGAAAACTTGTTTAACTATAAACAAGTTAGAATAACTCAACAACGATTACAATTCAAAACTTGCTCGAATAACGTTAGGGTTAGAGCTTGCTGAAATAAAGTTTAAGGATAAAAGAATTTACTTAATTAAAGTTTAGTGTAAGGAACTTGCTCAATGTAAAGAGGTAAGGTTTAGAAACTTGCCTCGTGCGTAAGCTATAAATTTATAACTCACGTTCACCTACACATAATATTAGAATCACAATATCTATTAGATATACTAATATCCATTTTCCCAAAATAACACTCACTTCTAGTTAGACTTGTTATTTTAGTACAAGTTTTACTCCACACCATATGCATTTCAGAAATCACAAATATTAACTTCAAAACACTTATTCACTATTCATGTTTACAATAAATCATAACATATCGCTTTCATAACTTACTAATCTTTTACAACTTTAGAATTACTAATCACGTGATACGATTCTGTTTTAACCTCTTCATTACATGTTTGTCACATTAACATATCATTAGACTAAGTTATAATAGGTCTTCAAGGTCTATTGAAGTAGCTGGCATCACTGCCTCTGATCAGGGTATAGCGCAGATGTGCCATACTTAAGCATGGGATCATAAGTAATGCATTGTACATTGGCACTGCTTCGCCTTGATGTAAGACCCCGAATTTTATGAAATAAAAGTATTCAATTTTCTTATAATTACTATTCAGTAAATGGTTAAATTGATTAAAGTTTAAAGTTAAGGGTGATATATGTAAATATTTTAAATAGGCAAGTGGTTATAAAATACTCATTGTTGTCGGAGAATATTCGTTTGGTCGTGGAATATTCTTCCTGTCGGGGAATATTCGTCGAAAGGCGCAGCCTTTTGTGGGCCCCATAACGAAAAAGCGATCGGATGAAGAAAACGACAAATTTTAGTTTTTATAAAAAACGGCGTAATCGTTACCGTTAACACTGTTGGAATACCCGGTGGATAAAGTAAAGTAATACGTGTTATTGCACAGTAGCACACGGTATTGCACAGTATTTTTGAATTATTGATTCTTACGTAAGAAGTCACTACTCAATAATTGTTACAGTAATTACTGTTCAATATTTTATTTTATTAATTCAATAATTGCTACGTTGATATTTTATATTATTGTTGTTTTAATAATTGTCACTACACAATATTTTTCATTATCAGATCAATAGTTCATATTATTTTAATAATATTACTAGATAACATTATTGGCAATGTCTAGAAAGTTCTGTCTAAAGAGAAGTTTTGTCACCTAATTGCGCGCCAATAAGGAGAAACCCTTATCGGAAAGCCCCCTCTTTCTTGGGAACAGCCTGGTTGTCAATATTGTGATTCTGTAATATTATTTATGAATAATTAATTATTAATTTATATGATAAGGAAAATAAACATTTTATGTGGATATAGATGGAGAAAATTTTTAAATTAACCAATTGTTGAAAATTGATATTTTATCTTTTCTGATAACATAATTTATTATTATATTATAATAATATAATAATGGTGATATTTTTACAATGAATGTGTGATATATGAGTAAATGCGGAGGAAGAGTATTTTTGTTATAAAAAATGTTTAACACATGTTTTGTGTGTTGGAGGACCCCAATTTTTGACTGAAATTTGATTATAGCCTGTAAAATCGGCCGTATGTGGATTTCGGTCAATTTCTGTTTGGAATTTGGAAAAACTTAAACTTACAAAATTGTAGAGAATTGAATTTCCTGTAGAAGGACATAAGAATCAAATTTTTCTGATAAAAGGGCTATTTATTATGAATTATTGAAGTTCCGGAATAATTGATTTTTGAAGTTTTAAATATTTTTTTAATAAAAATGTTTTTGTTATGTTTGGGGGGCCCCACTGGTTGTTGAAATGGCAGAATTCAGTTATTCAAAGTGGGCGTATTAAATTTATATAAATATATTAATATTTTATTAAATTTTCTACTTTGGTGTTCTAAGCATTTTCCTATAAATAGGGTGCTTAGGTTAGAATTGAAAATCACACCAGAATCTGAAGTTTTCTCTCTCTATATTATCGAGCGTATTTTTGTGAGTATTTAAATATCTTGAGTGTTGCTATACGGTGCAAGTTCCCTTAAGCATTATATCCGATATTCCAGTAAGAAATACTGCTCTTTTGAGGTAAAGACAGATGTTAAAAATTATCTTCATCCTAGATGAGAAGAGGAATTTAGAATCGCAATTATGATTATGAGTTATTCATATGATTGTGGAAAGGAACTGTTGATTGATGTTACAGGGATAAAACATTATTGGTGGACTTTTAACATGGAGAAGATAATAGACATTATGGTCTATTTGACTCTTCTAATGGATTTCTCGTTCCGCTGCAACTGTGGTTAAAAAGTTTTATCATCTACCATATGTTCTAAATCTCTGATTTATTACTGACGAAGACTATTGATAATTTATTTATCTTTAGTCATGATATTCTTTACTGGGCTAGTTGTGCTCACTCTTTGGCTTCACAATTATTTTCAGGTAATAAAAATGTAGCTGGGTCGAGTGGGGATAATAGGGGAATAGAAAGATGGTCTATAGCGGTTGAGGTTCTCCCTAAATAGTATGAAAATAATTTCATTGAGAACTTTAGATAAGTGTGTTGTATTGGATACGTCATTTGATATTTAATTTTTGTGAACCGAATAGGGTGAGGCAAACCCAACTTTGAAAAGATGTTTTGCCACTATCATAAAATATTTCTAATGACATACAACCTCGTGTTATCATAAGACAGGGTTGTGCACATCCACTTGCTGAGTATATCTACGAGCACTACCTATATGATCTTGGAGTTTGGTTGAAGTATAGTTCTCAATTAGATACGGTGGAGATAATTATATGTCAAGAGAAGACTCACCATTGGAAAGAACATGATAGTAATCTTCTCGTTTTTTTTTGGGTCTATTGGGTCAACCAAGGATAATTCTGTGGGCATATGATATCTATCATAACATAGACGTATGGCCTCCCATGTACGAAGGTTTCCTTGAGCACTTTTTAAAGATTTTAATTTCTAAAACAGTTATTGACTGTACCTTTATGTTAGGTGCCATTGTGACGTGCTATCCAAGTTGGTGTCCAGAGTCACAGTTGGTATATATTTGTATCAAAACTCACAACATATGTGTTGTTGTATTTTGCACGACAATTGTAGTAATAAAGTTGTAGTTCTTTTCTGTACCATGTATATGGCGGCTCAGAATAGGTTGGATGGATTGGATCTATTTTGGGGGCGTCACAGTTGGTATCAGAGCTTAGGGATATGGTCTCTGGCGGAGATCAAGGAATAAAACTAGGTGGGGAGAGACGAGTAAATCCTTCACTAGTGTGTCCTACCTAAGCTGAATTTTCTTGCTTATGTTAACAAATTGTGATATGTCAATTAACCTTTGTTTTGAAGCTGTATTCTATAATGATATCTAAAATACAGGATATGAGCAATGGAGAAATCATGATGACAGGGAAGATGGAATCTGAAATGAAAGCAAGGTATTCTCAACTCTTTGAAATACTAGGTACATAAATTTCGATGACGAAATTTCATATGGAGGGGAGATTGTAAGACCCCAAATTTTATGAAATAAAAGTATTCAATTTTCTTATAATTATTATTCAGTAAATGGTTAAATTGATAAAAGTTTAAAGTTAAGGGTGATATATGTAAATATTTTAAATAAGCAAGTGGTTATAAAATACTCATTGTTGTCGGGTAATATTCGTTTGGTTGTGGAATATTCTTCCTGTCGGGGAATATTCGTACGACGGCGCAGCCTTTTGTGGGCCTGTTGATGGATTTCGCAATCAATGAATACGTGCAAGTATACACGGTCAACAAGTAATAAAGTGAAAGTAAAGTATCGTTTCCACGAGAAATTATTTAATAAAAATTACCAATTACTAACTCTTAACCAAATCAATTTTATTTAAACAATCTCAAATCGTGATTTTTCTAATTAAGAAAACTAAATTAATCAATTAAAACTAGGATTTTAACGAATGAATTCAGATAAATAAAGGCTAAGACTCCAATATCCCCAATTATGAACTATAAACCAATTATCCAATTATCCTAATTATTATGTCTACTAAATTGTTAACAAGAATTCTCAAATGCCAAAAGCCCTCTCTCGAGTGATCAATTGCCTTCTATTTAACCCAGATTAATTTTGATATATCTCTATGCAAAACAATTGAATTAAACTCGTTACAATCACAATTCCTTATGTGTTACATGCGGCAAATAGATATTCTCATTCTATTCACAAACCTAATTATTCACTGTGCAAATAACTAAGTCACATGTCACCATGCCCAGTTCTAACCCTAGAATTCCTTTCTCAATTCCTTCTAGAGTAACAAGGTAATTACTGATCAGATAATTAATCAATAAGCACAAAGAAAGATGAACAATTCACTTCAACATGAATAATTAGAATAAATCAAATAATCAATTCATAATCATAAAAAGTTTAATTAAAATCTTAATGAAAGAGTTAGTTCATAATTAATGAATTAAAATCAAGAATCCACAATTGAATAGACATTAAAAAGATAAAAGTAAGAGAAGAGAAGAGAATATAATCTATTGTCAGCAAATCTGATGCTCCCCTATTGCTCTTGCTCTTGCTCTTGATCTTCAATGGTCTCCAAGTTGCTTCAATCTCCAAAACTAATAAGAACTAGGGTTATGTTCTAATCTAAAGGAGTGTTTAATCTAGGCTAAGCTATGTAATCCCCTCTTATTTTATGCCTTACATCATGTATTTATAGGTTACAAGTCCAATTTTTAGTTTAGGAACAAACCCAATCCAATTTGGAGTCAAAAAGGTGTCAAAATTCGTCCAAAACGCGTCCGTGTCGCGCTTTTAACCTCTTCCTCAAATACTTGTTATTGGGCAGCACGACGCCGAGACATCGCCTTATAGCGCCCCGTGCCATGAAATAAACCTAAAATTAGCGCAACGGCGCTACCACTTTTTCTGACATTTTCTGCTCCGACGTCCTTTGGGAAAATGGCCATAAATTCTTCATCCGAACTCCGATTTAGATGATTCAAGATGATCCGGTAAAAAGAAAAGTAGATCTATAACTTTTATTCTTTAAGAATTTCGAAATAAGGTCTGTAGCAATATTCAAATTGGCTCTGAAGTGACTTTTGTGTAAATGGCAAGCAGAAAACGCGAATCTAGCCACCCCGAACGTTGATCCATGTAACTTTTGTCCCAATTCCTACAAAACAACATAAAACATGCTTGAATAGACATAAACACTTAAAAACTAATCTAAAAGACTTGAGAACAACAATAAATTAAGCCCGAATGTATCCAATTCATGTGTATAAAACTCACTCATCAAATACCCCCAAACTTAAACCTTTGCTTGTCCTCAAGCAAAAACACAAAAGAACTAAAAATAAACAAAATAACTCAACTAAATGAATGCATATGCATAATCTACTTCCTAATATACCTACGAACCGAGTAATAAATCAGTATAATATATAGCAACAGGCCTCAACGATACCATTGGTACTCAAACAATATATCCAATCAATTCAAAATCCATAACTCTAACCAATTAGTCAACCCAAACCTGTCATCACCCATGTTGTGTGTGTGTGTGCTTGTTAACCATTCTAACCAACCACAGTTCAAGATAATCACATAACAAACTTCTTATAAAGAAAATTTCAGTTCCAATTCAATTACTTTTGTGAACATGACAACTCCGGTTAAAACTAAGCAATTACCAAATCTAAGGGTAAATATAGGATTTATTTATACTTTTATTCAACCACGAGGGCATTTTTGCTCTTTCTCGTGCTTTTTTTTTTCATGGTCATGCGATGTCTCATTCCATTAGGCTAATGATTGCCACCCTTAGCGAGCTTTCAACCAATGACTCCCAGACCATATAAGACCTTAGGGCGCTAGGTGTTAAGACACCCTTTCGGGCGTACTTGCTCAAGTAACAAAGGCCCCGAAACAAAACTAACCACGATTTTTCTCTCTCTTTTTTTTCATCATCACTTTTCTTTTCTTTTTCTTTTTTCTGGATTTTCTATTTTTTTTCTCTTCATCAATTTTTTTTTAGTATATATATCCCATAGATTCCCCCAAACTCAAGCTTTTACGTCATTCCAACTTTTACTGCCAATTCACTAATTTTCTTAAATTTTAACAAAGATTTTCCCTCAGAAACAAATTATGAAACCCTTGAACCAAGTTGATTAAAACAATTAAACTTTAAGTGCTAACCGGTTACATAAGTTTCATACAGGCTCAGATTATCATCATGATTAAAATTAGAACTCATCATCAATTATCAACACTATTCAAGTTAACATGCAAAACCAATCTTATCATAGGCTGAGCTAAGGCCACACCAACCTATCACACAGATTCATGCAAAAATAAAAAAAATGCAATTATACTACATGAACACATATATGAAGATGCAAAAAAAAAATACCATGTATTATATGCAACCTAAAAAAAACATAATGTTAACACATAAAAAAAACTACTATGCAGATAACTAACACTATGCAGTACGACACTAAAATGCCCCCAAACTTAAACTAGACATTGTCCTCAATGGCTACAATAGAAAAAATTAAAGCAGAGGACTTCCCTGAAAATATAGCAATCTTCCTCCTTGTCTGCTAAGTTTGGAGAATAGGCTAAGCACATGGAACAAATTGGGCACCACACTTGAATTTGACTTGAATAACCTGTAAAACCATGATAGAAGCAATTTTATTAAATCCTAAATAAATGCAAATTCAAAACTACTAATATAAAACTTAATAAAAACTAAAAAAAAAAATTGAACTTGGGTTGCCTCCCAATAAGCGCTTGTTTTATAGTCTTAGCCTGACTTCTTCAATTCTCTATCCAATTCCCCTACGAAAATTGAGGAACCCTCCATCCATCAGAAGCAATGTTACTTTAGGAGGTTCCCATTAGCAAAAAACCTTGAATTGAAGTCACCTAGCATGCTCTTTGTAGATAGGATCCCCATTAAGAACGGCAAACCACTAGGTGTTTCCTCCACTATGTCGATGATCAGATTAGGGCATTGAAGCTTAATAAACATAATGGAATCTTCCTCTATCTTCTCCTTTTCATACCACCATGACTCCACAACTGTACTAGCTCTTACGTCACCAAGAGCTTTCTTGGCATTTACATGACTTCCAATTGGGCATGGTTTTGCAAAACCGCCGCCTTCTTCTTGAACTTTGGTGGAGGAGGCACATGGGATACTAATGAAATTGGCTCATCTTCGTTGGTACTCAAAGTTAGATCTTTGCCGATCTCTTTTTCTTGGTCCCCAAGTCTTTCCTCTCTTTCAACATCTATATCATTTGGCACATCCGGTTGCAGATTTGGTTCGGGCTCACCATCAGTCTCAGAATTCATGTCATAGAGCCAAGTGTATTGAGGACGATTGTTCAACGCATGTGCTATCTGCCCCAATTGATTTTCCAGATTCTTGATCGATGCATTCTGACTTTGTATACTCAGCTCCATTTGATTATGTTTCTTTTCATGTTCCTCGTTTTTCTTTTCAGAAGCTTTAATAACTTTTTCCAAGGCTTCCTCCCAATTTGAATGTTCTTCCTGTTGTAGTGGAGGTGGACACGAGAAATCCGATGGGTATGTTGGACTTGGAGCATAAAATTGATCTTGATTGATACTCCATGAAAAATCTGGGTGATACCCCCAATCCTGATGATAGTTGTTGGGATAAACATAATTATTGGGGTAATCACCACCATACTGTACCGGCTCGAAACTGATGGCGCATTGATGACTCATATGATTTCCAGCACAATAATCACAAGTAACCGCCACACTTTGATGACTTTGAGCTTCAAAAGCTTCAAACATCCTCGAAAGTGTCTCCATCTGTGCTGATAATGCAGAAAGTTTCTCGAGTCTGTCAATCTCCGCTCCCCTTGGTTGACTCATGTTCGTGTATGGCCATTGATACACAAAGTCATCCATGGTACCTAAAAAGAGAGAAATATAGGAAGAGAATGAAAAATAAAAATAAAAATAAAAATGTTTAAATTAAGACTAATTTGATTGAAATTAATATTGGTAAATAATTATTAAATAAATTCCCTGGCAACGGCGCCAAAAACTTGTTGATCGATTTCGCAATTAATGAATACGTGCAAGTATACATGGTCAACAAGTAATAAAGTGAAAGTAGAGTATCGTTCCCACGAGGAATTATTTAATAAAAATTACCAATTACTAACTCTTAACCAAATCAATTTTATTTAAACAATCTCAAATCGTGATTTTTCTAATTAAGAAAACTAAATTAATCAATTAAAACTAGGATTTTAACGAATGAATTCAGATAAATAAAGGCTAAGACTCCAATATCCCCAATTATGAACTATAAACCAATTATCCAATTATCCCAATTATTATGTCTACTAAATTGTTAACAGGAATTCTCAAATGCCAAAAGCCCTCTCTCGAGTGATCAATTGCCTTCTATTTAACCCAGATTAATTTTGCTATATCTCTATACAAAACAATTGAATTAAACTTGTTACAATCCCATTTCCTTATGTGTTACATGCGGCAAATAGATATTCTCATTCTATTCACAAACCTAATTATTCACCGTGCAAATAACTAAGTCACATGTCACCATGCCCAGTTCTAACCCTAGAATTCCTTTCTCAATTCCTTCTAGAGTAACAAGGTAATTACTGATCAGATAATTAATCAATAAACACAAAGCAAGATAAACAATTCACTTCAACATAAATAATTAGAATAGATCAAATAATCAATTCATAATCATAAAAAGTTCAATTGAAATCTTAATGAAAGAGTTAGTTCATAATTAATGAATTAAAATCAAGAATCCACAATTGAATAGACATTAAAAAGATAAAAGTAAGAGAAGAGAAGAGAATATAATCTATTGTCAGCAAATCTGATGCTCCCCTCTTGCTCTTATTCTTGATCTTCAATGGTCTCCAAGTTGCTTCAATCTCCAAAACTAATAAGAACTAGGGTTATGTTCTAATCTAAAGGAGTGTTTAATCTAGGCTAAGCTATGTAATCCCCTCTTATTTTATGCCTTACATCATGTATTTATAGGTTACAAGTCCAATTTTTAGTTTAGGAACAAACCTAATCCAATTTGGAGTCAAAAAGGTGTCAAAATTCGCCCAAAACGCTCGTCCGGTAGTACTCCAACCTCTTCTTCCAGCGCCCCAACGCTGAGCACGACGCTTCGATCAACGCCTTATAGCACCCAGTAAATACAAATAAGTCTAAAATTAGCGCCCCGGCGCTACCACTTTTTCTGACATTTTCTGCTCCGACGTCCTTTGGGAAAATGGCCATAACTTCTTCATCCGAACTCTGATTTAGATGATTCAAGATGATCTGGAAAGAGGAAGGTAGATCTACAACTTTCATTCTTTAAGATTTTCGAAATAAGGTCTATAGCAATACTCAAATTGGCTTTGAAGTGACTTCTGTGTAAATGGCAAGCCGAAAATGCGAATCTAGCCACCCTGAACGTCGATCCATGTAACTTTTATCCCAATTCCTACAAAACAACATAAAACATGCTTGAATAGACATAAACACTTAAAAACTAATCTAAAAGACTTGAGAACAACAATAAATTAAGCCAGAATGTTTCCAATTCATGTGTATAAAACTCACTCATCAAGGCCCCAAAACGGAAAGCGATCGGATGAAGAAAACGACAAATTTGAGTTTTTATAAATAACTGCGTAATCGTTACCGTTAACACTGTTGGAATACCCGGTGGGTAAAGTAAAGTAATACGCGTTGTTGCATAGTAGCACACAGTATTGCACAGTATTTTTGAATTATTGATTCTTACGTAAGAAGTCACTACTCAATAATTGTTACGATAATTACTTTATTCAATATTTTATTTCTTGATTCAATAATTGCTACGCTGATATTTTATATTATTGTTGTTTTAATAATTGTCACTACACAATATTTTTCATTATTAGATCAATAGTTCATATTATTTTAATAATATTAATAGATAATATTATTGGCAATGTCTAGAAAGTTATGTCTAAGGAGAGGTTTGGTCACCTAATTGCGCGCCAGTAAGGAGAAATCCTTATCGGAAAGCCCCCTCTTTCCTAGGAATAGCCTGATTGTCAATATTGTGATTTAGTAATATTATTTATGAATAATTAATTATTGATTTATATGATAAAGAAAATATTAATTTTATGTGGATATAGATGGAGAAAATTTTAAATTGACAATTGTTGAAAATTGATATTTTATCTTTTACGATAACATAATTTATTATTATATTATAATAATAAAATAATGGTGATATTTTTACAATGAATGTGTGATATATGAGTAAATGAGGAGGAAGAGTATTTTTGTTATAAAAAATGTTTAACACAATTTTTGACTGAAATTTGATTATAGCCTGTAAAATCGTTCGTATGTGGATTTCGGTCAATTTCTATTTGGAATTTGGAAAAACTTAAACTTACAAAATTGTAGAGAATTGAATTTCCTATAGAAGGACATAAGAGTCAAATTTTTCTGATAAAAGGGCTATTTATTATGAATTATTGAAGTTTCGGAATAATTGATTTTTGAAGTTTTAAATATATTTTTTAATAAAAACGTTTTTGTTATGTTTGGGGGGCCCCACTGGTTGTTGAAATGGCGGAATTCAGTTATTCAAAGTGGGCGTATGAAATTTATATAAATATATTAATATTTTATTAAATTTTCTGCTTTGGTGTTCTAAGCATTTTCCTATAAATAGGGTGCTTAGGTTAAAATTAAAAATCACACCAGAATCTGAAGTTCTCTCTCTCTATATATTATCGAGTTTATTTTTGTGAGTATTTAGATATCTTGAGTGTTGCTATACGGTGCAAGTTCCCTTCAGCATTATATCTTGAGTGTATTTTTGTGAGTATTTAGATATCTTGAGTGTTGCTATACTGCTCTTTTGAGGTAAAGACATGTGTTAAAAATTATCTTCGTCCTGGATGAGAAGAGGAATTTAGAATCACAATTATGATTATGAGTTATTCATATGATTGTGGAAAGGAATTGTTGATTGATATTACAGGGATAAAACATTATTGGTGTACTTTTAACATGGAGAAGATAATAGACATTATGGTCTATATGACTCTTCTAATGGATTGCTCGTTCCGCTGCAACTATGATTGAAAAGTTTTATCATCTACCATATGTTCTAAATCTCTAATTTATTACTGACGAAGACTATTGATAATTTATTTATCTTTAGTCATGATATTCTTTACTGGGCTAGTTGTGCTCACCTTTTTTGTAACGCCCGAGAAAATCGGATTTTTAAGAATTAAATTTTTATTTTTATTAAATGAATTTAATTAATTATTTAAGGAGCAAGCTAATCGAACTTCGTTCTCTGACCTATAAATGTCAGAACATGGTAGGATTTTGGCTACGTGGTAGAATTAAAGTGTTTGAATTTCCAAAAGGAAAATAAAAGCTTTCCGAGAAATTTTTCGAAAAACACTATTCACGTATTTCTGCTCGGGAATTATTTTTGAACTTCCGAGAAATACAAAACGATAGAATATCGAGGTGAGATGGAATATCCAATAATATTTCAGTTTTGGAAAACGTAATATTTCGCCTATGGACTTAAAACCTAACGTTTAAGGAAAATGATTTACGAGAAGGAAATGTAATGCGATTAATGAATTAAGCGATGATTGTATAATACGTAGGTATTGTACGAGGTAGAGAATACTAATGCGATACGAGGTATTATACTGATGCGTATGAATGATGGTATATTGTATATATTGAATAAATATACAAGGGAATCTGAGATGAATACGTGATTATACGTTATAAGGCTTTAAGCTCAATGTATTGAATTTGTAGAATTGGTAGGATTTGTTAAGTATTATGTGAGCCCAAGTATTGAATGGTTAAGTCTAATGTGAAGTTATTAATGTAAGCCCAATGTTTGTTTAATTACAAGCCCAAGGTAATTTAATGTGCAAGCCCAATGATTAAGTAAGTTAATTAAGCTAAGGCCCAAAGTAAATATCCAATGGGTAAGAACCATGGAGCAACCCATGGGTGATTCAAAGTGATGAGCAAGTAACTTAGTGGCTAAGTTATGTGATTAGCAAGAATACTTAAGGGTTAAGTAAATGTGGTGATCAAGTATTGGATATATGTTGTAATGACCAAGTATTTTAAGTGGGGAGCAAGATAACTTAGAGGCTAAGTGTTGTGGTAGCCAAGTTTACTTAAGGGCTAGGTAATGAATAGTAAGGAGGTGGATGATTTAATGACTAATCTACCCTCACTTTGAGATGCCTATAAATAGAGAGCTTTGCATTCATTTGTTGGTTGTTCAAAATTCATCCAACTCCTCTCAAGTAAAACAACTTATTTGGTTGAGAGAATAAGCACTTATAAAGTTAGACTTTCTTTGTTAGCCTTTCCACCTATAACTTATAGCTTATTGGTTAGAGAGAGTAAGTGAGAATAAGCTAGCAAGTTAACCTTTGAAGTTCAAGAATCAAGAAGGAGATTAAAGATTTACCAAGTGTTATTCAAAAGTAAGTGATCTTAAACCATGTTTCTTTCTCTCTTTCATTGATAGAGAAGGGGGTATTGGTAGAACAAGCATGCTAAGAAGGGGTTGAAATGACGAATCAAATGGCTTAAGTCTTAATAAGCCGTATACGTAATGAATAAGAAACCCAAACCAAGAATAAGTTATGAATTCATAAGGAACTTATATGAACTTTTCATATGTTTTCTTAAAAAGATGGTATGATAATAAAAAGCAAGGATGGTGGTTAAAAGATTGAAGCCATAGGAAATCATGAGAAAAGAAGTCATAAGTTATGAGAAATGGAAATATAAGTAGTTTATATTTTCATAAGTTACAAATTCGCAATGAACTAGTAATAACTTATCATGATTATAAGTTAATGAAGCATGTATGTCAAGAAGTCTATATAATGAATTGAATCCAATTGAAATGGTTTAAAAATCTCAAGTAGTGACGTTTCGCCAGAATTTACACGATTAGAAGACAATCGTCGAATTCGTGAAATTCTCGGAATAGAAGTTGAATTTTGATATTGAGCTTGGAAACGTTGGTTTTCAATGGAGACAAGTCTTATTTGGCATTATAGAGTTGTGGACTCAAAAATGGCTGGATTCCGACTTAGAACGAAGAAACGAGCGTTGAACGTTCACAAACATTTATCGTTTTCGTTAAAAATGGACTAATATGTGAAATTTTAGCAAACGAAGTTGAATAGATAAAATTCTTGCATGAACGCATAAAGTACGTAATTTGTGAACCGTAGGCTCTTGAATGAGCCAATTCAGACTTATAACGAAGAAGTTACGAGGCCGGGAATCTCACTAAAAGAAAAATCTGTCAAAATTGTCTAATACACAGAGTCGGCGCCGCGGCGCGACTCAAGGCAGGAATGGCCGGCGCCACAACGTGAAACCGGACATTAGCCCCTATTAGTTCACGCCGCAGCGCGGCAGATAACACTAGGACTCATGCAGCAGCGTCGTGTCCGGTCTTTTGGGTCTAAAGCGTGGCATCGCAGTGCGGCACAAAGAAGAAAAGCTGGCACTGCAGCGCCAACCCTAGGGTTTGCATAGAGAGGATTGGTTATGAAGATAAAAAAGAAAGGCAATAAGGTAATACAAACTTAAGGAACATGAAGGGAAATTGTTTAGCAATGAACTAAGGAACTTAATCAAACATTGTTAAGTTATAATTAAACCCCAAGTATGATATCTTAGGGTTAAAGAAAGTCAATTAAAGATGAACATGAACGATACGCAATAAGTGTACTTAAACAATGACGATCGAGTTTTGATTAATAACGTAATGACATTAGTAAGCCGTGAGGAAGGAGGTTTAACTCGAACTGAGTTGTATTAATGAAATAATTTCACTTAGAGTTATAGAAAGGAACAAAGTTGGTAAAGATGATGTAAAGTATGACGGAAAGCCGGAACTAATAATAACAAATCTAATATGGGATTAGATTGAGAAGTAGGGTAAGATTCTTTAGGAACTATGTATGTTTATTCATGACCTAATATGGTATGTTATGTGATTATGTGTTGCATAGACTGTAAAAACTCGAAGGAATCGTAATTATACTGTAGCAGACGCTGAAGGAAAGTTTTCTTAAACGCTTGTCTAACCTTCGTGTTAGCCATGTTTTCAAATGCTTCACATTATGAGATGCATGTATGATTATAAGGAAAGGGTCGAAGCTAGTTTTAACTCAGCTAGACTAATCTTGATAGATTGATTGATCTGTTTACAAGTCTTTCAATATAGAATTGCTAACGCTATCCTACGCCAACTAATTGGTACGGATTCAAGGTAAGCCTGATTATGAATAAACAAATGTATTTTCTTTGAGTATTCGATGGGCATGTGAGGTTGCCACAACTTAAACGTACACACATTTATTGGATGTAGTGCTGATCAACATAGGGTACTATAGGCTGATCACCTAGATGTACTTGTAAGCTATATCTGACTTACGGACTTTGTGTTGGGTTGTCCTTTCCAAAGAAACTATAAGACGTTCACGTCTTGAACTAGAATTGATGATTTACGGAATATTGTTATTGCAAAACATTTTGAAGGAAAGGAAAGCTATATTGAATTATTAATAGTACTTCATAACTATCATCCAGTTATTGAGGATATACGATTCTTATGTTTCAAGCATGCTTTTAAAATGAAATTGTTGTACTTGCTGGGCTTGTTATGCTCACACTTGCTTGAACCATATGATTGCAGCTTAGACGATATGACCAAAGGATTCGACAAGGATAAAGTGAAGGCTAAAGCGAACTCATAGCGTACCTATGTAATAGTATAGGTTTGTAATGATAATATTTGATATTATGACAAGAATAAATGTAACGGTAATAAAGAACCTGGGGAATGGTAGTATTATTTTGTATTATATGTATGACATATTTGTTCTTTTGAGGGTTTCTCAATTGAATGTTTGTGTGCACTGTAGCACCGTGGAGCACCATCTGCCGGGTTGAAAGAGACCCTGATTTAGGGGCGTCACAATTGGTATCAGAGCATTAGGTTATAAAACTTAAGGGTGGAAGAACCTTAGGCTCATAACCTCGTTAAGGAAGGAGAAGTTCGAAGAAAGTAAACTTGAGCTTTGCTTAAGTCGAATGAGTTAATAAGGTATTGAGGAAACTCAGTACCAAAAGATTTAAAAGATGGAAAGTAACCCTAAATAAATTAAATGTGACTTGTGCTTATACTATTTTGTGTTATGTACTAATCAACATGTTATGTGTGATTGTAGGATGTCGATCGATAGCTTGATGTATAGAGATATACACACGGTGAGCGAAGAGCTTGTGAACCAAGTAGAGCCTGTACCTATGCCGGTGGCGAAGGTACCATTAGTGATTCTAGAGGAGTAGGAGGCAGAGGTGTACTTTTTTGAGGAAGACTACTCTGAGGGAGAGATGGATATAGCGTCATATCTTAGTATGATGAATGATGGGGAGGAAGAAAGAGAGGTAATATCGATTTCTACGGTGGTACCTACATTGGAGTCATCACCTCCAGATGCAATGGAAGCATTGTATCTGGCGCAAACAACGACAGAATGTGCAAATCGGAGTACAGGTTATGCGAAATCGAGTGAAGAGATTAGTTATCTCCATGAAGTTTGAGATGTCTGCAGAAGCGATTTTGAGTTAGAGCACGATAAGCAGGTGCTTATGGCAGAGCAGGCTAGGAATTTTAAGGCAGAGGCCGATGAGCTTCGTAGAGAACTGAGGGAGAAGGACCAGAAGATAGCACGGATGTCTTACATCCATGAGAGTGGATATAAGGATTTCAAGCTGAAGGTTGCTTGTTATTCCATTGAGTCAGGACAAACCCGTCATATGATTAGTCGGGATACTGTAGCAATGATTGCGGATGAGAAACACGAGGATGCTGTTATGCATTATTAGAAGTCTAGAGTTATAAATATGTGTGTAGTGACGTAAAACCCTCTTTTAAAGGGTAGTCTTTTTGTAAATCCCAACTTTTGTGAAGTTCAATTACGGAATAGAAAATGTAATAGCTTTTGTTTATGAAAACAAATTGTAAATAGTTTCAAACTATGAAGAAGAATATGAATATAATGAAGTTTTCATGGAAATGATTTGCTATGATGCGAGTTGGTATGTAGCGATTAATAAAGAAATAATTAAATAGATAATAATGAAATTTTATTTATTTAATTTGAATAATGCCGCCTAGGAGAACATAACGTAATCAGGAAGCAAAATCACGTAATGATAATGAAGGGGGTCTAAATAACCCTATGTAAGAGTTCGTTAATTTATTAACGGCTGCATTTCATCAAACCAAGGGTAGAGTACCCGCGGAACCTACGGTAGCTAGAACGACTACCTTTTAAGAGTTTAAAAGACTAGGTCCGTCGGAGTTCAAAGGAACGACGGACCCAATCGAGGCCCATACCGGGGTAAAAAAAATAAAGAAGGTGTTTGTTATTACCAGCATAGGTGAGATGTAGAAGTTTTTT
The DNA here is from genome assembly GCA_020205615.1 of Panax quinquefolius. Taxonomy (NCBI): domain Eukaryota; kingdom Viridiplantae; phylum Streptophyta; class Magnoliopsida; order Apiales; family Araliaceae; genus Panax; species Panax quinquefolius. The sequence continues at coordinate 55,080,666 of CM035171.1, read as the reverse complement.
TTTGTGACTTACATAAGGAAGAGTGAAGCCAACTTTTGGTAGAAAGCTCACCAGGGTGAGGCATGAATTGATGCGATAGTATGGGAACAATTCAAGAAGGTGTTCTTCGAGAATTTTTTTTCTTCATATAAGCATGCAAGGAAGGTTAGAAAATGAATTCTTAGAACTTAAGCAAAGGGACATGACATTTCCCCAGTACGCGGCCAAATTCAAATGAATTAGCAAGGTTTGTTTCACATCAAGTGGACACGGAGGAGGTGAAGGCTCGTAGGTTGGAGCAGGGCCTGAAACCCTATCTCTATAGTGGGATTTTGGTGATCTAGAGTGTTTCCTATGGGATCATTCTGGAGAAGGTGACTATAGCATAAGGTGATAGTGAGTTGTAGACTTAATACCACAAAGAGGGAAAAGATGAGAGCAAGAGAGAGGGAGGAACCAAGGTAGAGAATGGTAGTGGCAGTATGCCAAAGAGACATAAATTTTTAACTCCGGGAATACTGAAGTGGGACAAGGGGATCCTAAGGGAAGGATCGAGGTGTGTAAGATATGTGGAAAGACTTATCTAGGAGTCTGTTTGAAAGGGATTAAAAATACCTTTAATCATTAAGGTAGAGGAGGAGTCGTTACGGTTGAGTATCGACTATCGTAATAGGAGTAAGTTAGCGGTTAAGAATAAATACCCATGGCCCAGGATTGATGATCTATTTGATCAGTTGAAGAGGGGCAATGAATTTTTCTAAGATAGATTTGCGTACGGGGTACCTAAGATGACGTTCGGAATTTGTTAGGGTATGAAAAGTATCTGGTTATGTCATTTAGGTTGACTAATGTGTGGAAGTTAGATTTTCCATAAGGAGCAATGAGCAAGTTGGTGGAAAATTGATAGGTACTCTTGTGAGGTGCTATGGTTGAAGGTACCATTAGCGTCACATGATTTAAGAGAAAGGTTAATTAAGGCACCTGTATTGTCTTTATCAGATGATACGGGGAAATTTTGTAGTGTATCTCAATGTTTCGCATAGATGACATGATTGTGTGCTCGTATAACATGGCAATGTCATTGTGTATGCAACAAGCCAGTTAAGGGATTATGAGGAGGTCTATCCTACTTATGATCTAGAATTGGCAGTTGTAGTTTTTGAATTAAAAATCTGAAGATAGTATTTATACGGGGAAAAGTGTGGGATATACATGGACTCTAAGAGTCTGAAATTTATCTTCAAATAGAAGGATATCTTCACACAGAAGGAGTTGAGGGAGGAATTTGAGTTCCATATAAGTCCGAGTTAAAAGGATAACTGAGATGATATAAAGATAGTGAAATGTGTTAGTAAGTGTTTAACTTCCAACTCAAATTGTTAACAGGAAGTGATAAGTCATGTGTGAAAAGATAATACCTTCGATGAAGGTAAAATGGAAGAACCTCAATGTCGAGATTAAAATAAAGGAAGATTTTCCTCTGTGGTGTAGGTATTATTAGTGAGATTCTGGGGACAGAATCCTTATAAGGAGGGAAGAGTGTAACGCCCGAGAAAATCGGATTTTTGAGAATTAAATTTTTATTTTTATTAAATGAATTTAATTAATTATTTATGGAGCAAGCTAATCGAACGTCGTTCTCTGACCTATAAATGTCAGAACATCGTAGGATTTTGGCTACGTGGTAGAATTAAAGTGTTTGAATTTCCAAAACGAAAATAAAAGCTTTCTGAGAATTTTTTTGAAAAACACTATTCACGCATTTCTGCTCGGAAATTATTTTTGAACTTCCGAGAAATACGTAACGATAGAATATCGAGGTGAGATGGAATATCCAATAATATTTTAGTTATGGAAAACGTAATATTTCGCCTGTGGACTTAAAACCTAACATTTAAGGAAAATGATATACGAGAAGGAAATGTAATGCGATTAATGAATTAAGCGATGATTGTATAATACGTAGTATTGTACGAGGTAGAGAATACGAGTATGATACGAGGTATTATACGAGTACGTATGAATGATGGTATATCGTATATATTGAATAAATATACAAGGGGAATACGAGATGAATACGTGATTATACGTTATAAGGCTTTAAGCTCAATGTATTGAATTTGTAGAATTGGTAGGATTTGTTAAGTATTATGTGAGCCCAAGTATTGAATGGTTAAGTCCAATGTGAATTTATTAATGTAAGCCCAATGTTTGTTTAATTACAAGCCCAAGGTAATTTAATGTGCAAGCCCAATGATTAAGTAAGTTAATTAAGCTAAGGCCCAAAGTAAATATCCAATGGGTAGGAACCATGGAGCAACACATGGGTGATTCAAAGTGATGAGCAAGTAACTTAGTGGCTAAGTTATTTTATTAGCAAGAATACTTAAGGGTTAAGTAAATGTGGTGATCAAGTATTGGATATATGTTGTAATGACCAAGTATTTTAAGTGGGGAGCAAGATAACTTAGAGGCTAAGTGTTGTGGTAGCCAAGTTTACTTAAGGGCTAGGTAATGAATAGTACGGAGGTGGAGGATTTAATGACTAATCTACCCTCACTTTGAGATGCCTATAAATAGAGAGCTTTGCATTCATTTGTTGGTTGTTCAAAATTCATCGAACTCCTCTCAAGCTAAACAACTTATTTGGTTGAGAGAATAAGCACTTATAAAGTTATACTTTCTTTGTTAGCCTTTCCACCTATAACTTATAGCTTATTGGTTAGAGAGAGTAAGTGAGAATAAGCTAGCAAGTTAACCTTTGAAGTTCAAGAATCAAGAAGGAGATTAAAGATTTACCAAGTGTTATTCAAAAGTAAGTGATCTTAAACCATGTTTCTTTCTCTCTTTCATTGATAGAGAAGGGGGTATTGGTAGAACAAACATACTAAGAAGGGGCTGAAATGACGAATCAAATGGCTTAAGTCTTAATAAGCCGTATACGTAATGAATAAGAAATCCAAACCAAGAATAAGTTTTGAATTCATAAGGAACTTATATGAACTTTTTATATGTTTTCTTAAAAAGATGGTATGATAATAAAAAGCAAGGATGGTGGTTAAAAGATTGAAGCCATAGGAAATCATGAGAAAAGAAGTCATAAGTTATGAGAAATGGAAATATAAGTAGTTTATATTTTCATAAGTTATAAATTCACAATGAACTAGTAATAACTTATTATGATTATAAGTTAATGAAGCATGTATGTCAAGAAGTCTATATTATGAATTGAATCCAATTGAAATGGTTTAAAAATCTCAAGTAATGAAGTTTCGCCGGAATTTACACGATTAGATGACAATCGTCGAATTCGTGAAATTCTCAAAATGGAAATCGAATTTTGATATTGAGCTTGGAAACATTGGTTTTCAATGGAGACAAGTCTTATTTGGCATTATAGAGTTGTGAACTCGAAAATGGCTGGATTCCGACTTAGAACGAAGAAACGAGCGTTGAACGTTCACAAACATTTATCGTTTTCGTTAAAAATGGACTAATAGGTGAAATTTTAGCAAACAAAGTTGAATAGATAAAATTCTTGCATGAACGCATAGAGTACGTAATTTGTGAACCGTAGGCTCTTGAACGAGCCAATTCGGACTTATAACAAAGATGTTACGAGGCCGGGAATCTCACTAAAAGAAAAATCTGTCAAAATTGTTTGATACATGAGAGTCGGTATGGCATGCGCGAGTCAAGGCAAGAATGGTTTATGCAAGCACTGAAAACCGGACATTAGCCCCTGTTAGTTCACGCCGCAGTGCGGCAGATAACACTAGGACTCTCGCAGCAGCAATGAAGTCCAGGTCTTTTTTGGTCTAAAGCGTGGCGCCAATACGCAGAAAGAAAGAAGAAAAGTCATGGCGTTAATGCCGCAACCCTAGGGTTTCCATAGAGAGGATTGGTTATGAAGATAAAAAAGAAAGGCAATAAGGTAATACAAACTTAAGGAACATGAAGGGAAATTGTTTAGCAATGAACTAAGGAACTTAATCAAACATTGTTAAGTTATAATTAAACCCCAAGTATGATATCTTAGGGTTAAAGAAAGTCAATTAAAGATGAACGTGAATGATAGGAAATAAGTTTACTTAACCAATGACGATCGAGTTTCGATTAATAACGTAATGACATTAGTAAGCCGTGAGGAAGGAGGTTTAACTCGAACCGAATTTTATTAATGAAATAATTTCACTTAGAGTTATAGAAAGGAACAAAGTTGGTAAAGATGATGTAAAGAATGACGGAAAGCCGGAACCAATAATAACAAATCTAATATGGGATTAGATTGAGAAGTAGGGTAAGATTCTTTAGGAACTATGTATGTTCATTCATGACCTAATATGGTATATTATGTGATTATGTGTTGTAGAGGCATGAAAGACTCAAGGAAACGTAATTATCTTTGTAGCAGATATCGAAGGCAAGTTTTCTTAAATGCTTGTCTAACCTTCTAGTTAGCTGTGTTTTCAAATGGTTCACATTATGAGATGTGATGATTTTAAGGAAAGAATTCGAAGCCAATTTTAACTCTCAGCTAGACTAATCTTGATAGATTTATTGAATTTGTTTATAAGTCTTTCAATATAGAATTGCTAATGCTATCCTACGCCAACTAATTGAGTGCAGTTCAGGTAAGCTTTGATTATGAATAAACAAATGTATTTTCATCGAGTATTCGATGGGCACGTGAGGTTGCCACAACTTAAACGTCCACACGTTTAATGGATGTAGTGTTGATCAACATAGGGTACTATAGGTTGATCACCTAGATGTACTCGTAAGCTATGTCAGACTTACAGACTTCGTGCCGGGTTGTCCTTTTCAAAGAAACTATACGACGTTCACGTCTTGAACTAGAATTGATGATTTACGGAATATTGTTATTGCAAAATGTTTTGATGGAAAATGAAAGCTATATTGAATTATTGATAGTACTTTGTAACTATCATCCAGTTATTAAGGATATACGATTCCTATATTTTAAGCATGCTTTTAAAATGAAATTGTTGTACTTGTTGAGCTTGTTATGCTCACACTTTCTTGAACCATATGATTGCAGCTTAGATGATATGACCAAAGGATTCGACAAGGATAAAGTGAAGGCTAAAGCAAACTCGTAGCGTACCTATGTAATAGTATAGGTTTGTAATGATAATATTTGATATTATGACAAGAACAAATGTAACGGTTATAAAGAACCTGGGGAATGATAGTATTATTTTGGTTTATATGTATGACATATTCGTTCTTTTGAGGGTTTCTCAATTGAATGTTTGTGTGCACTGTAGCACCGTGGAGCACCATCTGTCGGGTTGAAAGAGACCTGGATTTGGGGGCGTCACACTTTTGCTTCACAATTCCTTTCAGGTAATAAAAATGTAGTTGGGTCGAGCGGGGATAACAGGGGAAAAGAACGGTGGTCTATAGCTATTGAGGTTCTCCCTAAATAGTATGAAAATAATTTTATTGAGAACTTTAGATAAGTGTGTTGTATTGGATACGTCATTTGATATTTAATTTTGGTGAACCGAATAGGGTGAGGCGAACCCAACTATGGAAAGGTGTTTCGCCACTATTATACAATATTTCTAATGATATACAACCTCATGTTATCATAAAACAGGGTTGTGCACATCCACTTGCTGAGTATATCTACGAACACTACCTATATGATCTTGGAGTTTGGTTGAAGTATAGTTCTCAATTAGAGACAGTGGAGATAATTATATGTCAAGAGAAGACTCACCATTGGAAAGAACATGATAGTAATCTTCTCATTTTTTTGGGGGGTCTATTGGGTCAACCAAGGATAATTCTGTGGGCATATGATATCTATGATAACATAGACGTATGGCCTCCCATGTACGAAGGTTTCCTTGAGCACTTTCTAAAGATTTTAATTTCTAAAATAGTTATTGACTATACCTTTCTGTAAAGTGCCATTGTGACGTGCTATCCAAGTTGGTGTCCAGAGTCACAATTGATATATATTTGTATCAAAACTCACAACATATGTGTTGTTGTATTTTGCACGACAATTGTAGTAATAAAGTTATAGTTGTTTTCTGTACCATGTATTTGACGACTCATAATAGGTTGGATGGATTGGACCTATTTTGGGGGCGTCACAGTTGGTATCAGAGCTTAGGGATATGGTCTCTAGCGGAGATCAGGGAATAGAATTAGGTGGGGAGAGACGAGTAAATCCTTCGCTAGTGTGTCCTACCTAAGCTGAATTTTCTTGCTTAAGTTGACAAATTATGATATGTCAATTAACCTTTGTTTTGAAGATGTATTCTATAATGATATCTAAAATACAGAAGATGAGCAATGGAGAAATCATGATGACAGGGAAGATGGAATCTAAAATTAAAGTAAGGTATTCTCAACTCTTTGAAATACCAGGTACATAAATTTCGAGGACGAAATTTCGAGGGGAGATTGTAAGACCCCGAATTTTATGAAATAAAAGTATTCAATTTTCTTATAATTACTACTCAATAAATGGTTAAATTGATAAAAGTTTAAAGTTAAGGGTGATATATGTAAATATTTTAAATAAGCAAGTGATTATAAAATACTCATTGTTGTCGGGGAATATTTGTTTGGTCGTGGAATATTCTTCCTGTCGGGAAATATTCGTACGACGACGCAACCTTTTGTGGGCCCCATAACGGAAAGCGATCGAATGAAGAAAACGACAAATTTGATTTTTTATAAATAACGGCGTAATCGTTACCGTTAACACTGTTGGAATACCCGGTGGGTAAAGTAATGTAATACGCGTTGTTGCACAGTAGTACACGGTATTGCACATTATTTTTGAATTATTAATTCTTACGTAAAAAGTCATTACTCAATAATTGTTACAGTAATTACTGTTCAATATTTTATTTTATTGATTCAATAATTGCTACGTAGATATTTTATATTATTTTTGTTTTAATAATTGTCACTACACAGTATTTTTCATTATCAAATCAATAGTTCATATTATTTTAATAATATTACTAGATAATATTATTGGCAATGTCTAGAAAGTTATGTTTAAGGAGAGGTTTGGTCACCTAATTAAGCTTGCTAAGAAGAGAAATCCTTATCTAAAGCCCCTCTTTCCTAGAATGTACTGATTGTCAATATTGTGATTCAGTAATATTATTTATGAATAATTAATTATTGATTTATATGATAAAGAAAATATTCATTTTATGTGGATATAGATGTAGAAAATTTTTAAATTGACAATTGTTGAAAATTATTATTTTATCTTTTCTGATAACATAATTTATTATTATATTATAATAATATAATAATTGTGATATTTTTATAATGAATGTGTGATATATGAGTAAATGAGGAGGAAGAGTATTTTTGTTATAAAAAATGTTTAACACATGTTTTGTGTGTTGGTGGACCCCAATTTTTGACTGAAATTTGATTATAGCCTGTAAAATCGTTCGTATGTGGATTTCGGTTAATATCTGTTTGGAATTTGGAAAAACTTAAACTTACAAAATTGTAGAGAATTTAATTTCCTATAGAAGGACATAAGAGTTGAATTTTTCTGATAAAAGGGCTATTTATTATGAATTATTGAAGTTCCGAAATAATTGATTTTTCAAGTTTTAAATATATTTTTTAATAAAAACGTTTTGTTATGTTTGGGGGCCCCACTGGTTGTTGAAATGGCTGAATTCAGTTATTCATAGTGGGAGTATGAAATTTATATAAATATATTAATATTTTATTAAATTTTCTACTTTGGTGTTCTAAGCATTTTCCTATAAATAGGTTGCTTAGGTTAGAATTGAAAATCACACCAGAATCTGAAGTTTTCTCTCTCTATATTATCGAGCGTATTTTTGTGAGTATTTAGATATCTTGAGTGTTGCTATACGGTGCAAGTTCCCTTCAGCGTTATATCTGATATTCTAGTCAGAAATAATGCTCTTTTGAGGTAAAGATAGGTGTTAAAAATTATCTTCATCCTGGATGAGAAGAGGAATTTAGAATCACAATTATGATTATGAGTTATTCATATGATTGTGGAAGGGAACTGTTGATTGATGATACAGGGATAAAACATTATTGGTGCACTTTTAACATGGAGAAGATAATAGACATTATGGTCTATATGACTCTTCTAATAGATTGCTCGTTCCGATGCAACTATGGTTGAAAAGTTTTATCATCTACCATATGTTCTAAATCTCTTATTTATTACTGACGAAGACTATTGAGAATTTATTTATCTTTAGTCATGATATTCTTTACTGGGCTAGTTGTGCTCACCCTTTTGCTTCACAATTCCTTTCAGGTAATAAAAATGTAGCTGGGTCGAGCGGGGATAGAGGGGAATAGAACTGTGGTCTATAGCTGTTGAGGTTCTCCCTAAATAGTATGAAAATAATTTCATTGAGAACTTTAGATAAGTGTGTTGTATTGGATACGTCATTTGATATTTAATTTTGGTGAACCGAATAGGGTGAGGCGAACCAAACTTTGGAAGGGTGTTTTGCCACTATCATACAAGATTTCTAATGACATACTGACCTCGTTTTATCATAAAACGGGGTTGTGCACATCCACTTCTTTGAGTATATCTCTGAGCACTACCTATATGATCTTGGAGTTTGGTTGAAGTATAGTTCTCAATTAGAGACAGTGGAGATAATTATATGTCAAGAGAAGACTCACCATTGGAAAGAACATGATAGTAATCTTCTCATTTTTTTGGGGTCTATTAGGTCAACCAAGGATAATTCTGTGGGCATATGATATCTATCATAACCTAGACGCATGGCCTCTCATGTACGAAGGTTTCCTTGAGCACTTTATAAAGATTTTAATTTCTAAAACAGTTATTGTCTGTACCTTTATGTAAGGTGCCATTGTAACGTGCTATCCAAGTTGGTGTCCAGAGTCACAATTGGTATATATTTGTATCAAAACTCACAATATATATGTTGTTGTATTTTTCACAATAATTGTATTAATAAAGTTGTAGTTGTTTTCTGTTCCATGTATTTGGCGACTCAGAATAGGTTGGATGGATTGGACTTATTTTGGGGGAGTCACAGATGGTATCAGAGCTTAGGGATATTGTGACAACCCCAAAATAGGTCCATTCCATCCAACCCATTCTGAGTCGCCAAATACATGGTACAGAAAACAACTACAACTTTATAACAACAATTGTCGTGCTAAATACAACAACACATATGTTGTGAGTTTGGATAGAAATATATACCAACTGTGACTCTCATCCCAACCTTGGATAGCACGTCACAATGACACCTTACATAAAGGTATAGTCAAAAACTGTTTTAGAAATTAGAATCTTTCTAAGTGATCAAGAAAACCTTCAGACATGGGAGGCCATGCTGCTAGGTTATGATAGATATCATATGCCGATGTAATTATCCTTGGTTTACCCAAAAGACCCCAAAGAAAAACGAAGATTACTATCATATTCTTTCCAATGGTGAGTCTTCTCGACATATCATTATTCCACTGCTTTCTAATTGAGAATTATACTTCAAACAAACACGAAGATTATATAGTAGTGCTCAGAAATATACTCAAAGAAGTGGATGAGCACAACCTAGTCTTTATGATGACACGAGGTCAGATGTCATTATACATCTTGTATGATAGTGGCAAAACCCCTTCCAAAGTCAGTTCACCTCACCCTATTCTTGGTTCACCAAAATTAAATATCAAATTGTATAATACAACACACTTATCTAAAGTCTCAATAAATTATTTTCATACTATTTAGGAGAACCTCAATTGTATATATCGCTCTATTCCCCTTTATCCCCTCGCCGACCCAAATTTACACTTTTTATTACCCGAAGGAATGTGAAGCAAAAAGGGTGAGCACAACTAGCTCAGTAAAGAATATCATGACTAAAGATAATTAAATTATCAATAGCCTTCATCACCCTTAACTTTGCTTTTTATCAATTTAACCATTTACTGAATTGTAATTATAAAAAAAATTGAATACTTTTATTTCATAAAATTCGGGGTCTTACAGATATGGTCTCTGGCAGAGATCAGGGAATAGAACTAGGTGGGGAGAGACGAGTAAATCCTTCACTAGTGTGTCCTATCTAAGCTGAATTTTCTTGGTTAAGTTGACAAATTGTGATATGTCAATTAACCTTTGTTTTGAAGCTGTATTCTATAATGATATCTGAAATACAGGAGATGAGCAATGGAGAAATCATGATGACAAGGAAGATGGAATCTGAAATGAAAGCAAGGTATTCTCAACTCTTTGAAATACCAGGTACGCAAATTTCGAGGACGAAATTTCATAAGGAGGGGAGATTGTAAGACCATGAATTTTATGATATAAAAGTATACAATTTTCTTATAATTACTATTCAGTAAATGGTTAAATTGTTAAAAGTTTAAAGTTAAGGGTATTATATGTAAATATTTTAAATAAGCAAGTGATTATAAAATACTCATTGTTGTCGGGGAATATTTGTTTGGTCGTGGAATATTCTTCCTGTCGGGGAATATTCGTACAAAGGCGCAGCCTTTTGTAGGCCCCATAACGAAAAGTGATCGGATGAAGAAAACGACAAATTTGAGTTTTTATAAATAACTAGGCAGAATCGTTACTGCTAACATCGTTGGAATACCCCTGGGTAAAGTAAAATGTAATACGTTGTTGCACAAGAGAGTACACTACGGTATTACACACAGATTTTTTGATTTATTGATTCTTACGTAAAAGTCACTACTCAATAATAGTTACGATAATTCTTGCTTCAATATTTTATTTTATTGATTCAATAATTGCTACGTTGATATTTTATATTATTGTTGTTTTAATAATTGTCATTACACAAAGATTTTTTTATTATCGGATCAATAGTTCATATTATTTTAATAATATTACTAGATAACATTATTGGCAATGTCTAGAAAGTTACATGCCTAAGGAGAGGTTTGGTCACCTAATTGCGGCGCCAAAGAAGGAGAAAACCTTATCTGAAAAGCCCCCTTTCCCAGGAACAACCTGGTTGTCAATATTGTGATTCAAAGAATATTATTTGTGAATAATTAATTATTAATTTATATGATAAGAAAAATATTCATTTTATGTGGATATAGATGGAGAAAATTTTTAAAGTGACAATTGTTGAAAATTAATATTTTATCTTTTCTCGATAAAATAATTTATTATTATATTATAATAATATAATAATGGTGATATTTTTACAATGAATGTGTGATATATGAGTAAATGAGGAGGAAGAGTATTTTTTTTATAAAAAATATTTAACACATGTGTTTGTGTGTTGGTGGACCCCAATTTTTGACTGAAATTTGATTATAGCCTGTAAAATCGTCCGTATGTGGATTTCGGTCAATTTCTGTTTGGAATTTGGAAAAACTTAAACTTACAAAGTTGTAGAGAATTGAATTTCCTATAGAAGGACATAAGATACAAATTTTTCTGATAAAATGGCTATTTATTATGTATTATTAAAGTTCTGAAATAATTATTTTTTGTAGTATTAAATATTTTTTTAATTAAAACGTTTTTGTTATGTTTGGGGGGCCCCACTGGTTGTTGAAATGGCTGGATTCAGTTATTCAAAGTGGGTGTAGGAAATTTATATAAATATTTTAATATTTTATTAAATTTTCTGCTTTGGTGTTCTAAGCATTTTCCTATAAATAGGGTGCTTAGGTTAGAATTGAATATCACACCAGCATCTGAAGTTTTCTCTCTCTATATTATCGAGCGTATTTTTGTGAGTATTTAGATATCTTGAGTGTTGCTATATGGTGCAAGTTTCATTCAGAGTTATATCTGTTATTCTAGTAAGAAATACTGCTGCTCTTTTGAGGTAAAGATAGGTGTTGAAAATTATCTTCGTCCTTGATGAGAAGAGGAATTTAGAATCACAATTATGATTATGAGTTATTCATATGATTGTGGAAAGGAACTGTTAATTGATGTTACAAGGATAAAACATAATTGGTGTACTTTTAACATGGAGAAGATAATAGACATTATGGTCTATTTGACTCTTCTAATGGATTGCTCATTCCGCTGCAACTATGGTTGAAAAGTTTTATCATCTACCATATGTTCTAAATTTCTGATTTATTACTGACAAAGACTATTGATAATTTATTTATCTTTAGTCATGATATTCTTTTTTGGGCTAGTTGTGCTCACCCTTTTGTTTCACAATTCCTTTCAGGTAATAAAATTGTAGCTGGGTCGAGCGGGGATAACAGGGGAATAGAACGATGGTCTATAGCTGTTTAGGTTCTCCCTAAATAGTATGAAAATAATTTCATTGAGAACTTTAGATAAGTGTGTTGTATTGGATACGTCATTTGATATTTAATTTTGGTGAACCGAATAGGGTGAGGCGAACCCAACTTTGTAAGGGTGTTTTGCCACTATCATACCAGATTTCTAATGACATACAACCTCGTGTTATCATAAGACAGGGTTGTGCAAATCCACTTGCTGAGTATATCTACGAGCACTACCTATATGATTTTGGAGTTTGGTTGAAGTATAGTTCTCAATTAGAGACAGTTGAGATAATTATATGTCAAGAGAAGACTCACCATTGGAAATAATATGATAGTAATCTTCTCATTTTTTTGGGGTCTATTGGCTCAACCAAGGATAATTCTATGGGCATATGATATCTATCATAACCTAGACGTATGGCCTCCCATGTACGAAGGTTTCCTTGAGCACTTTCTAAAGATTTTAATATCTAAAATAGTTATTGACTGTACCTTTATGTAAGGTGCCATTGTGACATGCTATCCAAGTTGGTGTCCAGAGTCACAGTTGGTATATATTTGTATCAAAACTCACGACATATATGTTGTTATATTTTTCACGACAATTGTAGTAATAAAGTTGTAATTGTTTTCTGTACCATGTATTTGGCAACTCAGAATAGGTTGGATGGATTGGACCTATTTTGGGGGAGTCACACTTGACACCAGCGTAGCTTTGCTGGTGCGCATACATAAACTTAGAACAATTAAACAAAAACTAATATAAATCCTTGAATTCCATATTTTATACCAAAAACTCCATTTTTAACATTCTAGACAAAAATTAATACTGTGATCATAATTCTGCACCAATTTAACTCATTCAAACTACGTTTTCTTCATTTCTTACCGAATTAACATATTCAAGACTCAATTTATAGATTAGTTTACAAATTAACCACCAAATTTGGTACTTTCACAAGCCATATACATAAACATACACTATAAATAATTTCTTCTTTTTTAAACGTAATTAGCACACTAATTATTGTCTAAATGCTAGTTCTAACATCACAAATACATATAAATACAATAATTCAGTTTATAACAACCATTCAAGAAGAATTAAATTCACAAAAAATTGAAAACTCGTGAATATAAAATAGTCATATATATAATATTTATGGTTATGGAATCATACCTTTTCTTGCTTGAACAATCCTTGCTAACCACAGAGAATTGCTTTGGAAATCTCAAGAATCCTCTCTCAACTCGCTCTAAAACTCTATCTCAATATCTTTGAAAATTTATTTCTCTTTTCTCTTCTTAGGCTTAAGCCAAAAGCTTTTCACGTAAAATAAAATAGACGCTCCTAAAACGTATGAAACTGCAGTATAATTATTATAATAATTACATGTCAGTTATAAGATATATTATATATTTTTATTTTTATTTTTATTTATTATAATTCCAAATTTAAATTCAAAATTCAAAAGCCATAAGGCTTTGTTTGGCAAAACACTTTAAAAATTAAAGACTTAATATCTTTAAGCCTTGTTTGGGCAAATCCATTTAAACTACTTTAATTTATTTTAATAAATCATTTATACTATAGTTTATAGTCTCATATTATTTATTTAAATTTCCATATCCAATCTTAGTTAAATAAACTAATTACAACATATTAAATAAATTTTCCACTTAACTAATTATCACAAAATTATAATCTCATTATAATTTTATTTAATAAATTAACATATCACTTCTATTATTAAATTAAAACAACAATATAGCAATTCATGTAATCTTTAACAACTCTCTAACTATTAAATTAAATTAGAGTATTATCTAATAAATTTAATTCACAAATATCTACAAGCAACAACTATATTAATAAAATATTTATTAAAATATTCAAACAATTGAATAAATATTTTAAATTACAAATAAAATCTTGGATTGTTACATGTATAATTCAATTATATAAGATATATATGTGTTTTAGAGTAATTAATCCATGAAATCATGTTCAAATTGGAGTTTTATAGTTTGCAGAGAAAAATATATGAATATGGCTTGTAAGTACACAAATTTATGTTTAAATTGCATATTAATCGGTAAATTGATGAATGATTACGTTTATACATATAAAAATGAATAGAATGAAACTTAAACGAACTGATTTGGTCCAAAAACGAGTTCGCAGTGGTTGATTTTTGTTAATAATGTTAAAAATAGAGTTTTTCATAAGAACAATGAAATTATGTGATTTGATTCAAGTAATTGTATGAATTAAGTTGTTAAAATCATGTTAGAAAGGTTGGGTAATGATCATATATGAATTATAGTATCTGGGTATGCTTAAATTAATGTATGGACAAGGAAATTAGAAGTTATGGCCATGTACTGTGTTCTTCACGAGAACTTATGGTTGAACTTGTGTGAGATTTTTTGCCTAAATTGGCCTTGTTATGTGTTAACGAACTGTAGAAACTGCAGAAACTGAGCTTGGGTAACCCCATCCCGGCGGGCATTATCAAACTAAATTATCCTACCCCGATGGGAAAAAAAATAAAAACAAAATAAAAAAAAATTTAATTAAAAAATTTATCAAATAAACTGAATATTTTAATTGAGATATTTATGGAATAAAAAAAAAATTCGATGGAAATTATTACTAAAATATTTATCAAATAAAATAAATATTTTAGTTGAATATTCTTATGACTGTTAAAGGTTTCAAGTATAAACACTTGACAACCTATGACGTAGTTCAAGATCTTATGACCCTCAGAAGTTCTTTTGATTCTTGTTATTCATTCTTGATTCAAAAGTCGAGTTTTCTTATTTCAGAAGTCTTTGATTCATTCGCACGTTATTATTTTATTGTTATATTATTATACTTGTGGGCAATCATGCTCACTCTTGCGTAATAATAACATTGCAGTTAAGAATGAAAGGTCCAACGAGCCTTCTAATAGCAAAGGCAAGGGCAAAGTTAACAAGTGATGAAGACTTGTTGTTTATTTGATGTATTTATGTTTCAGACTTATGTTAAAGGTGTGTAAGACTTATTATTTGTTTATGTTTTCGCATTTGAGAATTAAGGTTAGTATGACCTGGGATTGATGTATTTACATTCAGATGTTGTAACTCCATAAGGAGATGATTTATTTCTATCTATTTATGGTTTTTCATTTATTATGGGTAGATAGATACATGATGTTTGGACAGTGAACACCAAATCCCGTGGGAATTGAAATACCCGGATTTGGGGGTGTCACAATGCAAGTGTCCTCACTTGGATAATGGTTGTATTTGAACAAGTGTTGATACATACTTATTGAATTTCGGTATGTATACATGATTAAAAGATGTTTAAGCTATTTGACTCGGCTAGACATAGTTCAAAATATATTGTTGAAAATGATTGTTTATGATAAAGTCGTCCAACTAAATTGTTTTGGTTCAGACTCCAGACTGAGTATGAACATCCCAAAATTGGGAAACTTTTGTGCGCCAAAGGTAGATATGATGAACGTAAATATTGTTCCAGCATGTAGTGTTGATCAATACAGGGCATACGGGCTGATCACCCAATGCGTCTGTAAATCATGATGGCTTGCAGATGAATTTGTGTACAAACCTTTTCAAAATTAAAAATAAAAGTTCATGGTCTATTGACCGCTCAGCATTCATAGTCAGTACGTAGTTTCAAAAATGTAAATTATTTGATATGTTGTCCAGTATTGTTTTAGTTTACTTCACAACTATTGATTCTTTGTAGAAGTATAGTTTAAAGAAAACATTTATTTCTTTCAGCTGATGATTATTACTTGATATTACTTGTTGGGCAATTAAATGCTCATTCTTGCTTTAAATTTAAATGTTTTCAACTAAGCTTTATCGACCAGAAGGTTTTGGCAAGGACAAAGGAAATGGAAAGCTGAAGGGATAGGTCATACAGTGTTATTTATAATAATTGTAGCTATGTATTATCATAATTTACTATTTATCATGTAATGAATGACTTAAAGGTTAACAAAATTGGCGAAGTAGACAACTTTCATATAATATTTTTACTTAATTAATACATTAATTGGTTTGAATGAATGTTATCGTGGAACACCAAGTACGGATTTCAAGTACCCGGATTTGGGGGTGTCACAGCGGGGGAACCTCCCAAGGCATAACTGACACTGAATTTTTCTATGTGGTGAACATGTTTTAGACGCCTATTTCGTAATCTCATAACTTCTTCTCCGGATATTGGAATTACTTCTTTCTTAAGGCGTTGGAAAGCTTGCAACACCCTCTAGAAATTTCCACGGATAGATTAACTTTCCGAGTCTCTAACAAGCCTAAATCTTGACTCTAAAGTCCTCCATCTCTAAGTTTTTTAAATGTATGTTGAATTTTCATTCGTTCGCAATTCGGTCATCCAAACTCGAAATTCATTCATTCTTGAGTCCACGACTCACATTTTTTACGTTTTCTTACATTCTTATGAAATACTACACATTCGGGTTCATTTATTTACTTTCTACTTTTCACTCATCTTTTACGAAATTTCGCCATAACTTCGTTATAGCTAAGTTTAATATGTTCTTCATGAACGTTTCTAACATTCCTAACCAAGCAATAAACATCTAACTTATACGTGATGGTTTTAAACTAGTCCATCAACAACAAGTTCTAATTAGATGGTTTTAAATTTGTCCATCAGTAATGTTATTCGTGTTCTTCGCGTGTTCTTCGAGTTCTTCGTTTGTTATTCATTTTTAATCGATACTTTGATTATGATTTCACTTTCTCTTAGAATTTGGTGTTATAAAACATCATTCCTTACTTATTTCACCAAATCATTCAAATTCATTACAAAATTCATACTTCCTTAAGAAAGCTTTTTAAGAAAATTATAACCTAAACTTCTAATTCTTATTTCTTCATTTTTTTCATGATTTCAACCATATGAAAATCATTATTAACATCTTTTACTTCTATTCTCATTAAGATATATGATTTCCATATAAAACCTAAAGAAAAATTAGATTAAAGGTAGGTTTTAATACATTTATTCTTGGATTTTCTTTCTTTTTCTTCTTCCTCTTGCTTAATCTTGCGATTTGCTAGCTTTTACATTTCTTCTCTTTCTCCAATCCGAGCATTCAAGCTCTCTTTCTCCCTTTCTCTTTCAATTTCATGTGTTAGTAGAAAAAACTAACAAATGAAATGAATTAACTTAGCTTATATAGATTTTCAAAGCTTAGTCATAATTTAAATAACTTAAATCAATAATCTCTCCATATTAAAAAGGGTTATTCATCATAATCTCAAAATAAATCCAAGGTAATCTAAAATTCTTACTTGTTCAAATTATTACATCATCCTAAGTTCTAGAACGATTAATAAACACATTATAAAATAAATAAAATTGATTTTAGTCTAACTAAAACTTTGGACAAGCATTTAAATAAACTTTAAACAATTCTTCATCATCTTTTCCTAAGACATCTTGCCCTTTAAACCTCAAGGGTTACAGTTTAAATAACTTATGGATCATCATCTCTTTAACTTTATTACATCGGTTTAGGAATACATTTAATTCCTAAAACTTCAAGATTGAGCAAACAATTGTTCACTTTCCTTGCTACATAATAAAGGTAGTATAATAAAACAATTGTTCATGAGGTAGTGAAACAACATGAGAGTGAATAACAAATACTAAATAATAAAGAACTTGTTCTACGAATCAAAATAGAAAACAAGTTCGAACTTTAATTATCTGAGGGTCTTAAGACCACGGACTATGTCCATGGTGTTTAGGTATTATTACCTTAACCTTAACACTCATTAGACTGTACAGACTCTTCTTATCATACTCAGGGGGATCAGCCCTTTGTACCATGTATTGTGCATAAACATCTAAATGTTACACGTACAAAATCCCTTATGTTAGGGTTGTTCGTCTCAGTTTGAATTTAGAATTTCCGCACTAAAGAAACTTTAGTTTGGAACTAGATTATCAGTGTTTCTAAAATTTTAGAACACTATTCAATTTCCATCAATAAAGGTTTAATACGAGAATGTATAACTGAACAAGGCTATTAAAGTCAAAGATCGGATATCAACAATATATATAACTGAATAAACATGATACACATTCAAAGTACTATGTTCAAAGAAGTAGAACAATCTCCTTTGAATCAATGTGTTAGAACAATATACATTTTGAATAACAATAACAATAAATGAGAATCTAAAACTCATTCAATGTAACGAATTAGGTTAAATGAGCTTGTTCAATGTACATAAAAATAGAATCAATAGTCTTGCTCAATGAAAGTTTAGGTTTAGAAACTTGCACAATTATGAAAGTAAAGTTAGAGAATTTGCCTTGTTTGTAAGCTACACAAGTGTAAAATAATCTCCAATTATCCTACATACATCATTAAAACCGCAAGAACAATTAGTTGTATGATCATTAGTTTTAAGGGTTTAAACCATCATTTAGGTCATAACCTTAACTTAGCATCTAACCATGTTGGTTAACATACTTAACGAATCTGAAATCTCATTACGAGCCAACATCGCCCAACCGTTCATCTCTAACATTTGCAAACATCACATTTGGTTTCATTTTATAACTTATTTAACAATTATTTAAAAATCTTTTACACTTTGTATTACAACGCATGACAACCCGTTATTGTAGTCTATATTATGTCTCGACATCATTAACGTGCATGCTAGAATAATATAAGTCCGATACACATAACCTGTAAATAGGCAGAAGTCATTGCTCGGGCTCAGGTAACACACGCAACATTGTTGCGTTATCCTTGCTTTGGCACCGTGTAAATTGCTACCTGGTGCTCGATCATGAAAACCAATGGCGTAGCATTGCGCTTGGATCGCATAAATAGCCTGCGCTTATTTGGCAATTATGTTCTGTTTTTTTGCTCTTAGCACTGTAGTAGCAACACTATTTGCATAAAGGCATGACTAACGAGACTCGGCATGAACAATAGCCATTTTAGCCCAACTAACACGAATTTCACCCACCAAATAGTGAAATTAACATCTACAATTGGTACAGACTATTTCAAACATGTTTGCTAACATTTACAACCAATTAACACAATTTATAATCGACTAAAACTAGTTTAATTTCTCAAAATTCCATATTTTCATATAAAACTCCATTTTTGAACTTCTTCGCAAAAATGAACACTGTGACTTCGATTCTTGTCTGAATTACTTCGTTCAAATTACGTTCTCTTTATTTCTTAAAGAATTAGCATAAACAAGTCTCAATTTACAGTTTATCATACTAATTGACCATCATAATTAATACTTTTACAAGACATATGAGAAAACATACACTGTCATTATTTTTTCTACTTTTTGCACGAGATTAGCATACAATTCTTGCTTAAACACAGCTCTAATCATTATAAACATATATACCCACAATTACCAATTATATATATATATATATATCAACAATTCAACAATTTAAATTCACAGAACATGAGGTTTGTATGTCGTAAGACCCATAAATATATATATATATATATATATATATATATATCAAGATGTTAAGAAATACCTTCAAATAGCTTATAATCCTTGCTAACCCACTGACTTTGCCTTGGAAAAACTCAAGAATTTCTTCACAATTCTCTCAATCTTCTCTCTGAACTCTCAGACTTAGCAAGCATAAACTAACTAATGCGTAAAGGAAAACTGGTATAACCTTAATACTAATACTAAATAGAATATCAGTTAAAACAGATAATACGTCTTCATCAGTTACATAATACCAAAGGCCACAAGGCCTTGTTTGGCTACCACACAATTCCCATACGAGATTAATTTTATATTATTATATTATATAGTTTCATGTCACACCACTAACTTAATTTCATTAACTTATAATAAAAATCTTATTATCGTTAATAAATAAATAAATAAATATATATCTAATTTAATTAATAAATTAGAAACATCACTTTTATTTAATTTATTTATTTTCATTTATATCAAACAATTCATTTAATTTAATTATCTTTTTAAATATTAAGCAATTGATTTAATTTAATTATTTTCTTAAATTAAATCCTCCGGATAAATTATCATTATTCAATTTAATTAACATTAATCAATGTAGTTACTAAATTAATTCACCATAATTCATCAATTATTTATTTCCTCAATAAATCAATTATTTAAAATATTTATTTAATTTAATAAATATTTAAATTATATTACAAATTTCTCGATCGTTACATCCTTCCCTCCTTAAAAGGATTCTGTCCCCAGAATCACAACTCAGAAAAAAATTTATTCGTTTTCGTTCGTTACATTCTTCCCTCCATAACAAGATTCTGTCCCCAGAATCGCTATACAAAATCAAGCAATCAAATGAGGATAATTCTTCATCATAACGCTTTCAAGTTCCCACGTAACTTCCTCAGCATTGTGGTTCCTCCAGATTACCTTAATGTAAGGTATCACTTTATTTCTCGAAGATTGCTCATTTCACATCCAATAATTTGAACAGGGACTTCTTTATAGGACAAATCTTTCTCAAACTGTAAGGGCTCATATTCTATAACATGTTTATAATCAGGCTTGTATGGTCTCAATACCGAGACATGGAAAATATTATGAATATGCTCCAACACTGGAGGTAAAGCTACCTCATATGCCACTTCACCAACTCGACGAAGCACTTCAAAAGGTCATATAAACCTAGGGCTCAATTTCCCTTTCTTGCCAAATCGAATTTTCCCCTTCCAGGGAGATACTTTTAAGAAAACATTACTACCAACATCGAATTCCCGATTTTGTCGGTGTTGATCGGCATATTTTTTCCGCTCATCTTGTGTAACTATTAATCTCGCTCGAATCACTTTGATGATCTCGACGATCTGCTATACCAATTTTGGTCCCAATAGGCGACGTTCATCTACGCATCCCAAAGACAACATGAAGTTCGCAGATTACAGTATAACGCTTCGTAAGGCGGTATGCCAATACTCGCGTGATAACTATTATTATATAAAAATTCAACCAATGGTAAATGATCGTCCCAATTTCCCTTGAAATCCATAATACATGCTCTGAGCATATCCTCTAGTGTTTGGATAGTTCTCTCACTTTGTCCGTCAGTTTGAGGATGGTACGCTGTGCTCATTCTCAGCTGTGTTCCCAAACATTCTTGCAATCATTTCCAAAAATTAGATGTGAAACGTGGATCTCTGTCTGATACAATGGACACAGGTACACCGTGTCTTAAAATGATTTCCTTCACGTATAGTTTTGCTAACCGATCTAGGGTAAATTTAATCTTGATTGGTAAGAAGTGAGCCGACTTTGTCAATCGATCGACAATCACCCAAATGGCATCGTAACCTTGTTGAGTCGTTGGAAGACCTACCATAAAATCCATTGTGATATGCTCCCACTTCTATTTTGGTATCTGTAATGGTTGTCGTAATCCGCTTGGTCTTTGATGTTCAGCTTTAACTTTCTGACACGTTAAGCATTTTGCCACACACTCAGCCACATCCTTCTTCATATTCGGCCACCAAAAATGATATCTAAGATCCTGGTACATTTTCGTACTTCCAGGGTGAATCGAATATCTTGAGTTGTGAGCTTCACTCAGAACTTCTTCTTTAACTTCCGGTACTGGCGGAACCCAAATTCTCCCTTCGAATCGAAGTATCCTTTTCGAATCGATTTAAATTTATTTTTCTCACCTTCAGATATCTTCTGTTTTATCTTTTTGCATTCTTCATCCTGAAGTTGTGCATTGTTCACTTTATCTACCAATGTTGAATTATTTCCTCTCTGGAACAACTTTTCATCGAATTCTGTCGGATATCTAATTTCCAACTCCATTTTACCCATTTCCGACACTAAGTTATCTTGAGCAGTCAACAACATTAACTTTTCTCGTCCCTTCCTACTTAAAGCATCAGCAACAACATTCGCCTTTCCGGGATGATAGAAAATCTCGCAATCATAATCTTTGATTAGTTTCAACCGTCTTCTTTGTCACATGTTTAAGTCTTTTTGTATAAAGATATACTTCAGACTTTTATGGTCAGTATATATCTCACACCTCTCTCCGTAAAGATAATGTCTCCAAATCTTTTGGGCAAACACCACTGCCGCCAACTCTAAGTCATGAGTCAGATACCCTTTTTCGAAATCTTTTAGTTTACGTGATGCATACGCAATAACTCTATTGTTCGGCATAAGCACACAGCCTAGTCCTTTATGTGATGCGTCACTATACACCAAAAAATTCCCTGTATCATCAGGCAATGACAACACATGTGATGTACTTAACCTCTTCTTCAATTCGTAAAAACTTTCCTCACACTTCTCCGTCCAAACAAACTTAACCGCCTTCCTGGTTAAATTCGTCAACGGGGTCGCGATTTTGGAATAGTCTTGAATAAAATGCCTATAGTAACCTGCCAACCCTAAGAAACTCCTTATCTCTAACGGTGTCTTCGGCTGATCCCAGTTTACTACAACTTCAACTTTTGATGGATCTACCGAAATTCCGTCCTTATCAATAACGTGTCCTAGAAACTGTACACGTTCCAACCAAAATTCACATTTTGAAAACTTTGCGTACAACTTCCCTTTTCTCAACGTTTCAAATGTCACTCTTAAGTGTTCCACATGTTCTTCCTTGGTCATAGAATACACTAGGATATCATCAATAAACACCACCACAAATTTGTCTAGGAATGGTTTAAACACCCTGTTCATCAAATCCATGAACGTTGTAGGTGCATTGGTTAAACCAAATAACATAACTAGAAACTCGTAATGACCATACCGAGTTCTGAATGCCGTCTTTGGTACATCATCTGGCCTCACCTTCAGTTGATGATAACCACTCCTCAAGTCTATCTTTGAAAAATATCTCGCACCCTTCAATTGATCAAATAGGTCATCGATTCTTGGTAACGGATACTTGTTTTTAATCGTGACCTTATTCAATTCTCTGTAATCAATGCAGAGTCGCATCGATCCATCCTTCTTCTTAACAAATAACACTGGCGCTCCCTAAGGCGATGCGCTCGGCTAGATATACTTCTTGTCGAGCAATTCTTGCACCATCAACTCTTTCATCTCTACCGGGGCCATTCTGTATGGTGCCTCGGATATCGGGCCTGTTCCTGGTACTAAATCAATCACAAACTCAATTTGTCGATCTGGCGGAAGACCCGACAAATCGTCTGGAAATACGTCTTCAAAATCTCTTATAATCGGTATCTCTTCTAACTTCGCACTTTTCTTCGTGTATATCGACCTATGTAGGCTAAGTATCCCATACGACCTTGTCTTAACAACTTCTTGGCTTGTATCACCGCCGACAACTTGCTTGCCGAGGTGATTTCTTCGCCATAGAACACAACCTTTAATGAGTCATAAGGTTAACACACTTTCTTTCTTTGGCAATCAATCACTTCTCCGTGATTGAATAACCAATCCATTCCTAGTATAATATCAAACTCCCCGGTCAATTGGTATCAAGTCTACCCTCAATCTCTTGGCCCTTTATAACTACTTTACAATTCTTATATACGAATCTAACAGGAATCACTTCCTTATTTGCAATCTCTATACTTAAGGGAAATTCTAATTCTTCCTTGGGCAACTCTAAGTTTTGAGCAAATTTATCTGATATAAATGAACAAGTAGCACCCGAATCAAATAGTACATAATCATTAATACCATTAATCGGAATGATACCAGACACCACATCCTTAGATTGAACCGCACCCTGCACGGTCGTATTAAAAGTTCTCACAGTAGGTCGGCTTGACTGAGCTAGTCCAGTGATAGTCAATGCACCACCACCGTTGTTGTTTCGTTTTCCACCACTTGCACTTCCTGCTGGCTTCTTGGGACAATCACGAGTCATGTGATCCTTTGAACCGCAGGTAAAACATGTTCCTTTCTTCAGACTAAAACAGTTTGGTGCAATGTGTCCCTCCTGACCATAGTTAAAACACACTCGCTTTCCCTTCAAATATACCCCAGTATGATTCTTTCCACACGTCGCATAAGCTTCAAACTTTTTCTTCTGCTGACTTCCCTGCTGTCCTCCCGCAGTTGAATTCTCGTTCCACTTCCTCTTCTGATTGTTGCTTCCAACATTACTTCCACCAGCCTTATTTTCGTTATCATTCTTCCTCTTTTTCTGATCTTGGTTATATTTGGTCAAGGCATCGCTTCCACCTTCCATGATAATTGCCTTCTCCAGTACAGCCGCAAATGTATTTAACTGGAACATTGAAACCTTGCTATATGACCGTGGTTTCAACCTTGTTCAACCTTCTCGCCTTTACGTTCATCCGTATTGACTTGATAAGTGGCAAACCTTGCCAACTCGTTAAACTTCGCAGCATATTCTGGCACCGTCATAGTTCCTAGCTTAAGCTCAAGAAATTGCACCTCCAACTGGTTCCGAGAACTCGTTGGAAAGTACATTTCAAAGAACATCTCCTTAAATCTATCCCACGCTACCACTCCTTGTCCTTCACGAACTTTATTTGCTTGCCACCAGTAGCTAGCTTCAGAATTCAACATGAACGCGTTACGAACACGCCTTGATCTTCATTAACTCAAGCAACGTCGAACACCTTCTCCATTTCCATGATCTAGGTTTGGGCTTCCACCGGATTCATAGACCCTTGAAACAACGGCGGTCCAACCGCTTTGAATTCCTTGAAAGTCGTAACTTGAGCTTGCGGTTGATTCATAAGTGCTCCCATCAACAAAGCTACCAACCGTTGAACCGGATTTGCATTGGTCTCGTTGTTATTATTAGTAGATCCCTCAGGAGGTGCTTGCTGACGTGGTTGTCTTCTTCTAGGAGGCATTTTCTGTTAAAATATATGCTTATTAGTTCATTACTCAACTTCTTGGATATTTAAAGTTTAACTTAAACATTCCAAGATTAAAACTATAACACAGAACATTTCAAATAAACTCTAATATTTTATTCATTCATAATGTTTTAAACATACTCAAGATAGCATATCTTCTATAAACATCCTCTTTCCTGAACTAAACCAGTTTCAGGATTACATACTCATACTATTCCTTTATTCATCTCAAAATAAGGGATTCACAATTTATTTACTCATATAATTAACCACATATTATTATCACCCTTATTCTATCTAGGCATATTAAGACGTCGTATGACCTCTCGATGCTCTTCCTCCATGATACGATACGCAGTCCTACGATCCATCACGAACCACGACGAGTCTTCAAATTGAGGTGGGTAATAATGGACTCGATCATGTGCCCTATCAATCGCCAAATTAAAAGCATAATCCATCTCCTTCATCTTGGTTTTCTTCACTCTAACTTTAGCCTCAGCACGGTCTGCACGTTGACTCTCCTTTATACAAGCATCCTCTGCTCTTGTACGCTTAGTTGTTTCCTCTTTGAAGTCATCTTTCAACTTCTCCATGTCAGTCTTCATCTTCTCGTTCACTGCCAGCAGGTCTTCATGCTGACCCATGGTATGAACTAGATCCCATTCTATGTTTCCAAGTTTTGAGTCAAGTTCTTGAATCTCTACCTCCTTCTGTTCCAACGCAACGTGATGCATCTCAACCATCTCCTTCAGCTCCTCAACATTATCCTGTAACTCTATGTTATGGTCATACAGAGCGTCATACATCTCAGCCGATACGGAGTTTGGTGGAAACTCCTCAGGATCCTCTTCATCATCATCCTCCTCAGGACTATCCTCCTCGGGATCGATTATAGGCTCATCCTCCTGGATTAACTATTCCCGCACTACGTGAATATCCCGAGGTTTGTTATCTCTAGGTACCTGAGGTATCACCTCTCTAGCTGGACTGGATCCTCCTTCGTTAGACATCCTGACAACAAAATATTTTAAGTTTTACTTAGTATTTTCGATACTCGCGAGCACATAAGTTATTAACACCTAGCACATAATGTCTTTTATTATTGAATTTCAATGGATACCTCAATCCATTCCTTAAAACCCGATAAGAGTTAATCACCTCTATATTTTCTAACTTCTTAAAGGCTACTTCCTTAGGTTTCCCCACCTAAGGTTAATAACCTAAAGCTTTGATACTAACCTGTGACACTCCCAAATCCAAGTACTTCATTCCCACAGGATTTGGTGCTCACTTATCAAACTATTATATCTAACTACCTATAATCAAAGGATAAAGACATAATTTAAATAACTTAAACAATAATCTCTCCCATTAAAGGGTTACATCATAATCTCAAAATAAATCCTAGGTAATCTAACCTTAAAATTATTACATCAGTTTGCGGAATACATTATAAAATAAAACGAGTCTTAAAACTTCAAGCATTTAAATAAACTTTAAACAATTCTTCATCACTTAGACATCTTGCCCTTTCCCTTGCTAGTAGATGGAACATCACCTCTAAACAACTTTAGCTACATTGTTTAATTGCAAGAGTGAGCAAACAATTGCTCACTGACATAAAGGAAGTATAATAACAACATGAGAGTGAACAACGAATACTGAATAATAAAGAACTTGTTCTACGAATCAAAATAGAAAACAAGTTCTAACTTTAATTATCTGAGGTTCTTAAGACCACGAACTATGTCCATGGTGTTTAGGTATTATTACCTTAACCTCAATAGTTATAAGACTGTACAGACTCTTCTTATCGTACTCAGGGGGATCAACCCTTTGTACCATGTATTGTGACGACCCCGAATTCGAGGTCCCGAATCACCGCGGATCCGGTTCGATCATTCTAACACTATTACTATTTACGGAAGATATAAACATAAATTGTTTATACATTAAACTTACATACTTTTCCCAAAGGTCGAGTAAGCTTAACTTAATACACATTTCATAACTTAACTAACACATAACATTATTATTAAACTATACTATTACAAAACTAATCGCGCACATTAACTTTAAGCTGGAACTATCTTTAATCTTTCCTTGTATCCGACGCGTTCGTCTTAATCTACAATGTTTATCATGATATAGCAAGGGTGAGCATAAGGATTGCCCAACAAGTTTAAATTCAATAATATAACGATATATCATGATTGAAAGAATCTAAATAATAAGCTGGCTATAATTCAACAATATAATTGTGAACTAGCAGGAACAAATTTATGACTGAACAAGTATTATACATGAACAAATATATCTGAACCAACTGGTAATGAAGGTGATCAGCCTTTCATACCTAACTTATACATGCAATATGTACAAAGTAAAATTCATGGCAACCAACAACGATTAACCATAAGCTTATCCTTATGAAACACTCTTAGTAGAGTTAAGTAAAAACAAACTTGCCTGAACCGTTGATTACCGCAACGCAATTTATAATGCTTTATCTGAAGACCTAATATTAGTAATATAGATCTCCAATATTAGAATAATATCATCACAATATAATACTATTATATATATAGATATACATAGAATAACCTAAACACATAACACATAACATATAACCCTATCAGTCTACAACACACATATGACTCGGTATCAAGTCAAACTATTGCGATCTCAAAGTTGAACCCGACACAAAATATGACATCCCGACACTCTAATGGGACTTTTATCGAGTCTAAGTTCAATTAAACTCGCTTCAAACACTTAGCAATTAACTCTCGGATAATTTTAATAACAATTAAATATTTTTTTCGTAGCTTGTAATAATTTTTAAATAATTTTTACTATTTATCATGAATTTTCAATCATTAAACTCGTATTTAAATGAATTAAATACCAAATAATTCTTTTTCATTAATATTTATTTATTATCACATATTAATGAAATACATGTCATAATATTATAATATATTTATAATATCATAAAGTATTTTTAATACCTTAAAATCATATTTGTATAATTTTTAAACAATTAAATTCATTATCCGATAATTGCTATTAATATTAAAATATTAATATTTTCATGACAAAATATCAAAAGTTATATTTTATATCTTAAAATATTTTATATCACTTAAATCATTTTTATATGATTTATAAATCATTAATTCTATTTTTCCATAATTTATTTAATATAGTTATTAAATAAAATAATTATCATTAATATTGATTAATTAATGAATTTCATCACAAAATATTAAAAGTCACTTAAAATATCTTTAAATATTTTCTTATACCATAATATTATTTTTCATGATTTTTCATGTATTTAAATTATTTTTAAATAATATATTTAATATTATAATTAAATAAATTAAATACCATTTATATTCTAAAAATATTAAATATTTATGAAATATACTTAAAATAATTAAAACTATTTTTCGAAATTTAAAATAATTTTTAGAATTTATTTTGTATTTTTAATAATTAAAAACTATTTTTCGGAATTTAAAATAATTTTTTGGAATTTATTTTGTATTTTTAATAATTAAAAACTATTTATTTCGATTTATTAATTAATTTCAGGAAATTAGAAATTCAAAATTAATAAAACGTCGCTAAAGGGCCCTATAGCGACAGACCTGTCGCTATAGGTGTTCTTAAGGCTGTTCTTGAGCTTTATGTCAGACACCAAGGTTGCTACTTTGACCACAAAGATTTCCATGTTGTGGACGTTAGCAGGGTTTTTTTTAATGTGCTAATATTATAGTATACATGCAATACTATGATTATCAATCAATATCATGGCTATCCAACAACAATTCAGTGAGATCGTAGGTCCAGAAAGTCTTGTCAAACACTGTTCTTCATTTCTGGGTTTTCCAAAAATGAAGAACAGTGCGAGTATGTTACTTTAATTCTTTATAGCTTGCATCATGTACTCACATAATGCGATCTAAAGGTTCATGATTGTAGTACGCATGTCAGGGTACAACACCCCATCATCAGATCAACAAACAAACATCAAACATAAAAGATCATGGACGGTCAAAGTCTGACAAAAACACGGATTATGAACAATCTGGGTTTTCCAAATTGTTCTTCCAGCAGATGGTCAACAGTTGTTTGACCGGCTAGAGATTCAATTAGGTTATGGATCTAGGTATTTTAAAAGCATGAATCGATAGCCAATATTTCAGTCTACAGGTCTATTACAGCAACATGGCCTAAACATCAATGATCAGTAAAAGTAGAAGCCTCAAATAACTTGTCAGACCATTTCTGGAAAATCTGGGTTATCCATATTCTAAGTTTTGTGCTCGGTCAACGGTCTTTGACCGCTTATAACTAGTGATCTGGACTTGCTATGACCCTGTCTCCAATTTCATATCAGAGTCCTCATGTCAGGCTACAGATTCAAAACATAAAACACATAAAACATCTAACACACACGGATCTATGAGACCTAACATTTGACTGTCAGACATCATTTTTCCATATTTCCAGATTTGAGAAATCCTTAAATTCGAGCATCAAAATGATATGGATCTAAGTTTTAGCAACCCAGATCATCAAATGACACCCTCTAACACATATCTAAACAACAAACAACAACATTAACACAAATTTATAAGGATTTCTAGAATTAGGGTTTATACCTCTTTAGCCTTTGATTCTTGAATCTGATCCTGATGATCTGATATTGGAAGGCTAAGAGATGATATGAGCTTAACTTATCTCATTTTCTCTTTCTATATTCCTGAAATTCTAGAGAGAGATGGTCTTGGAAGAAAATGAAATTTAAGTGGCCATTTCTCTCTCTTGAATCTCTTATAAATGTATGATGCAATGCTATGTGGCTAATATTTTCGACTGAGATAGCTGGTAATTGTAAAATGCTAGGGGTTAGGGTTGGTGAGCAACTCACTAGGACAACTCTTGCAAGTAAAATCCAATAATGCAACAAAGGGCAAAATAGTCTTTTAGCATTTAATTTTAATGGCATTTTAGACAATTGGCCAAACCCTTAAAGTTTAGTGTTTGGGTTAGGGTTTAGGGTTTGAGCCAATTAGGGTTTAGGATTTGAAACCCTTAGGGTTAACAATTTAATTTCTAGAATTTCCAAATTAGGTTTTCAAAATAGAAAATTAATATTTCTAAATTATAATTAGAATTTTCTAATTATATTAAAATTTCTTAATCATACTTTATATATTTCTTATTAGGATTATCATTTCATAATTACAATCGCTAATTAAGCAATTAGGGTCAAAATGGTCATTAGGGTTTATAAACCACTAATTAAGGTTTTTAATAGAAAAATAATTTTCTAATTTAGAAATTAAATTTTTGTAATTAGATTAGGGTTTTCTAATTACTTAACTTGAAAATTAGGATTATGGTTTCCTAATTAACATTACAATTATTAAATTAACACTTAGGTTTTTCCTAATTATAAATTAGGGTTTCTAATCCAGAAATTAGGGTTTTCTAAATTTGAAATTAGGGTTTGCTAATTAATTAAGCTTTACCCTAATTAATATTATAATTAATATCACTTAAGAATTATAATTATCCTTTAAGTTCCTAGATTAGGGTTTATATTTCCAAATTAGGGTTTTGGATTCCTGGAACTGAAATTAGGGTTTCTAGAACCGGTTTCTAGGGTTTCTTATTAAACGCTAGGGTTTTCTAACCGAACGTTGACGTTCTTAATATATACCTAGGGTTTGTTATAAATATCGTTTATCTGGTCAACCCTTGACCCTTAACCACATACTATACGCATACATAACCATATTCACAGAATATTTTCACGTATTTCCTTAATCTTGAATAATTCACCTAAATCTTTTACAGAATTTTGAAATTCTAAAAATTCCTTCTTAAAAATATCAAACACGTACACTTATTTTCTGTCTAGGTTCTAATTTTGAACCTTAAATCAATTAATTAAAATTTTAAAAAAATTCAAAATTCTCTGGTTGTCACATTCACCCCTTCTTCTAAAAATTTCGTCCCCGAAATTTACCTTACACCCTACACCATGCACCATACTGCTTACACCATTCAAACACATTATCACTTGCTACCCAATACACCACTCACAAAAGTAAAAGTTTTCTAATTGTGCTGAGGGGTCATATGGACCATGAACACATAGTTTTAATGGTATTGATCATACCGCAAAATAATACATTACTTGGTATGTTTACAATCACAAAGAAGGTAAACTACCGTTGTTAGTACTTTAGGTGATCAGTCTATCGTACTCTTACATCATGCATAACGTACTAATCATGTATAGCGAATATTTATGTTACTTGATTGGATTATTTATCCAAACAACATAGTTCACCTCAATCTTATCATAGGATTCCGTACCAAAATAATTTGGTTCGGGAAATTTCTTTCAATGAACACTTAGAGTTTTCATAACATTAGTCTAGCTGCATGGAATAACATAGACTCATATCAATAATTCAATTCAATCGAATTATTAAAGTGTAGCCAAACCCCGTTGGCAAATTAAAATTTTTTGAAAATATTTTTGAGAATGACGTCATGATGTCGTACTGTATTAACAGTCCATTTGAGGATGCCGTCATTGTATGACTTTGCCAAAACACATCATACAATAGTGGAACAACAATTTTAGGTCAAATTCACACTAAGTATTCCTATATTTACAACTCCATCAAATTTTTATCATCTCTGCACCAGGTTAAATGGTATATGAGTGATAAATAAAATAAATTTTGATATTTCAAATCATTTTCTTCTAGCTGAAATAAGTAGCATAGACTATACTTTAAACCGTTTCAAAAATGATTACAAGTCTACATTTTTTTTTTCAAAAACACATAGTGTGTATTTAGCTTGATGTCAACATTTCGAAGTCTAGCATAGCTAGGAGTTTCAGAAAACTTATTTCTCAACTAATAATCATTTGCTTAACAATATATTTGTTCCTATAGTCTTTAATACTCCATTTACACACAACTATACCCAGTTCGTCAAACCACACTTATGAATCCATAAATTGCCACAATCATATGAGTTTAAGAACTTATCCTAGTCTGACCTTTGGCGTCCATTCGCTAAGGGGTTCATAAACATTTCACATAACTATGAGTCAAGAATGTCACATAAGTATGAGTTTTAAGAACTCGTACTTAAACTTATATCCTCTACCTATGACTTATCTATCTGTTATACACATGAGAAATGAATCACCCTCATAACATGCATATAGTAAATAGCGCGACACAAACATTTCAATGATTATCATTGTCAGAACTAAGTAGTTTTTACACTAAGTACAATTCCCCGCCCACACAAGGAATCATACAACTCAGCTGCCAACATGAATCCTCAATCGAATCCCCACCTAACACTAATTCCCTTCTCAATATAAACTTCATTTAACTCGTATTCATAATCCTTTCCTGAATCTGTACCAATTCACTCAGCAATCTTGCTGTAAACATTCCAATAATTAGATTGATTCTTATTCCATATTATAACCTTATCAGATCACGGGGTGATCTCATCGTATATATTACGATTCATTTCTATATCTTGATCGTTTTGTTTTACGATCTCCTATCACTGCACCTTTAGTCTTTTAGACTCTATCTATTCACCACTACTTTTCAACTTTATTATCAGAGTTAGGGAGCTCTGTATCTTTTAACTCGTCGAGATTCTTCTTTGAATCTTACCGACCAACTAACTCTATTTGAGTTAGTAGTTATTCTAATCATCGCGGGTTATTAGTCTCGTGTATTCCTACCTAAGGTTCATAACCTCTGACTTTGATACCAACTGTGACGGCCCCGAATCCGAGGTCCCGAATCACCGCGAATCCAGTTCGATCATTCTAACACTATTACTATTTGCGGAAGATATAAAGATAAATTATTTATAAATTAAACTTACATACTTTTCTCCAAGGTCGAGTAACCTTAACTTAATACACATTTCATAACTTAACTAACACATAACATTATTATTAAACTATACTATTACAAAACTAATCGCGCACATTAACTTTAAGCTGGAGCTATCTTTAATCTTTCTTTGTTTCCGACGCGTTCATCTTAATCTGCAATTTTTATCATGATATAACAAGGGTGAGCATATAGATTGCCCAGCAAGTTTAAATTCAATAATATAACGATATATCATGATTGAAAGAATCTGAATAATAAGTCGCTATAATTCAACAATATAATTGTGAACTAAGCGAGAACAAATTTATGACTGAACAAGTATTATATATGAACAAATATATCTGAACCAACTAGTAATGAAGGTGATCAGCCTTTTATACCTGACTTATACATGCAATATGTACAGAGTACAATTCATGGCAACCAGCAATGATTAACCATAAGCTTATCCGAATGAAACACTCTTAGTTAAGTAAAAACAAACTTGCTTGAACCGTTGATTACCGCAACGCAATTTATAATGTTTTATCCGAGAACCTAATATTAGTAATATAGATCTCCAATATTAGAATAATATCATCACAATATAATACTATTATATATATATATAGATATACATGGAATAACCTAAACACATAACACATAACATATAACCCTATCACCTACAACACACATATGACTTCTATTATCAAGTCAAACTATTGAAGTGCAGTTTAACTTTACATAAATCTAACATCCCGATGGTTACAAGTGGGACTTTTATCGAGTCTAAGTTCAATTAAACTCTTTAAATACTTAACAATTAACTCGGATAATTTTAATAAAAGTCAAAATATTTTTCGTAAAGCTTGTAATAATTTTTAAATAATTATTACTATTTATCATAATTTTCAATCATTAAACTCGTATTTAAATTAATTAAATACCACATAATTCTTTTATCATTAATATTTATTTATTATCACATATTAATGAAATACATGTCATAATATTATAATATATATAATATCATAAAGTTTTTAATATCATAAATCAATATATTTTTAATAAATTCATTATTCGATTCATTTTAAAATATTTTTCATGAAAATTCAAAAGTTATATTTTATAACTAAAATATTTTAAACACTTAAATTTTATATTTTATAAATCAAAATATCAAAATTTATATTTTATTACTTAAATCATATTTTTAATTAATGAATTTCATCACAAAATTAAATCATTTTTTATATTTTTTATAAATCATTAATTCTATTTTTCATAATTTATTTAATATAGTTTTATTAAATAAACTAATTATCATTAATATTGATTAATTAATAAATTATCATCATCATAAAATATTAAAAGTCATTACTTGAAAATATCTTTAAATATTTTCTTATACCATAATATTATTTTTCATGATTTTTCATGATTATTTAAATCATTTTTAAATTTATTTATTTTGATAAAGTTAAAGGCATGCTCATAGGTGGAGACACTGGATGATGCGTATGATGAGGAAGAAAGTTGCAAGAAGGTATCATCCAATACCATCTGGAAAGCAAGAATCGATGAAGAAGGAATACTTTGAGTCAACTCAAAGACTTTGTGTTCCTAAGGACCACGATTTAAAGTATAAAATCATGATGGAGGCGCCTGAGTAGACACACCGCTTAAAGTTAAAAATTTTCCATCTTGGGAGTACCAAAATGTATCAAAGTGATC
Organism: Panax quinquefolius; assembly: GCA_020205615.1. Taxonomy (NCBI): domain Eukaryota; kingdom Viridiplantae; phylum Streptophyta; class Magnoliopsida; order Apiales; family Araliaceae; genus Panax; species Panax quinquefolius. The sequence goes on along the minus strand of CM035171.1, from coordinate 55,045,793 downwards.
TTTATCATCGATGACATTTTGGTGGGGTGTTCCTATGAAGAGAGAAAATAATGGAGGCGTTGTTTATCTCAGTAGGTGTCTAACTTTATCAACGATTTAAAGTAGAGCATCTCAAGTACCAAAAGGTCCATTTAAAGTAGAGCACTTGAAATTCGCAACCACTTGAAATTCCGAATGGAAGTGGGAGCACATTACCATGGATTTCAATTCTGGGGTCTTCCAAAGGTTTCTCAAGGCATAGATGCGATTTGGGTCATTGTTGATAGATTGACCAAGTCCGCTCATTTCTTCCGTCGAGAAACTTATACACTTGAACGCGTCTTGCTTCGTATGTACATAAACGAGATTGTAAGATGCTGCATGGTATGCCGATATCCATAGATTCTGATCGAGACCCAAGATTCACTTCACAATTTTGGGTTAGTTTGCAAAAAGCTATGGGCACAGACTTATGATTTTGCTCGGCATATCATCCTCGGACAGACGGACAGTTGGAGAGCCCTATTCAAACTCTTGACGATCTATTAAGACTCTGTGTCCTTGATTTCAAGGGAAGTTGGGATAAGTTATTACCATTGGTGGAGTTTTTCTACAACAACAGTTATCAAGCAAGTATTGGCATGGCTCCATTCGAAACGTTGTATGGAAGAAAGTGACGTTCTCCAGTATGTTGGGATGAGGTGGGTGAAGCAACGTTATTGGGACCGGAGTTGGTACGTATGACTACGGAAAAGATTCAAACGATCCGACAACGTATAAAAATCTCACAAGATCGACAAAAGAGTTATGCTGATCTTCATCGAAAGGACATGGAATTCGATATAGGAGATTATGTGTTGTTACGTGTTGCTCCATGGAAAGGAGTTACGAGATTTGGAAAAAGAGGAAAGATCAATCCTCGATTCATCGGCCTATTTTTAATCCTCGATCGAGTAGGAACTGTGGCCTATAGACTCGTTTTACCGCCAAGTATGTCTCGTGTTCATAATGTTTTTCACATATCCATGTTACGTAAATATGTGGAAGACCCAAACCACATTATTGAGTTAGAACCGGACGAAATAACAGAAGATTTGACTTATGAAGAGGTTCCTATTCAAATCTTGGATAAGAAGGAATATATTCTACTCTCCAAAGTTATACCTCAAGTCAAAGTTTTGTGGAGAAACCACGATGTTGAGGAAATGACTTGGGAGTTAGAATCTGAAATGAAAACGACAAAAATACTTTATGAAAATAACGGCGGAAGTTTTACCGTTAACTATTGAAACACCCGGTGTTAAAAGTACAATAATACGCGTAGTTGCACAGTAGCACACGGTATTGATTATTGATGCTTACGTGAGAAGTCACTCAGTTTTGTTCAATTATTGTTACAGTAATTGTTGCATAGTATCTCATGTTATTTGATTCAATTATTGTCAATATTTTATAATCAATAATTGAGATGACAAAGTTATTAATATTAATATTTGCAATATAAACGATGTCTAGAAGTTCTATCAAGGAGAGGTTTGGTCTCCTAATTGCGTGCCAATGGGGAGAAATCCTTATTGGAAAGCCCCCTCTTTCCTGGGAACGACCTGGTCGATTAATATTGTGAATTATAATAATGATGATAAGTTTTGTTTTATTAGTATTATTAATGTAATAAAACAGAAAAACTTTTTATATAAAACATAATACTTTTATAAAGTTATTCATTTTATTAGACTAATAGTAAAATCTTTTTATATAAAATAGAATACTTTTATAAAGTTATTTGTTTTATTAGACAATAATTAGAATATATTATATTTTATTATGCATAGTGTTTGCATAGTGTATGCATAGTGTTTTCATAGTAAAATCTTTTTATATAAAACAGAATACTTTTATAAAGTTATTCATTTTATTAGATTATAAATAGAATATATTATATTTTATTGTAAACCAATCTAGACCGTCCGTTTAAAGTAAATCAATCTAGACCGTTCATGAATTAGTTACTATGCAGTCCATTCTTCTATAAATAGAAGCTCATTCCTTCATTATTTCTTACGAATTCACTGAAACTCTAGAGAGAGAAATTATAGAGAAACTATAGAAAAGTATTTTGCTACTTCCCTACTCTTATATTCAGTTTCTTTTACGGTAAGGGATATTATTTGTTGTACTCGTAAGGGGTATTATTTCTTTTGTATTCATGAAGAGAACTTCTGTTATTCCATTATTTATTATTCTATTGGAATAACTTTTGTATCTGTGGCTACCCTATACTTGGTGAAATTCTTACATTATTCCGGTCTTTATTATTACATTTGGAATATCACATGCATGCGTTTTACTGACACAGTTCTATTCTTTATTATTACATTTGGAATATCCATGTCATGCATTTTATGTGGGACTGGGTTCCGTTATTTATAATTACTCGTTGGAATAACTTTTGCTGTGGCGATCTATCGCATGCACTGGTGATTTCTTTTGTTATTCCATTCTTTATTATACTCAGTTGGTTAAAACTTTGACTTCTAAACTCCATGAAATTAGTGGAATATCCTTGATATTTGCGCTTCATCCAGTATTTTTTCATGGAAATATTCTTCTGAGCATTCTTGAATTTTACTCTACAAAGAAGTATCATGTTTACAATTTGGACGTTATTAGTTCCTAGATAAATTAATTCTTGAACTTGTTTTATTGAATTCTTATATCATTGTCATCATCGTCATGTTTATATTTTGTTGAAAGTCATCTGTGGCCTGTAGTGCATAGATGGACTTGGTATGATTATGACCAGGGATTATTCGGTGTAATCATGACCGTAATATTATAAATGATGTGGTAAAAGTCCTCATTGGCCCGTAGCACATTGATGGACAGTTGTTGGTATGATCATGACCATTAATAAATACACAAATGTCCTTGGCCCGTAGTGCATGGATAATTTGTGGTCGTGATACTAAAAAATATCCTTGGCCGTAGTGCAGGCGTGATTCGATGATGTGGATTATATATTAAGCCGAGTCCCAGCGATAAAAGTGATGAAAAACCTTTTAAATCATAGAAGATAGTAGATTGTATTCTCTACTTGACTCTTCTAATGAATTGCTTGTTCCACTGCAGTTAAACTTGATGTTTGTTATATTTTATCAGTTTAACACTATTGAAGGCTAATGATAATTTATTCTGCATTATCTTAGTCATAATATTTCTTACTGGGCTAGTTGAGCTCACCCTTTTACTTTCATTGTTCTCTTCAGGAAATGAGAACGTAGCAGGGACTAGTCGGGGAACAGAGTGATGGTCCAGATGATAGCATTAGTAGTCCTCACTATTCTATGAAATAGTGTAATAATAAATGTAATGAAGACCCCATTATGTTTGTATATTGTCTAGATGACAATATTGTATTAAAACTCACAGTATATGTTTAGTCGTATTTTACACGACTGTTGTATAATTAAGTTGTATTTGAATTTTGTACCATGTATTTGGCGACTCAAGATGGGTGACGTATACCGATTTTGGGGGCGTCACATTATAAATTGCATAGCGATAATCAACGGTTCAGGCAAGTTTGTTTTTAATTAACTCTACTAAGAGTTGTTTCATTCGGATAAGCTTATGGTTAATCATTGCTGGTTGCCATGAATTGTACTATGTACATATTGCATGTATAAGTCAGGTATGAAAGGCTGATCACCTTCATTACCAATTGGTTCAGATATATTTGTTCATGTTCAATACTTGTTCAGTCAAAGATTTGTTCTTGCTAGTTCTCAATTATATTGTTGAATTATAGCCAGCTTATTATTCAGACTCTTTCAATCATGATTTATCGTTATATTATTGAACTTAAACTTGATGGGCAATCCTTATGCTCACCCTTGCTATATCATGATAAAACATTGCAGATTAAGACAAATGTGTCGGATACAAGGAAAGGTTAAAGACAGTTCAAGCTTAAAGTTAATGTGCGTGATAGTTTTGTAATAGTATAGTTTGATAATAATGTTATTTGTTTGATAGTTTATGAATTGTGTATAAGTTAAGGTTACTCGACCTTGGGAAATAGTATGTAATGTATTGTATAAACAATTTATGTTTATATCTTCCGCAAATATAGAAATAGTGTTAGAATGATCGAACCGGATCCGCGGTGATTCGGGACTTCGGATTCAGGGCCCTCACACTTACTATAAGACCCCGCATTTTATGAAATAAAAGTATTCAATTTTTTTATACTGATTTTATTTACTAAATGGTTAAATTGATAAAAGGTTAAAGTTAACGGTGATATGTGAAAATTTTGTAAAGTAAGCAAGTTGTTATAAAATATTCAATTGTTCAGGGAATATTCGTTTTAACAAGGAATATTCGCACGACGGCACAATCATTGGTGGACCCCACAACGGAATTATTGTCGAAGTTAGAAAACGACAAAAATATCTTTTTATAAAAATAACAGCGAAAGTTTTACTGTTAAACTGTTGAAATACCTGGTGGAAAAAGAATAGTAATACGTGTGGTTGCATAGTAGCACATGGTTTTGATTATTGATGCTTACATGAGAAGTCACTCAGTTATACTCAATTATTGCTACATTAATTGCTGCATAATATCTCTCATATTATTGATTCAATTATTGTCATAGTATCGTCTGCATAATATTTTATATTATTAAATCAATAATTGAGATGACAAAGTTATTTATATTATTATTTGCATTATTGATGATGTCTAGAAAGTTCTGTCGAGGAAAGGGGTTTGGTCACCTAATTGCGCTCCAATAGGGAGAAATCCTTATCGAAAAGCCTTTTTTTTCCTGGGAATGATCTGGTTGTTAAATATTGTGAGTTATAGTATTAATGATGAATAAGTTCGTGTTGATTAAAGATGAAATTGATATTTCCATTGTGTTGGGATTATTAGTGTTAGTGGAAATCGATATTTATTTCGATAATAATTGATTTCTGGGGGTTATATTGACCAATCGGGTAATTAATCGAATAAATGAGCAATTAATTGCTATCAGTTCATATGCAAATAATTATTGATTCACATGCATGTACTATTAGGGGAGGTGGTGCAAGTTTGATAATACTTGTAGGACTAAATTAAAAATGGAGGTAAAGATGAAGGTATTATACTGTAATAATTCGAGCCCCAAAACGTGCAATTATTGAAACTATATTTTCCTATAAATAGAAGCTAATTTCTTCTTTCATTATCATCAATTCACTAAGACTCACAAGAGCAATTATAGAGAGAGAAGTTATAGAGAGGAAGAAGAATAGTATTCTGCTACTTCAATATTGCAGTATCCAGCCTTCTACTAAGGTAAAGGATGTTATTTATTTCTTATTCGTAGAGATATTATTTTTGTTCAGTATTCATAAGGAATAATATTTTCTTCCATACTTTGTAGTATGTGAGTAATATTATTTCGTCTCGTATTCCTGATTATACCCTCATTTTGTTAAATTATTGCTTCTATACTCCGTGAAATTAGTAGAATATCCTTGAAATTTGCGCTTTATCTAGTATCGTTTCACAAGGATATTTTCTGCACATTCTTGTTAAATTTTAAGTTTTTCATGTCGGAGTACTGTCCATGAGTACTATTCATTTATAGAGTACTATTCACGGGGTACTATTCACAAAGTACAATTCACGGGTACTATTCACAAAGTACTATTCACGAGTATTATTCACAAAATACTATTCCCAAGGTACTATTCATGAGGTACTATTCACTCGGTTACTATTCACCTGGGGTACTATTCATGATAAAAATTGATTTTTTTTCGGTCTAAAGTTGTTATTGAAGGATTTATGTCATATATTCCAGCTAGATCAATATTGATATTTATGTTGAAATCATAGCATTTCTTTAAAAGCAATCCAAACCATATTGTAGTGGTACAAACTCATGACGTAAGACTAAGATAAACAGCCCTTATAAAAAGGGGAACTTTATTGTCGAGCATACGACTCGCACGCTATGTTTGATATTATTATTAATATATGGTACAATGGGGTTGATCACCTCACATACTTTCAGAAGAATATAATTAGTTTTTATAATTAACTTATATTCTTGAGGTAATTCAGTTTTATTAACTGATGATTTCTCTAGCAGTTCTTAATCCATTGTAATCACTCAGCATGAAATCTGAGAATATCCCACTTATTTAAATATTGTTTCATTATGGCTAATTCCTGTTAATCAATTGAATATTATTGAACCTTTGAAAGAATTTTACTCTTTTATTTTTGATATATTATTCAGCCTGTAATTCAAGAAAATTCTTGGGAATGAAAATGACTTATTATTCAGCTACTTCACAATCTTTTGAATATTGTTGAAGTTCTAGAAAGTTAGGTTCTTCTATATCTTTTATTGTATGTTTTAACTTGCGGATCAAACTAGTTAATCATCCTTACTTTAAATAAAATATTTCAGCTAAAGTCGAGGTAGCCAAAGGGTCAATAATATATTTAATAATATTAGATTAAAATATTATTAAATGATTAATATATTCAAAATTAAACAAAATATTATTAAATGATTAATAATATTATATTAAAGTTAAATTAAAATATTATTAAATGATTAATAATATTTATGAATGGTAAAGATATTAAAGATTGATTAAAATATTATTAATTGATTAATCTTTTTAGTAATTGGGTAAGATGTGATTAATGTACGGAATATTATTAAGCGATTAATAATATTATCAATAGACTAAATATATTATTAAATGATTAATAATATTAATAAGGGATTAAAATATTATTAAATTGTTAATAATATTAGAAAGTGAATAAGATATTGTTAAAGGATTAATAATATTAGACAAGAGTTTAAGACAATGATTATATTATAATAATATTATCAATGGATGATAATATTTCTAATGAGTAAGGTATTATTGAATGTTTGATTACATGATTACAAGTTAGATAATTTATTATAAGAATAATGGTGTTATTAGTTGTAATATGTTATGCTAATTGAAAGATCAATATTATTAATGATAGGTCTTTCAAAAGAAGTTAAATTAAATCGTGTAGCAGTAGTCAACAGATCATGCAAGTTTCCTAACTCAACTTGAGTTATTATTTTTCAAAGCATGAGTAGTGGATACTTATTGTTGGTTATGAACATCCATAATGATTATTGTTATTTGCACATAGTGCATTTGATTTCTTGTTCTATTACTTGAACTGTGAAATAATTTAAAGTTCTTTTATTCATGAACTGTTTATGAGCCATGTCTCAGCTAGTTATTTCGGCTAGACTAATAATTGACGAATCATTCTATTATTTGAACTAAGTTGTTAATGATGGATTTATGCCATTTATTTCGGCTAGATCAATATTGATATTATTTGTTGAAATCATAGCATTTCTTTAAAAGCAATCCAAACCATATTGTAGTGGTACAGACTCATGACATAAGACTAAGATAAACAACCCTTATAAAAAGGGGTACATTATTGTCGGGCTTACGACTCGCACGCTATGTTTGAGTATAATACATAATATAGGGTACAATGGGGCTGATCACCTCACGTACTCGCAGAAGAATATAATTAGTTTTTATAACTAACTTATATTTTTGAGGTAATTCATTTTTATTAACTGATGATTCCTCTAGTAGTTCTTGATCCATTGTGATCACTCAGCTTGAAATCTGAGAATATCCCACTTATTTGAATATTGTTGCAGTATTGCTAATTACTCTTAATCAATTGAATATTATTGAACCTTCGAAAAAAATTTACTCTTTAATTTTTGATATATTATTCAGCCTAGAATTCAAGAAAATTCTTGTTATTGAAAATGACTTATTATTCAGCTACTTCACAATCTTTTAAATATTGTTGAAATTCTAGAAAGTTTGGTTCTTCTATATCTTTTATTGTATGTTTTAACTTGCGGATCAAACTAGTTGCTCATCCTTACTTTAAATAAAATATTTCAACTAAAGCCAAGGTAGCCGAAGGGTCAATAATATAATTAATAATATTAGATTAAAATATTAGTAAAAGATTAATAATATTAGATTAAAGTATTATTAGATGATTAAAATATTATTAAATAATTAATAATACTCAAAATTAAATAAAATATTATTAAATGATTAATAATATTATATTAAATTAAAAATTAAATATTTTTAAATAATTAATAATATTATTAAATGGTTAATAATATTTGTGAATGGTTAAGATATTAAAGATTGATTAAAATATTATTAATTGATTAATAATATTAGTAATTTGATAAGATGTGATTAATGTATGGAATATTATTACGTGATTAATAATATTATCAAGTGACTAAAAATATTATTAAATGATTAATAATATTAATAAGGGATTAAAATATTATTAAATTGTTAATAATATTAGAAAGTGAATAAAATATTATTAAATGATTAATAATATTATACAAGAGTTTAAGACAATGATTATATAATAATATTATCAATGGATGATAATATTTCTAATGAGTAAGGTCTTATTGAATGTTTGATTACATGATTACAAGTTAGATAATTTATTATAAGAATAGTGGTGTTATTAGTTATAATATGTTATACTAATTGAAAGATCAATATTATTAATGATAGGTCTTTCAAACAAAGTTAAATTAAATCGTGTAGTAGTAGTCAATAGATCAGGTAAGTTACCAAACTCAACTTGAGTTATTTTTTATCAAAGCATGACTAGTGGATAATTATTGTTGGTTATGAACATCTATAATGATTTTTGTTATTCGCACATAGTGTATTTGATTTCTTTTTCTATTACTTGAACTGTGAAATAATTTAAAATTCTTTTATTCATGAACTGTTTATGAGCCATGTCTCAGCTAGTTGTTTCGGCTAGACCAATAATTGATGAATCGTTCTATTATTTGAACTAAGTCGTTATTGAAGGATTTATGCCATTTATTTCGGCTGGATCAATATTGATATTATATGTTGAAATCATAGCATTTCTGTTACACCCCCAAAATTTAGTATACATCACCCATCTTGAGTCGTCAGATACATGGTACCGAATTCAAATATAACTTAATAATACAACTATCGTGTATAATACGACAAAACATAAACTGTGAGTTTGAATACAAATATTGTCTACTAGAGAATATAAAAACTCAAAAGGAGTCCTCATTACAATTATTATCACACTATTTCACAGAATAGTGAGGACTACTAATGCAAACATCTAGGATCATCACTCTGTTCTCCGACTTGTCCCAGCTACGTTCTCATTTCCTGAAGGGAACAATGAAAGAAAGGTGAGCTCAACTAGCCCAGTAAGAAATATTATGACTAAGATAATGCAGAATAATTTATCGTTAGTCTTCAACAGTGTTAAACTGATAAAATATAATAACTATCAAGTTTAACTGCACCGGAATAAGCAATCCATTACAAGAGTCAAGTAGGGAATAAAATCTACTATCTTCTATATTTAAAAGGTTTTTCATCACTTTTATCGCTGGGACTCAGCTAAAAAAATAATCCACATCATCGAATCACCCCTGCACTACGGTCAAGGATATTCTTTAGTATAACGACCACGAATTATCCATGCACTATGGCTAAAGATAATCATGTTTTCATTAACGGTCCTGATCATGCATGCCATAAAACAATTCATCTTTGCACTACGACCAAAGAGAATCCATTACCATAATCATACCAAAAACTGTCCATCAATGCACTACGAGCCAATAAGGACTTTTTCCACATCATTTGTAACATTACGGTCATGATTACATTGAATAATCCCTGGTCATAATCATACCAAGTCCATCTATGCACTACAGGCCACAGATGACTTTCAACAAAATATAAACATGAGGATGATGACAATGATATAAGAATTCAATAAAACAAGTTCAAGAATTAATTTATCCAGGAACTAATAACGTCCACATTGTCAACATGATACTTCTTTGTAGAGTAAAATTCAAGAATGCTCAAAAAAATATTTCCATGAAATGATACTGGATGAAGCGCAAATATCAAGGATATTCCACTAATTTCATGGAGTATAGAAGTCAAAGTTTTAACCAATTTGAGTATAATAAAGAATGGAATAACAAAAGAAATCACCATGCATGCGATAGATCGCACATACAAGTTATTCAATGGAATAATAAATAACGGAACCCGGTCCGTAGAAACGCATACGCAGACGGGATATTCAACGAAATAATAAAGAATGGAACCCGAATCCCAAAGTACGTGTCTGAGACATGATATTACGACGAATAATAAATAATGGAACCCGAGTCCGGCACAGAAAGCATGTATAAGATATTCTGACAAAATAATAAATAATGAAATATCAGAAGAATTTTACCAAGTATAAGGTAGCCCGCGTATACAGGCTATTCCATCAGAATAATAAATAATGGAATAACAGAAGAATTTCACCAAGTATAGGGTAGCCCGTGTATATAGGTTATTCCAAAAGAATAATAAATAATTGAATAACAGAAGTTCTCTTCATGAATACAAAAGAAATAATACCCCTTACGAGTACAACAAATAATATCCCCTACCATAAAAGAAACTGAATATAAGAGTAGGGAAGTAGCAGAATACTTTTCTTCTTTCTCTCTATAGTTTCTCTCTCTAGAGTTTCAGTTAATTCGTAAGAAATAATGAAGGAATGAGCTTCTATTTATAGGAGAATGGGTGAATAGTAACTAATTCATGAACGGTCCGTATTGATTTACTTTTAAGCGGACGGCCTACATATTGGTTTACTATTAAAACTTAAAAGCAACGATCCATCTTGATTTACTATTAAAATTTTAAACCAATGATCCATATTGATTTACTATTATACTTTCCACCAGCGGTCCATATTGATTTACTATTATATCTTCAACCAACGGTCTGAAAAATTAGCACATCTCCTCATGGAATAATATTGTACCAAAAGATGATTTGGACCGAATAAAAATATATTTTACGGGTGATCAATAGTACCCAGTGAATAGTAACGCGTGAATAGTAACTCATGAATAGTAACTCATAAATAGTAACTCGTGAATAGTAACTCGTGAATAGTAACTCATAAATAGTAAGTCGTGAATAGTAACTCGTGAATAGTAACTCGTGAATAGTACTCCGACACGAAAAGTGCCCCGAATACCCGATTGAACAATATAACCTCCAGACATCAATTATACTAACACAAATAAGTTCAACGCAATGGAACTATAAATTCATCTTTAATCAACACGAACTTATTCATCATTAATATTATAATTCACAATATTTAACAAACAGATCGTTCCCAGGAAAGAGGGGGCTTTCTGATAAGGATTTCTCCTTATTGGCGCACAATTAGGTGACCAAACCTCTCATTGACAGAACTTCTAGACATTGTCAATATTGCAAATAATAATATGAATAATTTTGCCATCTCAATTATTGATTTAATAATATATCATATATCCAGATGATACTGTAACAATAATTGAGTATAACTGAGTGACTTCTCACGTACGCATCAATAATCAATACCGTGTGCTACTATGCAACCACGCCAGACATCTTTATACTTTACTACCGAGTAGTTCAACAGTTTTAACGGTAACACTTTCGCCGTTATTTTTATAAAGTATTTTTGTCGTTTTCTCAATCCGATAATAATTCCTTTGCGGGGTCCACCAATGATTGTACCGTTGTACGGATATTCCCCGATAAAAAGAATATTCCCCGACCAATCAAATATTATATAACCACTTGCTTACTTTGCAAAATTTGTAAATATTACCCACAACTATTACATCAAATCAACACCATAAATAAAAAATAAAATAAAAAATTATTTCAAGAAAATTAAATCTGTATTCATAAAATCTGGGGTCTCACAATCTCCCCTCCTTATGAAATTTCGCCCTCGAAATTTACGTACGTACCTGGTATGCCGAACAGGTAAGAATACCTTGACTTCATTTCAGATTCTAACTGTTGAGGTATAACCTTTGAGTGTCGAATATAATCCTTTTTATCCAAGATTTTAACACGTATCTTCTCATACGTTAAATCATCCGCTATCTCATCCGGTTCTAAATTAATAATGTGGTTCGGGTCGCCCCCATATTTAAGTAACGTCGATACGTTAAAAACGTTATGAACACGCGACATACTTGGCGGTAAAACGAGTCTATAAGCCACAGTTCCTACTTCATCGAGGATTTCAAATGGGCCAATTAAATCGAGGGTTAAGATTTCCTCTCTTCGTCGATTCTTGCTTCTAGAATAACGCCCTCTTGAACCTTCTTAATTCTTTACATTCATCAGCTCCGGGTGTAGCTTGAGCGGCTTTAACTTTATCGATTAAAGTCAATTCTAATCGTATATTCGTTATCTTCACGTGGGTTCCTAGAGTCTTTAACTCTATCTTCATCATTTGTAAGTCGTACGAAATGTGTCTTTGTGTTAACAACATCGCACTCGTAAACACATACGATCTTCTACTCAATGCGTCTGTAACGACCCCAAAATTCATACAATTTAATTCTCGACTTCGATCGTTAATAATACATTCAACCTCTAATTTTACATCATTAAACGATAATACAACCATTGAAATTTGTGGAATAATTAAAATTTTCTATTACAAACTATCTTCGTTCCCAAAACCTTCAACCTTTACATCAAAATATCTAAGAATCATTTTAATACTACAATAGTTTACTTTCACAAAATAATATTACAATTCAACATTAATACATTATTCGAAACATTAGACATGGTTTATAAGAATAACAACTTAGCTAGGATATTAAATCTTCATATATCACTTTTGATCCATAACAATCAAGTAGCACATAGTGTTACCTTCAATCCTTGACCTGCAAAAATGGTTATTTACAAGGTTGAGCTCGACAGCCCAACAAAATCTAACAGTTTTCATGCATCACAAAGCACATAATAACATGCTCAACATATAAGAATAATCGTAAAACAAACATAGCATACATGTTGTAGTTCACATAACAACTATAAAGATTGAGTTCCTTACTCAATCATCATTCATAGCTCAATCATCATAGTCATAGATTGACTTTCACATTTCATACTTTTGATATATACAATACATCATACACTAAAATTTTAAAGCAGTTCATCATCAAGTTCACATAGCAAAAAGGAACTAAAAGACTTGCCTTTACCAGTGTTTTACCAACACGCTAATACTTCGTGTCCTTGCACAACCTACACTGTATGTGAGATTGATAATAAATAAAATCAATACTCAATCTCATGGTCAAATTTATTCTAAGACCTTACTTTATCTTATTATCCTTTATAATGTCTTTATAGACATCTAACTATTTTATATGCAACTCGATTTTATTTTTCATTTTCATCACCACACATGCTAGACTATCACACTATTTTATTATACCACTTTGGTTTCAAAAATGCATATTCAACACATTGTTTACATGTTTAATTTTCCTTCATAATTTCGATTTCTTTCAATTATTATTCTTGTATTATCATCTTTTCATACTTAGATATCCAATATTAGCCATTAGTTAGACACTTTGTATACCAAAGTTTAGAAAACACTATTACTCTTAGGCATTTTATCGAGCACGTTATGTTCATACATTAACTTATCTCAACTCTTGATCTTAAATGGTTAATTATGCATAGAATATGATAACACATGTCTATACTCATTACATATGTCAAAACAAATTTTTAATCATCAAAATATATCATCACCCAAAATCTTAATTCAAACAGAATTATAAAACTCATCTACACAATTTCTTTAACAAAACGTTCTTTTCGTTTTTAACGTAACTCGTTCGTTACATGTCCGTTTTTGTTCCTTCTTATATAGAATTAACCCTTACTCAGTTTACTACAACCTCATCTAGGCCTTAAAGTCAGACCCTTATCCATCTAAACCAGATTCTTTAATTCATCAACTAGTCTAGAAAATTTCATTTTCTGGACTTACTTACTAAAAAATTTATTTCGGACATGATCCGGTCCATAAAATGGCTCAATCTCGCGAGTCTAGCTAGTAAACTTCCATATCTACAACTTTGCAGTATTAAGTTTCTTCAGATTCAAAACACACGAATTTATATGAATTTTTCAAAGTCAGAAACTATAACAGTTTTGATTTTCTGGACAAATTATTTTCCCTTCGGACCAGCCTTACTAAAATAGACATTGCAAGAAATCTACAAAGAGTTTTCATGTGATTCTACTTTCAGAATATAGATTACTTCCATATCTTCGATTTGATATAAGGTTCATTTTCTAACTCATTATACCCAAAGAGGTATGAATTTCACAAGATATGTCCACAATTACTAAAAACCTACGAATTTTGTTCTTCAATTTTTCTTTCCATTTCATTTTCTTTCTTGAATCCTCTTGTTTGATTCTTGATAATCCAAGATTAAACCAATACAAATAGATTAAGCATGATCTACTACCCTAGAACATAAATCTACCCAAAAAAATCAAGGATTAAATAAGAGTTTAGAAGTTACCTTCTTCTAGTTTTTTTTTTCTTCTTCTTCTTCTTCTAGCTCATCTCAATTCCTCTATTTCTCTCTATTTCTCTCTATCTCTCTCAATTTCTCAATACAACTTCTATATAACAATTATCTACATTATGAAGAACATAAAAATATAATTAAAACAAGGAATATAGATTATAACTTTATTAGTATGAATTTAAGAGAGAGATGGAGATGATGATGATGGGGCTTGTTTTGTCTTCTCAAAGCTTTCCCTTCTTCCTCTTTTTCTTCCTCTTCTTCTTCTCCTACAACTCTCTCTAACTCTCTTCTTCTTTCTTTGGTTTGTTTTCTAAAACTAGCATACTAACTTGTAGTATATACATATAATATACAATACTAGTAATATATAATATATGTAACTCCTAGTAATTATTAGATATACTAATTACTAGTTAATACATAGGTTACACCAATTTGAACTTGAAAAGCCTAAGACCATATTTGACAAATACTCATTATTTTAATTAATCAATAGCTTAACATCAATCAATCTCATCAAATTGTCACATAATTATATTTACTTGTTAATTATAATTTTGTGTAACAATCATCACATAACTCATCTAATTTAATTATCTCAATTAAATTAGAACTATAACATAAAATTATTAAATTAATTAAATTAAATATCAAATATTCATTTAATTAATCTGCTACACTTAAGTACATTACTCTATAATCAAAATAAAATTTATTTATTTAACTTTCGATAAATAATTCAATTAAATATTTATATATATTAAAATTAATATATAACATTCTCTTCACATCAATTCACATATTCTACAATATATGACATACACATACTCACACCCAACATATCTCATAAAATAATACTTTTATTTATAAAATTCTCATTTATAATTTCTAAAAATCTGGGATGTCACATCCTTCCCTCCTTATAAGGATTCCGTCCTCGGAATCACCGAAACCCTACCTTACTCAGGTTTTCCTCAAATCTATTCATTGAATAACTTCAACACATTACCTTAATATATGTTTTATATTTTCTACTCTCACCATTCTTGATAATAAATTCTTATAAGTTTTATTTCATAATATTTACTCAGACTCAATTATATTTGAGTATTACATATTCTTTGACCCGTTCATTATCTTTCTCTAAGGATCATTATAATATATTATATGATCAAACTCTCGGGACATTACATTCACCCCTTCTTCTAAGAATTTCGTCCTCGAATTTTTTTTTTTTATTTATTAATCTTTATTCATTCAATCTATCAAAGTAGGTTTTTACGTCACTACTTCATTCATTTATTGGTTTCTATAACCACTTTCTTTCCACAAACATCATTCTACAATTATTAAACTTTTCTATTAAAAGTTTCACATTATTCTTTGATAACTGACATCCTTCTCACTTCAAAATTTATTTTCTCACTTATTCAAAATATCCATCATTCAGTGTCGCATTTTACGACTTACTTCTTTCTAAGGAATACTTTCCTTTTTCACTTCCATCTTGCAGAATAACAAGAATCCTCCACAATTGTTCAATAATTGGGAAGCGATATGAATAACTTTCGAGAATTTAAAAGATTCCAAATCATCTTTGGGTCACAAGACCATGAACTCTATTCTCTAGGTTTAATAGTGCTTCACCCCGGTTCTTCACACTTTAAACCCTCTTTGGCAGAATGTTTATTAATCACAAAGACTGAAAACACCCTCCGCAAGTACTCTAGGTGATCAACCTATTGTACATGTATTGTATACAAACATTTCAGCGCAAAGTATAAAACTAAGCGCAACCCCTAATAATAGGGTTTTTCATCTCAGCTTTTCAACATCTGAATCCGCACCAAAACAATTTGGTTAGGCATAAC
This sequence comes from Panax quinquefolius, assembly GCA_020205615.1. Lineage (NCBI taxonomy): Eukaryota > Viridiplantae > Streptophyta > Magnoliopsida > Apiales > Araliaceae > Panax > Panax quinquefolius. The sequence goes on along the minus strand of CM035171.1, from coordinate 55,029,350 downwards.
TTCTTAAGAAACTCTTGAATTTCATGAACATCTTTCAATAATTGTCTAGCTGAATCAAATAGCATAGACCTCTACAACAATTCAGACATCAACCAAAATATACATATACATACATACATATGTCTTCTCATATCTCAAAGAAATCTCAAAAATCTTTTTATGATGTCATGATACCGCACTGTATTTGTAATACCCGAGATATTTGTAAATTAGAAATAAAAGTGTTTGAATATTTATTTTGAACACATATATTTTGGTGTGTCATGAAAGTTGAAAACGAAAATTTAATTGAATCATGTTTGAAAGGATTAAGAAATTTATTGATAATGTTGATAAGCTTGGTTATGATTGATTAAGCTTAAGTGTTAAGCCTTTTGTGGTATAATTAATTTCTTAATGAGATTAATTGATGGATAACTTAATGAAGTGTTGGATCTAGGATAAATCCAAGCCCAACATTATTAATGTAACATACTTGCATAGTTGGGAGTTTAGCCCAAGAATTTGAATTGGTAGACTAATGTTTAACCCAATGTGTATAAATGTTTGTACCTAACCCAATTCAAATATTAATTTGGATAAGCCCAATGTACATGGATTATATGAATACATATATAAGATAAGTATACTTATATATATAGGAATATATACATATTGTACAAATGATAAAATAAAAGTGCAACATATAGATGCTACCCCTCATGGCCTAAATTTTGGCCCTATTAAGCCTAAGTGCTGATTTTTGTTGTAAAAAAATGCTTACAAGCAATCCCATGTGGGCTCATGATGAAGAAGGACATAGTTGGTGAAGGAGTTGGTAATTCCTTTTTACCTAATCACCTTTTACCCAAGGTTAATACCTAGTTGGGTGTACAAATACAAGTATTATACCAAGTACTAGTACATGTATTGCATACATAGACCTTGCCTATAAATATAACCCATCCTAGTTCATTGCTTCATTTACTTGATATTTCATAAGTGTTAGTAGTATAGTAAGAGCTAGAGAGAAATTGAGGGAAGTAGAAGAAACCTAGAGGAACTCTTGCACTTTGGTTGTTCAAGAGGAGTTCAAGAAGAAGAAGCAAAGGTGGAGAACTACTTAAGGTTCCTAGATAAGAGGAAGAAAGCCTTCAAGAAGTAAGTTCATAATCTAGCTTTATTTTTGTCAAGCTAAGTTAGTATATGTAGATATTAGTAAGAATGCATGCTTGATTGTGGGAAGTTTATGTGTTGTGTGATCATGATTGATCTAAAAGTATAATGATGAATATTGGAAGGAGGATATGTGATTTATATGTCTTGGTATGTGATCTAAGTTAAAATGAATCATGTAAAAACATGTGAGCATGAAACCTAGCTTAGTATGCTTGAAAGTTTGATAATTGTGATTAAAAGGTGTAAGAGATATGTATAATTCTAAAATGTTATATTAAGCATATATGAAATATGATCATAACCCAAGTTGAATCATCAGATTCAGGCATAAAACGAACTCGTAGCAAAATAATTGGTAAGACAAGCTAACATGAGAACCTTTGCTTGGAAAGGTAAATAATTTGATTAAATAAATATTTTGAAAAATTGTTCAAGATATCAAGTATTGAAGATATGTAAGTTTATGAGATAATGGAAGTGGTTTGAACTCATTTGGATATGAAATGAGCAAGTTATGAAAGATTGAATCAAAAAGGGTTAAAACTAAAAATGTTGAAAAAATCGGATTTTGGCTTCTGTAGGGGAGCGCCTAGGCGCTCAACCCAGGGTTATTTCAAGCGCCTAGGCGCTTGGCCATTTTCAGTGTTGAGTCAGTTCGGGTTGGGTCGGGTCAAACGGGTCAAGACTTGTTTTTTTTAGATAAAATGAGATAAAATAGGATTAATAACAAGATAAATTATAATAATAATAATAATAATAATAATAATACTAAGTAAAGTAAGAATACTCTATTTATGTAATGAGACATAGATAAATAAAATAAAGTAAACAATTGACTGAACAAGTAAAATGATAGAAGGTTACTTATAAAGTATTGACTGAAGTTGTTTTTGAAGTCTTCGGGTTCGGAGATGATGTCTTCGACTTCAGAAGATGTCTTCGGGTTCAGACATGACAAGATATCTTCGGGTTCGGAGATGAAGTCTTCGACTTCGGAAGATGTCTTCGGGTTCAAACGTGGCGGGATGTCTTCGGATTCGGAAACAACATCGTGACTTTGGAAAAGGCTGGATTAATTGATAAATATTATCAATTTGATATATGTTACCCACGCGTGAACAAAACTTAATTTCTAAGTAGAGAGTTATACTAGCTACGTTCGAATAGACCTAATAAATGTAAGCATGCTTTGAAAAAGTTATTTATAATTGTTATGTGATTTAATAAATACTATGGTTAATCTTTGATGCAATAAATTTTCTTAACTTGGGAAATAGAAATGTTATGAGTAAACAATAACAATTAGTGAAAGTAAATAAAGAAGACCAAACTTAATTAAAAAGTTCCTTGACACGTATGTGTGAACGATGTAATCTAGAATGCGTAACTCAAGTAATGTTTCACGTATACAAACATGAAATGAGTATATGAGACTTAAACTTGCTAAAATGTTTTTAAGGTTTTTAAAAGTAAGAACAATGTGAATTATACATCTATGAGTTCTAAGGTGTATGGATACATATATGTGTGATAATTGCATGTTGAGATTTATGTCAAGATGTGTGACTAATAAGTACCTATACATACATAAATAGGATAATATAGTTCGTTGAGGTGATTTTACGCTATAAGTGGTAATCAACGCTGAAGGCAAGTATCCGAACCTTACTCTTATTGTGCAAGTATCTTTGCATTCTTTATTCAACGAATACCATAAACTTATTTCTTTGAATACAAGTTATATTACTTTCTCATTCAAATGAGTTAATATGCTTAAACCCTTGTGAGAACTATTATTCATGATGAACTTAGTATTGATCTTGAATATTGTGAAAGAATCGATGCCATTTGATTCGGCTAGACTATATGCATGTTTATAAAACTGTCCAAATCACTTGATTGGTGCGGAAATCTTAAAAACTGAGTTGAACAACCCTTATGGTAAGGGGAAGGTATGTTGTTGGAAACCCCGACACATGAGTATATTATTACTGTGGTGTTATGCATAACTTAAAGTATTGTAGACTGATCATCTATAGTACTTGATTCTTTTGGGTTATCAGTTTAATATTGGTAATTCTAGTAGATGTTCAATAGTCTTTAATGACTGCTCAGTATAAATTGTGATCCAGACGGATACCTTGATAGCCTTTAAATTCATATATATCGGTTGATTATATTGAATTATTGATCTTATTCCAAGGATAGTTGATATTCATTATTTATGATATTATTCTGAAACTCTGAACTATCTTAGAGATGATACTTCGATATTTCACACTCGTGTTATAAAACTATTACCCTTGTTGTATATTACTTGCTGGGCAATTTGTGCTCATTCTTGCTTATTTAAAACCTTTCAGCTAAGGCGGAACATGGAGGTGTCTCTGGGAAAGACAAGGGTAAGGACAAGGCTACTGACTAGCTTGTCCCTTTATGTTTAAATTATTTATGTTGTATTAAGACTATTTGCATACTATGTTTAAACTTAAGTAGAGTTATGTAATAAGTCTCTATTCGATATTATTATGTAATCTATTAAGTACTGTAGGTTGCGAGACTTGGGGGAATAATTATAATAAATCATTGTATATTTTTCTAAATTAGATCTTTCATTGTGAATGTGTGATTTTAGTTATTATGGTAATACTTTGAGAAAGTGATGAACCGAATTCGGGTGACCAAGTGGAGGTCAGAATTTGGGGTGTCACAAGATTCTGATCAGATTGAGGATTCCGTCGTTTTGGTGATTTTATCATACTACATCATACCATAGTGTAATGACGATTCTTAGATCACATCCAACACTAGGTAATACTTGCATTGATGACTCCATCATTTTTATCATCTTTGCACCAAAGTTACATGATGCATTAATGATATAAAATACATTTTGATATATTGCAAATCATTTTTGTCTAGCCAAATAATTAGCATGACATATATGAATAACAAGATTATTGTTAAAACTCATTGGTTCCATCACTTGATCCAATGTTTTTCAAGAAAATAGAAGTGTAAACATCAGCACGAAGTAAATAAATTTTGAAAGTCTAGCATAGCTAGTAGATTTAGAATACCTATGCTTCCACCATCAACTCCACTTTCTGTAATGATCCATTGCTTAAAAGATCTATCTATTCCTATCATCCTCAATACTCCATTCATAACTTAATTATACCCCAGTTCATCAAGCTTACCGCACATTGGAAGTTCAGGACTTGCCACAATAATATGAGTTTAAGAACTTATCCTAGTCAGACCATAGACGTCCATTCGCTGAGGGGTTCAAAACATAACATATTATTATGAGTCACGATCTTACCATATGTATTAGTTTTAAGAACCGCGCCTAATCCTAATAATATATGTCTAATCTTAATAGTTTCTAACTATCAAACATACACATGAGAAAAGAATCACCTTTTTGCCACATATACATAGATAGCGCAATACCAACATTCCAATTATTATCAATATGATAAACTGAGTGCAAGCACAAAACTCTCACCCATACAAAGATTTGTACAACTCAGCCATCATATGAGTTTTCAATTAAAATCCCACCTAACTCTATCTTACTCTTAACTTGTTTTGCTTCGATACTGAATTCCTCAGATATCACATTATCTATAACTCCTCATGAGTTATCTCGCACCTTTCATAGTACACCATCTTCATAACATTAAGCTATAATTATTCAAACATTATAGACCATCTTTCTTTTATAACTTAAATGACAACGTCGTGATCTTATTCTATAATCATCTCCTTAAAATTCTTTTCTTAACTCGTGATCGCTTTGTTTTACGATCCTCTTTCTTTCTCTTTTTCATCATTTACGACATTATTCGTTATCTTGGCTTTTGGAGTTAGGAAACTCCCATTTCTTATCTTTATATCTCTTCAAGATTCTTCTTTGAATCTTCTTGTTTATATAACAATTCTTCCTTTAAGAATTTCTAACTTCATTTACATTGCTCAACATTTCATTCAAGTTCTACACTTTCATCATACGTATCCACTTTGTATACTTGGTACACATCGAGTCTCTACCAGTTTCAATATGGTACGCTGAGTGGTTTCCCACAAACAACCAACAAACTAGGTTCTGAGTTACTAGTTCGTATATACCTCCGCTCTATGAAGGAATCGTTTATCCCAGATACCATACATCAACTACGAAAGAGTACAATTGCACCACTTAGATATAACTCTCTATTCTTAACTTCTTTATCATTCTCTTTTTTATAGACATTTTCTATTTATTATCACCTTATATCCTTATTATTGGAGTTGGGTAACCCCACATTCATATTCCTTATAACTCTGCGAGATTCTTCTTTGAATCCTTTCACGCAAGTTTTAATCCCTTATTGTTCAAACTCTATTTGAGCTTATTCGTTCCTTATTTTCACCTCTCTTCTCGAAGGTTATAGCCTAAGGTACTCTTACCTAAGGTTTCTAACCTATCAGCTTTGATACCAACTGTAACGACCCCAAAATTCATACAATTTAATTCTTGACTTCGGTCGTTAATAATACATTCAACCTCTAATTTTACATCATTAAACGATAATACAACCATTGAAATTTGCGGAATAATTAAAATATTCTATTATAAACTATCCCCGTTCCCAAAACCTTCAACCTTTACATCTAAATATCTAAGAATCAATTTAATACTACAATAGTTTACATTCGCAAAACAATATTACAATTCAACATTAATACATTATTCGAAACATTAGATATGGTTTACAAGAATAACAACTTAGCTAGAATATTAAATCTTTATATATCACTTTTGATCCATAACAATCAAGTAGCACATAGTGTTACCTTCAATCCTTGACCTGCAAAAATGGTTATTTGCAAGGTTGAGCTCGATAGCCCAGCAAAATCTTACATTTTTCATGCATCACAAAGCACATAATAACATGCTCAACATATAAGAATAATCATAAAACAAACATAGCATACATGTTGTAGTTCACATAACAACTATAAAGATTGAGTTCCTTACTCAATCATCATTTATAGCTCAATCATCATAGTCATAGATTGACTTTCACATTTCATACTTTTGATATATACAATACATCATACACTAAAATTTTAAAGCAGTTCATCATCAAGTTCACATAGCAAAAAGGAACTGAAAGACTTGCTTTTATCGGCATTTTACCAACACGCTAATACTTCGCGTCCTTGCACAACCTACACTATATGTGAGATTAATAATAAATAAAATCAATACTCAATCTTATGGTCAAATTTATTCTAAGACCTTACTTTATCTTATTATCCTTTATAATGTCTTTATAGACATCTAACTATTTTATATGCAACTCGGTTTTCTTTTTCATTTTCATCACCACACATGCTAGACTATCACACTTGTAGTTTAATGTGCGTATATCACACTATTTTATTATACCACTTTGGTTTCAAAAATGCATATTCAACACATTGTTTACATGTTTAATTTTCCTTCATAAGTCAAAAATTACCCTTTTCAATTTCTTTCAATTATTATTCTTATATTATCATCTTTTCATACTTAGATATCCAAAATATAGCCATTAGTTAGACACTTTGTATACCAAAGTTTAAAAAACAATATTACTTTTAGACATTTTATCGAGCACGTTATGTGCACACATTAACTTATCTCAACTCTTGATCTTAAATGGTTAATTATGCATAGAATATGATAACACATAACTATACTCATTACATATGTCAAAATATATTTTTAATCATCAAAATATATCATCACCCAAAATCTTAAACAGAATTATAAAACTCATCTTCACAATTTCTTTAACAAAATGTTGTTTTCATTTTTAACGTAACTCGTTCGTTACATGTCCGTTTTTGTTCCTGTCAACGTCGAAATTTTTGGATGTCTCTTTCCGTTACTTGTTCTTTGGTGTTCTCAGTTTAGGTGAGATTTGTTTGAAAAAACAAGTGAAAAAGGTCCGACATGTATGATGTCGACGATGGTACTGTTAAGAGTCGCCAGTTGGTTTTTTAAATGGTTGTACCAACACAACCGAGAAAAGGTTTGCACATTGACCCAGTGATGTGACACTGATATACGGGTCGGTGAAACCGAGATTCGTTTAGGGTCCGGGAAATTGGTTATGCGGGGGGAAGGTGTTAGGCACCCCCCCGACATCCGTGTTACCACGGTGACCGCCTCTTTTCAAGAAACAATTATCTGAGTGTGTGTGTGTGTGGGTCAATGTGCTATTATATGGAAGTTGTGCGAGGCCTCGTTCGAACCTATATACACAGGGTTTGAATTTATGTAAAATTTTAGTTTTTAGCAAGATATGGAAGTGATGTTTTATAAAAGAGGTTTTTCAATCCCTGATGCTCAATAGGAATTGAGACCTTTTACACTCCCATTTTTATTAAGTGATCGGCTTGATTGATTTTTATTTGACGGATGAGAGGCATCCGCACGAAAATGATACATAAAAATAATGCCGACTTCCTCGTGGGTATGGAAACCATCTGAGGAAATTCAGACACCGCAGAATAATTTACAAGTTGCTTACAGCTGAAAGATGTCCATCACGGGAACCGAATCTAGATCCAATGGGATGAATCTGTGATCACATGATTCCTAGGCTCACAGAATGCTGCAATTTGTATGAAAGCAGTAAGTAGGTATATATATATAAAAGTCAGTAAATATATATATATATATATATATATATATATATATATATATATATATATCTTGACATGATCACCAACCACGAAGCACCTCCATGGGGATCGAAAATGTAAATAAAGTTGTTAAAGCTATCAACCACCACGGAGGAAACTCCAGTGGGACAAAACGTAAATAAAGTCAGTAAAGCGATCAATTTATACGAAGATAACTCCAGGCGAGGCGGATATATATATATATATATATATATATATATATATAAGCAATAAATGCACCGGATGTAAAATCGTGCTTATCGAGCGAGTTAGAGTTCAATTAATATATATATATATATATATGTGTATATATATATATATATATATATATATATATATATATATATATATATATATATATATATATATATATATATATATAAACGATAAGCATAGGATATAAAATCCAGGCTCATCGAACAGAGTCCGACACACAGTTAATATATATAAATGTATATATATATATATATATATAAAGCGAAAGAAGCATCATATATCAAAATTCAGGCTCATCGAACAAAGTTCGACACGATTAATATATATAAATAAATGTAATATATATATATTAAAGAAATAAATGCTCAAGACCGAAGTCTAGGCTCAATCGAGGCATAACTCGATAATGTTAGTCCATATATATATATATATAATATTCATATACAGACTGGAATGAAACCATGGACCGAAGTCTGGGCAAAAGCAAGCAGCACGAATCTCAACGTGTAGAAGGGTGTGTGCAAAGATGAAGAGAAAGTCTCTAAAGTGTGTGGGAAGGCTTACAGCTGACTGATAAAGAAGGCTTATATATCTTTATAGTGGGTAAACACAGACTTTTATAGGTACAAAAGGGCTATATATGAGCTCACAAGTGTTTAAAAGTGGGAAAATACACTTTATGGGCGAGTGCAGAGCAAATTGTGCAGGGTTTCCCCGTCTTTTTTTCCTTGAAAATGGGCTGCCCATGCCCTCTATTTATAGGCAATATGAGCCGCAGGTGTACCTGCGGCTGAGCCGCGGGTGTACCAGAGGCAACCTGGGTTGAGCCGGGTTTTCGTGTCGGGTCGTCTCAAAGTACGTGCACTCAGGCACTGTAATGTCCAATCGGATTTTCAAAAGTGTAATTCGGGCATCCGTTTGAGGAATACAAGACCTATTTCGGACCACCGTTGTCGAGAGTTGTACGATGGCATGGGATTAAAGTTTGTATGAAGTCATTGAAGATGGGACGATGCCCTCCGGTCTTCAAGCTTCAACCTTCATCCGTTACCCCGCACAATAGTCACTCGGGATTGGTTAGCCTTGTGGGACATCGTTGCGTTGAGACGTGAACTGGCATTGTGTTGACGAGATGACGATGTTGCCCCTCACTGGTGTTATCGCCGGATTAATGGATAATGAGACGTTGTTCGAACTTATTTGAGATTGGGCTACTTGTAATTGTTGAAGGTCCTCATTGTCATCTTTGAGGTGTGCATGTCTTCCTGATGTTATTGTCGGGTTGGTACAATATATCTCGTTGTGAGCGCCGAGATTGAAGCTGGTCGTATTTAAAACAAGCATTTCTAGGGTTATCTCCGAAACTGCATTCCTTGGGGTTATCACCAAGGTTGGTGGCTATTCCCGTGGTTGGGGCCGAGGCAGGATACCTCGAAGGTTTTCTCAAGATTAATCGGTCTTCTCGGTGTGTGTTCCAAAGTATTGTATCTGCAGTCTCGGGGTTATCTCTCGAGGTTGGATTTATTACTCGATTGCGATCCCAGGGTTGATCTTGAACTTAGGTAGTATCCGGTTTGATCTTTGAACTTTCTCTTAAAAAGATGAATCATCCTCCTGTATAATGGATTTGGATTTTGATCTTTCGGATGTTCTCTTTATCAAATGCATGGCGATGCGTGGGTATCCTCCTCCTAATGTTAATAAACAAGATAAACATGGTACTATGGGTATGTACAAAAAATGTGAGTGTCTATGTATGCAGATGCCCCTCTTTATTATGATCGATTCGATTCCTGATGATGTGTAAGCGAATCATAGGATGTTGATGTTGATGTTGGAGTTATCACCAAATTCATGTGTCCATGATAACGACTTGATCCTGAAGCTGTACCTCTTATGTGTAAGAGACCTGTGGGGATAAAGCTTGATCTGTTTGAGGATGTGTATAACATATTCCATCATCTATCCTCTTTGATAATCTTGACCTCTCCTGGTCAGTGTCGCCAGAATATGTCGCAAATCTGTTTGATTTACTGCCAAGAGCAAATGCTGTCAGGGATGCCTGACCATCGTTGACGTGTGAATCAATAGCTGAAACATCTTGTGGGATATATTGTCAAGGCTACTTGACCTTCGCTGACGTGTGAATCAACGGCTGAGATTCGGTAGATTGTCAATGTTGCTTGACCTTCACTGTCGTGTAGATCAACGGAGCATTGCGTTGTGACCCCCGCCGGGGATCCGCTGGGGAATATGAGCAGTTGGGTATGAAAACCTCGAATAGCTCTATAGCTCTGATAGGTTTAAATGCTATCGATTGAAATGACGTCAAGGCTGCTTGACCTTTGTTGATATGTGTGTCAACGGCTGAGCATGCGTTGTTACTCCCGCCGGAGATATACGTTGTTACCCCCATCGGGGACCTACTAGGGACGCATGAGTACGTACACAACTATCGAACGGTTCTTAATGCTTCGATGGGTTTACTTGCCATCGGCTGAAATAACGTCAAGGCTGCTTGACCTTCGTTGATAGACATGTCAATGGATGAGCGAATGAGCGTGTTATAACCCCACCTACGTTAGGGGATTTACGTTATAACCCGTCGAGGATATATGTTATAACCCCCATCGAGGACTTATTTAGGTAACGACCGGAGTTGGCGACATCGGACTGTCACGGTATTGCGGATGTGATTTGTGACAAATGAGATCATTGGCAGGGTATACCTCGTGCTCGGGTGACCTTCAATGGGCGATGCATAGATTCAAAGTCTCATCCGAGAAAACCAGGATTGTATGCTGTTTTGCTCAATCGCGTGGCATTTTTATTCTTGATTTGACCTTTCTAGTTCGTAAGAACTCCGTTTCAACTTGAACAGGACCGAGTTGGAGGGGTGGGACCCATATAGAGGAGCCGTAGGTGCACCTGCTGCAGCCGCAGGTGAGCCTGCGGCCAGGCGTGGATGATAAATCCTGTAGCCTGCCTTTGCAAGTTCATTTCTAACTCACTTCGCTTAGAAAAATCCGCGTGCCTTCCTCAGATCTACTGAGTTCGGGCTGCTTTCTGCAAATTCTGTCACCATACACGTGTTCTACACTATCCTGGTAACGTATGTATGTATTTTTTTCCAGTTTCTGTCTGTTGGATTGTGAGTTATTGCACGAAATGCATCTAAGCACATAGTAGTGATTATGTATGCACAAATGACTTGATAAAAAATATTCAACATAGTAAATGTTAGTATTAAACCATATTGAACAAAATGATGTGAAAAATTTGACTTTTGAGACGATCAAATTGGCACCTTTTTTTCGCTATTTTTGTCTATTTGAGGTCCAATGAGCAAAAGGTAGAAAGGCAAAATACTCTCTAGCATTGAGGTTGGCCTTATGCATGATGATTTTAATTTTTAATGCATATATTATGTATATGACTTTGGGGCAGGTGTGTTACTGAATGGCCACCTAGACATGCCTATGTGCATGTGGATAGTCCTATTTTCAAAGGGGACTATGGCAAAAAATTTTCAAATGTAGGCATTGGGTAGTCATGCATTTTAACTCTATTATATGTTATAGTAATGCATGCATGCATATAGTCATAAATGCATTTAAAAAGCTCCATGTAAGGAAATACCACACCCTTTCTGAGGTGATTTGGAGACTTGTTATCCAGATATTATGGATCCGGATCAGGTAGAGTAGGTTCTTACGGGACCGCTTACGGCGTCATGGAGGAGGGCTTTCGAAGTGCCTCATCCTCGTTACATCGAGACGACCTCGTCGGTTGGTGGAGGCCGTGATACGTCCTGTCCAGTCAGAAGTTCCAGACGTTGAGGATAAGGAGGCGGATGTTCGATTGAGGATCCGCTCTGCTTGCATGTGTCCCTCGCGAGGAGCTTAGGAGCATTCAGTGGTGAACCCGGAGAGTTCTTTGGGTGATTTGGGTGAGACATCCATCGATGTACTTGCATCTTAACGAGGTATGGCATTAGACTTTTGATCTTCCTTCTTTCCTATTGATGAGGATTAAAGGGTTCTGATGTTGATCTTCATTTCATGCAGGTTCCAGGTATTACACAGCTTCGAGGGAACTGGTTTAACATCCACTCAATGTACGAGGCGCTTCATCCCGACTATAGAAGCGATAGTGCGTGAGTGGGGATTTTTGGGGCATTTTTCTCCATCCTTCCCGTCGTTGTCCACAGGGTTACCTCGGGGCATTATCTGGCGATGGTTTCATCGGACTCGATCCTCCACTGCTTTGGATTGCGAGGTGATGATGGCGCTTTATGGATTGGCGATTTATCACGGTATATGGAATTTGGAGGGGAGCGATTGCCTTGCATGGCGAATATTACCCCTACTGCCGTCAGGTCCTTATTAGGAGTTTCGGCGAAGGCGCTCAAAGGTAGGACTGTCCGTTTAGGTCCTTTGAGCATAGATGTTATGAGTGGGCTATTGAGTGAGCCCATGCCTGATGTTGTCAGGATCAGTGATCGCGTTCTACGGCGATTGTTCCTGATGATCATTCGAGGCTGCTTCATATCAGATAACTCTTCCACGATATCCTTCGCTTTGGTCAGCGCCACACGCGATGTGGATCGTATAGGAGAGTATGACTGGGGCTCTTACACCTTTGCCTATTTCCTCCAGGGCATGCGTCTGCGCTCACAGGGTTTGAACGAGGCTTGGCTAGGATTTTACCCGTTTCTGCTGGTGAGTATTTCTCTTGTCTTTTCCCATTCATAGGTTAAGAGTGTTTACTGATAGCAAATGTTTTGCCATTGTGTTGGCAGTTTTGGGCCTATGAGAGGCTCCCATGTTTGCGTCCCATGAGTGTATTCGGCTTAGATACCTATCCACGAGGACGACGATGGCACCATTCTATTTTGCCAGAGGTCCCTGTATCTAAGGGCTTTGCTCACTGCCGTATGCAATCTGGTTTGAGATCTTGTGGCGGATGATACCATCACATGGATTCCTTACTCGAGGAACATTTGACCATCGGTTTTGAGGATGGACACCCTCTTTGGGTCGAGTATTTGATTTCCACCGGAGAGTTCCTCTCTTCACCGATGGAGGTGGGAGCTCTATTTAGGCGAAGCGTGCTTTATTAGGAGCACCACGGGGAGATCCGTATATCTGATCTTGCCTCTCTGTCGGCGTCGTTGGCATGTATCACGATCTCACCGTCATCGATATTCCATTGTTGGGAGTTGCGGTTTTGATTTATCAGAGGGTCCATGTACTCGGGAGATATTCGGCGTTGGTGGCTCCCTCGCATTATTGGGGCCCGATCCGTGCCACCACGATTTATGGGGACATGGTTCTAGGATCTTTGATGATAGCGGGATTGGGTAGCTTGTGTCAGAGCTCAAACTCATATGACCCAGTTGATAGCTTGACGGCGGTTGGATCGAGCACACATATTTATTCGGCATTTGGGCGAGATCCGGCCAGGCGGCGTAGTCATTTGTTCCTTCCATTTCGGTCTTTGGCCCCTCGATAACCCCATTTGGTTTTGCGTGTGATCCTCCTCTTTATAGGCTGACATCCTGTTGATAGAGATCCGATGACTCGGGAGGAGTTACATCGGTGGGACAGAGGATTGAGGATGTGGACATCGAGACCACAGTCTTCTTCTCGATGTATATTCTCGTTATATCTTTTGATAGGCCTCTGTTAGATATTGGGTGGCTGTTCCCCATTCTCGCTATATCTTTTGATAGGCCTCTGTTAGTAGTAGGGCGTTTGTGCCCCATTTTCATGTTGTTGTAGGTTGTCTGGTGATGTATTAGATGATGATATATTTAGGAATGTATGCACCGTTTTTTCATTCCCTATATCATATTGCCATCGATTATCTGTTATGCATGTATCATGTTATGCATATGTATGTATGTCTAGAGATATTTGGCATTGATCCCTGGATGGTCTTATGACACGGCCGGCACATATGTCCTCTTCGACAGTTAGCCGTATAGATCATACCCCACCGTCAGTGGTGGCATTGGGTATACGATCGTGGTATGATAGCATGTCACCACCAAACAGGGTGACTGTAGATTTGTTGCTGCAGCATACCATGACTCTTTTGGCATTTCATGTTCTCGCAGGGTTTGTAGACGGGATGCTAGAGCATTGGCTACCAGATAGGCAAGTATTCTAATTTGGCACCCATGAGTTGACTCCTACCCTAGAGGAGTATGCACGATTAACAATGTTGCCCTTAGACAGACCTTGCGTGCACATGGCTTTGGGAGACATGAGCAGACGGTTCATGACTCTCACAGGATTGCGGCACAGAGTAGTGCAGGATGAGCTGACATCTGGCCACGTGATATCTCAGCATTTTCTATATGACAGATTTGGCGCGGAGGATAGCTACTCACGACATTTCGGGGATTTCACCGTGTCGGAGGATCATTGGCGTTTGGCCAGAGTTGATGTACTGATGCTATGTGTACTGTCATATGTGTACATGCCGCGGTATATGGATGAGATAGATATAGGCGTTATCATGGTTGTGAGAGCTCTCGGGAGAGGTCGTACCATTGTACCTATGATCGTGGCGAGACCTCTGCGATCGACATCCTACTACTTGCTACTTACCCGTCGAGTGTTCACTTGGGAGTTCGGTCGTCTTTGTATGTGTGGTTTATGTCACACTTACGGCCGGGTTGGTACCCTTAGACGACATGGGTATTGCTTCTCCCATGATGTGGCTATGTCATATTCCTTTCGACCATCGGAGTGTCTGATGATGCTCGATCTGGTCCGCATTTTTGGCGGATGTCGAGAGATCCATTTAGCATATTGTTGTGCTCGGGGCTTTGCTCACCATACTGACTTCATTACTCATACTCGGGCATGGATTTCCTCCCTCTGGCTGGCTTGAGGGGCGTGACTACTTATCACCCATTGGCCGTGATGTCGCGATTCGACCGGTTCGAGATTTTCATCCTTTTAAGAGGCGGCGGTCGGACGTTTACTTCTCGATATCTCTCGGCGAGAGGACCGATCTAGTGTATCGCTTCTTTGGGATCGGCGTGAGCTAAATAGCTTTTTTACATCGATCGTCCGGTTATTCCGCAGAGTACTCACATGGATGGAGACGAAGATTTTATCGGTACGCGATAGTATTTGCGATCTGAGAGAGAAGCGAGTTAGGCGATGTAGAGCCTATGGAGGACATTGATACCTACATCGAGGAGGAGCCCATTTCTTTGGGTTGCCGACATTTCTTCCGGATTCTCCTAGTACCGATACTTTTGTGATTCACACTTTCGACCACGATGCTTAGAGCGAGTAAAACGAGTCTTCATCGATGACCTTTGAGAGAGATCGATTCGATCTATGATGTCGATTGCTCTTGATGTGAGGGACGCCGTCTATTAGAGAGAGAGAGGCATTGGCTCGTAGAGATGCCACCGTCATTGGGCGTGATGAGGCCGGTCGACCATAGATCGCGGCGATAGTTGAAGCGGGATATCGCCATATATCTGCCGGGGATGTGGCTATCATAGATAATCTTCTGTGAGAGTCCCTTACCACTAGTATGATCGCGAGAGATGAGCGCTTATATTGATGAGCATATGGTCATCATGCGGATGGATCTGAGATCTGTTGGGTCGTGTGGATATTCTCACCCGGAGACTACTGACTTTACCTCCTTCATCCGAGAGGGGCGCCATGTTGGTCTTGCTAGCTCGCATGTACCCTAACTCATAGATGAGCTTTATATTCACCTGCACAGACTAGCTTAGCCATTTTGTCCTCTACAGCTTACATTGTATATATCAAACATCATTATTTATGATAGAGAAATATATTTTTGGATCACTTCCCTTTTAGACATGCCTTGCTTTATTGCTTGATATTTTTCTTTCTTTGCTTGGGCTTGTGATCTTGATGTATTACGAATTCCTCCTAGGTGGATGGACATTGAGTTGTCTCTGGATAGTTCGAATGGATCATTGATCTATATGATTCCCTACCATCTTTGGTGTCTTGGGACTTGTTTCTATATGAAAATGTGGAGAGGAGTGTGGCTTTCCTCTCGAGATTGACCTTTCCCACGGATGGTGCCATTACTTCTATTTAGGAGAAGCCTAGTTAATTCCACCTCTTATGGGTTGGTGTTGCTCTTGAAGGTATGACCATGGCTTAGATGGTCGTAGAATCTCTATTTGGGAGGAGTTCGGGTAATTCCATCCCTTTGATGCGAAATAGAATGAAATGTAATGGATTGAAGAGAATCCCGATACCGATTGACAATGGTTTGTGTTTTTGGTAGGGGTGAGACCAGAACCATGAATGGTTGCCTTTCACGTTACTCTATTGAAGAGGAGATCGGTCTGCGTGGTTCGAACACAGTGTAAGAGGTTCAACGTGTATATATGGCGAAAAATGGTGTAGGAATGTTTTTGGTTGTTTTGTGTTTTTGTAAGGGTAGAAATGTTTTTTGTTGTTTTTGTTTTATTGCGGCCAGAGGGCCATATGAGATGGTTGCTTACGTCGTACTCTATTGAAGAGGAGATCGGTCGACGTAGTTAAGCCCTCGGGCGAGAGAAGAAAAGCGTAATCCCATGTGCGGGTCGAGTGCGGGGAGGAAAAAGTTTAATCCTAGGTTGAGGATAAAGCTGCGGGTATGAAAGTTTGATCCCATGTATGGGTAGCCAAACTATAAATGCAAGAGGTTTCAATCCATGGTGGGATGACCTAAGTTGTATGAAATGCAGAAAGGAGAAAGCCAGTTGCTTGGCTTGAAAAGTATATTTCCTTGAGGGCAAAGTATAGAAAAGTTGTAGTGGTAAAGGGTTAAAGAACCCGAATGGTGGTGACACGATGATTATGCACCGGGGTGTTTTCTTTGGTTACTTGGACATAATACCGTTTCATGGTGTCTGAGTTGATGAGTTGTGGAAATTCATCGCCGTCCATTTCTTGCAATCTAAGAGCGCCTCCTGTCGATACTTCCTTGACAATAAGCGGGCCTTCCAGTTAGGGCGAATTTTCCTTTAGCTTTGATCTTGGTTGTCGAGAATCTTCTTCAAAACCAAGTCATGTTGTTTGAACTGCCATAGCGGACTTTTTTATTGTAGGATCTAGCAATCCTTTGCTGATATAACTGACCATGGAAGATACCCGCGGTTACTTTTTAAATCTATTAGAGACAATTGGTGATACATGTCTTGTACCCATTGGTCTTCATCCGGTGACGCGTCGATCAACACTATGAGAGATTCCATCTCAACTTCTATGGAACACTTGCTTCCATCCCATAGGTTAAAAGCGTGAGGGTTGCCCAGGTTGAAATGCGCATTGAGATTACGTAGGCTATGATCTCGAGGCAATAGGTCGAGGCCAATCTTTGTGGTTGGCGGACATCTTTTGCATAATCTTCTTGATGTTTTTTTTAGCCGCTTCAACAATGACCATTTCATCTTGGACGATAGATGACAGAGTTAAGATGTTTGATGTGGAATTTCTTGCATAATTCCTCCATCATTTTGTTGTTGAGGTTTTTGGCATTGTCGACACAATCACCTCTGGTTGTCCATATCGACAAAGCGACATTGTTTACGATAAAAGCAATGATGACTTCTTTAGTAACCACAGGGAAGGAGGCTTCTTCTACCCACTTGGTGAAGTAGTCGATCATGGTGAAGATAAATCGGTGACCATTACTGGCTTTAGGCTCAATGGGCCCGATAACGTCCATTCCCCACATTAAGAAGGGGCGAGGTGAACTCGTATTGTGGAGTTCCCGTGGAGGGCGTGTATAGCATTCCCATGAATCGCATGCGATAGCATCTTTTGACGTGGTCGTTGCAATCGACTTTGAGAGATAGCGATAATGTCCCGTCACGAGGACTTTCTTGACAAGGAGGGAGAGACTCATGTGGGGCCACAGACTCCACCATGGATTTCATCCATAAGCCTTTGGGCTTGATCTTTGTCTAAACATCACGAGGAGACCTAGTCCTGCATCTCTTTTGTAGAGCGCATCTCCACTCGGGGTAGAATTTCATAGCAAGTCGATGGATCCGCCTTTTCTCGGTCGAGCTCACCTCGGTGGTGTAGATCCATCTCGCGAGATATTCCTTGATATCTTGATACCAAGGATGTTGGATGGGAGGTAGCTCATCCGATACTTCTCAACGTAATTCCCATAGGTTGGGGCCTTGTTCGGGAAATTGTGGCGCTTGGCAAGTGTTCCTTGTTTGATATCACGAATCGAGGAGGCCAAAGTTGCTAATCGTCATGAAAAGTCATTCTATTACGAGGAATGTGTAGAAAGGAGATTTCTTGAACTCCAAAGCCATCTTTAAAACTGCCGATGGTAAGGCGACAAATGTAGTTCCTTGGTTTGATAGATTACGGTGGATTGTTTGATTACCAACTCAAGAATCTCCAAGGACGATTAACACTTTGATGCCCATTGAGCAATGGGCAAGTTTTAGCCCCATGAGGCGACCTTCGTATTTCGGTAGTATTATTGGTGCTAACAAACTATAATTTGACGGCACGAGGATCTCTGCTCCCGTGTACCAGATACTAGAAGCTGCTCCGGCTCGAGCCTTCCATATTAACGACTCCCATCAAAATACATCTTCCATGATTGGCGCGTATCGTCTTGATGGTGTTGTTGCCTTTGTCATTACTCCTTCATCGGAAATATGTTTCCAAGGTTTGAAATCCCACTGAAGGTCGCGGCGGCGATTGATCGCGATTCCTTGACCTTTGATGGACTTTTGAGTCACATATCGATGTCAAATTGTTGTAGGATCAAGCGCCATCTGGACGATAAATAATTTAACATGGGTTTGTTGAACACGTGCTTTAGAGGATCCACGCGGGATATGAGATGGGTTGTGTGACCATGGAGGTAATCTTTGTAACCTCATGGAAGCCCGTGCTAAAAAAGCACAACACGTCTTTTTCGATCGAGTGTACTTGTGTTCACTTCTTCTTTGAACCTTTTGTTGAGGTAATAGATAGCTTCGTTCTTGGCCTCTATCGTCTTTACGTCGACATCGACCCATGGCATTGTCACTTACTGGACGAATACATGAACAGGGAATATCATCCACAGGTGGTACCAAGACAGGAGCTTTGACTAGCTATTTCTTTATTATGAGGAAGGCATTTTGACATTCATCATTCCATTTCATGGAGGAGTTCTTCCTTAATAGCTTGAAGATTGGCTCACAGGTTGCTGTGAGTTGGGAGATAAACCTGCTGATGAAGTTGATTCTTCCCAAAAATCCCGTATTTCCTTCTCTGTCGAGGAATGGGCATTTCCGTGATGGGTTGGATTTTGGCAAGGATCCACTCAATCCTTTGTGGCTTACTAGAAATCCTAGCAACTTGCGCGATTTAACGCCAAAAAGGCGCACTTAGCTGGATTCAACTTCAAGTTGTACTTACACAACTGTTGAACAACTTTACGATGGTCTAGATGGTCATCCTCCTTTCGGGACTTGACAATGATGTCATCCACGTAGATCTCAATCTCTTTATGCATTAAGTCATGGAAAAGAGCCATCATAGCTTCGTTGATAGGTAGCTCACGGCATTGATGAGGCCGAATGACAACCGTCTATAGCAAAAAGTTCCCAAGGAGTGATGAAAGCGGTCTTCTCACGATCTTCCTCGGCAACCATGATCGATGGTACCCATGCAAAGCAATCGACAAAAGGAGTACATGTCGTATTATTGCGATATTATCAATGAGAATGTGGATAAATGGCACGGAAAGCTATCTTTTAAGCAAGCTTTGTTCAAGTCCCGGTATCCACATGAAACTCGCACTTTCCCTCTCTAGGTTTAGAAATGCAGGCACGATGTTGGATATCCACTCGGGATATGTAGACACCATGATGATGCCGACTTGAAATTGTTTCACAATTTCTTCTTTCACCTTTAAACTCCACTCGGGTTTTAATCGCTTTGAGTTTACCTTGGTGGCTTAAATCCCTCTTTAATGGGAAGGCGATGAAGGACAATGTCGTGGATAAACCCACCATGTCTTCATGAGACCATGCAAACACGTCCACGGAATTGGGTTAATAGCGTAACCATGTCATTCCGTTGGTTTGGGGTAAGGTCTGAACCAATCTGGATTAACTTAGGGCTTTCTAAGGTTAGAGATTGAAAGAAGTGGTTTGATCGAGGTTGGGTTTGGGTTTGTCTTTGACCCATTCTTGAATTTACTGGAGGCACCTCAATGTCATCCTGTATATCCATCAAAATTGAATTCATCTCTACATCAAAGTCTGATCCTTGTGTAGGAGGCATCGTGTCCGCAAGTTCGAGCACATCTAAATTGAGTCTGAAACAAAATATGCTTTCACTTAGTATATATAAAATCGTTTGATCATACAGGTGTTAGCATATCTTGGCAAAATAAAGCGCTAATAATCTTGTCTGAAAAAAGTAGCGGTTATTATATCTCTGAGGCGAAAAGAGTTACGCCCGCTTTACCCTTGTCGACCAAAGCGAGGAATGTTGTCCCAATTAGCGAGGGTAAAGTCCGAGGTGGACCGCGATGATGGAGGGATTGTCATCATCCTCCTGTCCCGAATGATGGCCATTACGTCCAGGCAATCATCGTGCAGGGTGTATCTGTTGGTATGTTCATCATGAGCGATGATCGTATCTGGGACATCATCCGTATGACGTCTTGCTTGATTCTTTGTTCCTCTTCTTCCACTGCGGGATTTGGAACAAAGATTTCTTTCTCCTTCACAGATGCAAACTTGGGAAATAACATAGCCATTACATTGGTTTGGCACCTTCTACTGGGAGGTTGTGCGGACTCGAGTTTGAAAGCGAAGCGCAATGCCACGTGGTTGAAGTTTGAGGAATCTGCTGATGCTTATGAGGATTCTGTGACTAGAATTTGGCGAATAGCCTAGTCTATTTGTTCCGACTTGCTTGTTAAGCGAATAGGGTACTTGATACCTTGGCAATCTTTACCCACCCCTTGTACCGGTTTATGACCCAACGACATCATTTCTTGAGTGGCTGACATCACCTCGGCAAAAATTTTGGGTTTGAGGCGATGGTGCTCCAATAGCATGGTATTGGGTGTTGCTTATTTCAAAGCATGAAAACTAAGCGGTTCAACGTCTGCATTGGCATTGATGAGCGGCATGTCCCGTGTTGAGGAATCTACGGTTCGGCGTTGGCCGTGACCGAGCTATTATTGATGATGTATTTCAATTGGTGAAGAGTGGAGGGGCCCTTGACCATATGAATCCATGGTCGCGTCCCATAGCGGGTTGTATCCGAATCTATCTTGAGCACATGGAAGGATCGCGAGAATGTATGAGGACCAATTTGATTGGCGGCTCAATTACTCCGTAGAATTCTGGGGCTCCATCAAAAGCTTTGATGATAGTATGGCTACTCAATTTCTGTTGAGATTGATATTCATCTTCACCAAGGTAGCGTATGGGCGAGATATTGAGAGAGAACCTCCATCTATTAAGACTCCGACTACCATATATCCCGGAGGACAAGACCCTGATATGTGCAACGGTTTTGCGATGACCAGGTCCCCTGAGCGGTATGTCATCATCAATGAAGGATATCACATTGTTGTTGAAAATGTGATCAACCATGTGTTGAAACTTTTCCGTATCCACTGATGTCGGGAGATAGGCTTCTTCCAAAACCTTTAACAAGACCTTCCGGTGATTCTCGGAAGTTAGGACCAAGTCCAAGATTGATATTTGTTGTGGAGCTTCTTTCAAGCTTAAAACCACCGTAGCTTCATTATGACCCACAACGCGGAGGAATTTTTCAATCTTCTCCATGGGTATTTTCCCCTTTGATTTGGTGGTGGGCTTCATCACCCGATGGGGGAGATACAGTGGATTTTCCTTCGACACTGCAACAGTTGTATGTGAGGTGGATCCTTCACCTTCTCCATAATTCCATGGAACCTTGCGCAAGTTAACAATAGGATATTGTGCTCTACATGGCAAATTGATTGGCTCAGGAGCGACCACTTTCAAAGGATTGTTGCCTCCCTTGAGTTAAATTGTCGGTGTTGTGAGTAAGGTATTAATCCCCTCAGCTTCAGTGGATATGACTGCTACCACACTTTTGCACTTAGTAGGGCCTGCATTCTCACTTGCACGCAACACAGTGTCGTTATCTTCCAAGCCCAGTACACCACTGTCGATTAGATTTTGAATAAGGTGGCGGAGTGCCCAACATTCTTCTGTGCTGTGACCACGAGACTGGGAGTGATATTGACATACTCCATCAGAGTTGTACCATCCCGAATGGGGGTTGATTGGAGGTAGAAGGGAACTGATCCTTCCTTCATTGATTAACATATGAAGAATTTCCTCCATGGGTTGGCCCAAATAGGTGAATTCCCTTTTGTTGGCGAAATCCCGACGGGCTTTGGCATTTGCTCTCTTCATCACTTTGTCTTCCAGAATTTCATTTTCTGAAAGTGACGAGGGAATATTCATGACAATAGGTAGGAGGCGGCATGCTCTGGTGATTAATTCTTGAGTCACTTGATCTTTGATAAGTCACCGATTCACGCCAATTTCTCAATTTGTTTGCCGAGAGCTTTGATCTTTCGTTCCATTGTGAACTGGAACTTGGCATAATCCCATTTGTCATCACCGTCTTTGAGAGTCTAGGAAGATTTACAACTGAAGTTGGAACTTTGTCCATTGCTCCAATTGATTATGTTGACCTCTTCTTCTTTGTGTTGAGGAACAGGGTTGTCTTGAACATGAGGCTGATCGGGTTTGGTGACTCGATCTCCCCCGTTGTCTATCGGTCTGGATCATATATCTTGTGTTTTCAAGGCCCAACAATCCACGAGTATCATGTCCAGTGCCCGGCATGATAAGCACATTTCTAGCGACATTGAAACCCGTCCATTAGAAATTTGGTGGTGGAAGAAGATCGTAATTTTCTTACGTGTTGTCGGAAGATTGAGAATGTTCTCGAGGTATCCCCTAAGGGTGTAAACACTTTCGAGGGCGTCGACTTCTCCACCTTTTGGTATTGGAGGGTTTGTAGATTGTCTTTGGAAAAGGGGTGTAGTTTCTCCTTTGAATGGGCATGTTTTGATTGCCTTTTGCCCTGTAGTATCGGGGAAACATCTTCTTCTTTCTTTTTATGGACCCTCAGAGGTTGTTCCCATAATTTCCAGTTGGATGTGATCGTAACAACTTTGAGTGCAGACTAGGGTCTTGAATCTTTCCCGACTTCAATCCCATCTCCCATCTCCCCATGTTTGACCATTTCGGAAAAAATGGTTTGCCGATCTTGGCTAAAACTCTCTCATAGAAGGGAGCTTCTTGTATATCTATGAAAGTCATGACCATTTCTGATTCCGTCATGGCAGGACTAACTTGGGCAGCCAGGCGTCTCCACCTTTGAGCATACTCTCTGAAAGACTCGTTAGACTATTTTTGATCTTGGTAATTTGATCTGGGTCGGGAGCCATCGAGTTTGAAAAGCGTATTGAGTGAGGAAGGCATGTGCTAGCTCTTCCCAAATTGTGGATTTTGGAGTTGTCTAATCTTGTGTACCATGAGCAGGCTTCTCCGATTAGACTCTTTTGGAACAATTGCATTCTGAGTTTTTCATCCTCTGAATAGGATCCAAGTTTTCCAATAAAGACTTTTAAATGTGTATAAGGGTCTCCTAACCCGTCATATTTTTCAAAGTCAGGAGTTTTAAATTTTTTTGGGTAATGAACACCAGGAAAAATACACAGATCAGCATATGAAACACTCCCATGTGTTCCAATTCCTTTGATAGCGCGAAGGGTCTCTTCCATTTGGAGGACTTTTTTTTTGATGTCACCAGTGTCTGGATCTCCAGTGGGATGGGCAGCATCATGAATTTTGTTGGTTGTATCCAACTGTAGCTCAAGTATGCTAATGACTGGGATTCCTCCTTGTGTGGAGGATTCAATATGTACGGGTATTTTCTAACCCTGTGTAGACTGGTGTAATTCTTTTAGTAGAAACGACCAAATCATGTCTGCTTTGCTTAATCCGTCGAATTCTTTGCGGGAAACTGGATTAAGTTCAGTCTGGTCGGATGACGACATGTTTAACTGTAGGCCTGTTGCCTTTTTGGACTTTGACCGGGTAGTAGGTCCGATTAATTCCCTGCGAAAGACTTTCATAGTTTAGTCTTTAGGGGAGGTGTATAATAACATGTTATGTGATGTGTTCGTTTTAGGAATTTTATCCTGCAAAACGGATGTCAGCTGTTTGTAACATGTATGTGGACACCTTGCTTCATATTTCTCATTACATAGAGATATATATGGAATGAAATTACAAGTAATTGTGTTTACAAGTAATTGAAATGAGAACATGAAGAGACTTTCCTCCGTTTTGGGTTTATCAGAGGTTAACCTATCTTAGGTTACTCTCGCTGTTTTTCGGCATGAAGGTTCCAAAATCATCGCAATCTACTTCACGGGAAATTAATCCGGTCTTTCAACTGGAGCGAATTTGGGTGGTGCCTTTCCTGAGCCTCGGAGAATTAGTCTTTTCACGAGTCCAGTAATCAAACACCGCGAGATAGCCTCCTAGTGGAGGGACCACAAAACATACATTCACATACATCGCATCTCACCGTATGAAATGATGACATGTGCTAAGCACTAATATCATAAGTAGTTTATAGTCTGACACTAACATCACATCACAGATATGATGTGAAGCACTAAGTGCAATCAAGACATGCATTCGTACACATTCATCCAATGTAAATGCAACATCCACACACAAGCAGATAACAATTTTGAAAAGATTGTAATAGCGGCTTAAGTCCTCTTACTGGAGTCCCTAGCAGAGTCGCCACCTGTCGACGTCGGGATTTTTGGATGTCCCTTTCCGTTACTTGTTCTTTGGTGTTCTCATTTTAGGTGAGATTTGTTTGAAAAAACAAGTGAAAAAAGGTCCGACATGTATAATGTCGACGATGGGACTGTTAAGAGTCACCAGTTGGTTTTTTAAATGGTTGTACCAACACAACCTAGAAAAGGTTTACACATTGACCCAGTGATGTGACAATGATATTCGTTTAGGGTCCGGGGACTTGGTTATGCGGGGGGAAGGTGTTAGGCACCCCCCGACATCCGTGTTACCACGGTGACCACCTCTTTTCAAGAAACTATTATCTGAGTGTGTGTGTGTGTGTGGGTCAATGTGCTATTATATGGAAGTTGTGCGAGGCCTCGTTCGAACCTATATACACAGGGTTTGAATTTATGTAAAAATTCAGTTTTTAGCAAGATATGGCAGTGATGTTTTATAAAAGAGGTTTTTCAAACCCTGATGCTCAATAGGAATTGAGACCTTTTACACTCCCATTTTATTAAGTGATCGGCTTGATTGATTTTTTTTGACGGATGCGAGGCATCCGCACGAAAATGATACATAAAAATAATGCCGACTTCCTCGTGGGTATGGAAACCATCTAAGGAAATTCGACACCGTGAGAATAATTTACAACCTTTGCTTCACAATTTGAAAATGTCCATCACGGGAACCGAATCTAGATCCAATGAGATGAATCTGTGATCACATGATTCCTAGGCTCACAGAATGCTGCAATTTGTATGAAAGCAGTAAGTAGGTATATATATAAAAGCTAAAAATATATATATATACTGACATGATCACCAACCATGAAGCACCTCCATGGGGGATCAGAAATGTAAATAAAGCTGTTAAAAGCTATCAACCACCACGGAGGAAACTCTAGGCGGGACAAAACGTAAATAAAGTCATAAAGCATTAAGCGCATCCACGAAGATAACTCCGAGGGGCGAGATAAAATATATATATATATATATATAGCAATAAAACGCATAGGATGTAAAATCCGAGGCTCATCGAATAGAGTTCGACCACGCTAATATATATATATATATATATATATATATATATATAAAGTAAATAAGCATATATATATAAAATCCGGGCTCATCGAGCACGTAGTCGACACACACAATTAATATATATAAATGTATATATATATATATATATATATATATATATATATATATATATTAAAGCAAGAAATGCACTGCAAAGTTCAGGCTCATCGAACAAAGTTCGACACACAATTAATATATATAAATGTAAGTATATATATATTAAAGCAATAAACGCTCCAGACCAAAGTCTAGGCTCAATCGAGGCATAACTCGATAATATTAGTCAATATATATATATATATATATTATATATATACAGACTGGAATGAAACCACGGACCGAAGTCCAAGCAAAAGCAAGCAACCACGACGAGGTGTAGAAGGGTGTGTGCGAGATGAAAGAAAAAATTGTGTGAGAGGCTTCTAATTTGGAGTGGGTAAACAAAGACTTTTATAGGTACAAAAGGGCTATATATGAGCTCACATGTGTTTAAAAGTGGGAAAATACACTGTATGGGCGAGTGCAGAGCAAATTGTGCAGGGTTTCCCCATCTTTTTTTCCTTGAAAATGAGCTGCCCAAGCCCTCTATTTATAGGCAATATGAGCCGCAGGTGTACCTGCGGCTGAGCCGCGGGTGTACCCGAGGCAACCTGGGTTGAGCCGGGTTTTTGGGTCGGGTCGTCTCAAAGTACGTGCACTCAGGCACTGTAATGTCCAATCGGATTTTCAGAAGTGCAATCCGGGTATCCATTTGAGGTATACAGGACCTATTTTGGACCGCCGTTGTCGAGAGTTGTACAATGGAATGGGATTAGAGTTTGTACGAAGTTATTGAAGATGGGACGATGCCCTCCGGTCTTCAATTTTCAACCTTCATCCATTACCCCGCATAATAGTCACTCGGGATTGGTTAGCCTTGTGGGACATCGTTGCGTAGAGACATGACGTGGCATTGTGTTGACGAGATGACGATGTGGTCCCTCACCGATGTTATCACTGGATAGGGCTGATAAAGTAGACGTTGCTCAGACTTCGCTGAGATTGGACTGATGTAATTGTTGAAGGTCCTCATTATCATCTTTGTGGTGTGCTTGTCTTCCCGATGTTATTGTCGGGTTGGTACAGTGTATTTCGTTGTGAGCGCCGAGATTGAAGCTGGTCGCATTTGAAACAAGCATTTCCTAGGTTATCTCCAAAACTGCATTCCTTGGGGTTATCACTAAGGTTGGTGGCTATGCCAATGGTTGGGACTGAGACGGGATACCTCGGGGTTGTTTCCGAGATTAATCGGTCTTCTCCGGTGTGTGTTCCGGTATTGTATCTACAGGTCTCGGGGTTATCTCCGAGGTTGGATTTGGTTACTCGGCATGCAATCCGGGGTTTGATCTTTGAACTTCCTAGTAGTATCCGGTATGGATTTGGATTGTCTTTCAGGGTTTTCTCTTAAAAGACAAATCTGTCCTCCTGCAATGTTAGTAACAATAGTACAGAAAATTTTGAGTGTCTACAGTTCCTTCTTATATAGAATTAACCCTTACTCAGTGTATTACAACCTCATCTAGGCCTTAAAGTCAGACCATTATCCATCTAAACCAGATTCTGTAATTCATCAACTAGTCTAGAAAATTTCATTTTCTGGACATCCTTACTAAACAATTTTTTTTGGACATGATCCGGTCCATAAAATGGCTCAATCTCGCATTTTTAGCTAGTAAACTTCCATATCTACAACTTTGAAGTTTTAAGTTTCTTCAGATTCAAAACACACGAGTTTATATGAATTTTTCAAAGTCAGAAACCGTAACAGTTTTGATTTTCTGGACATATTATTTTCCCTTCGGACCTGCCTTACTAAAATAGACATTGCAAGAAATCTACAAAGAGTTTTCATGTGATTCTACTATCAGAATATATATTACTTCCATATCTTCGATTTGATATAAGGGTCAGTTTCTAACTCATTATACCCAAAGAGGTATGAATTTCACAAGATATGTCCACAATTATTAAAAACCTACGAATTTTGTTCTTCAAATTTTCTTTCCATTTCATTTTCTTTCTTGAATCCTCTTGTTTGATTCTTGATAATCCAAGATTAAACCAATACAAATAGATTAAGCATGATCTACTACCCTAGAACATAAATCTACCCATAAAAATTAAGGATTAAATAAGAGTTTAGAAGTTACCTTCTTCTAGCTTTTTTTTTCTTTTTCTTCTTCTTCTTCTTCTAGCTCATCTCAATTCCTCTATTTCTCTCTATCTCTCTCAATTTCTCAATACAACTTTTACATAACAATTATCTACATTATGAAGAACATATAAATATAATTAAAACAGGGAATTTAGATTATAACTTTATTAGTATGAATTTAAGAGAGAGATGAAGATGATGATGATGGGGCTTGTTTTGTCTTCTCAAAGCTTTCCCTTCTTCTTCTTTTTCTTCCACTTCTTCTTCTCCTACAACTCTCTCTAACTCTCTTCTTCTTTCTTTGGTTTGTTTTCTAAAACTAACATACTAACTTTTAGTATATACATATAATATACAATACTAGTAATATATAATATATGTAACTCCTAGTAATTATTAGATATACTAATTACTAGTTAATACATAGGTTACACCAATTTGAACTTGAAAAGCCTAAGACCATGTTTAGCAAATACTCATTATTTTAATTAATCAATAGCTTAACATCAATCAATCTCATCAAATTGTCACATAATTATATTTACTTGTTAATTATAATTTTATGTAACAATCATCACATAACTCATCTAATTTAATTATCTCAATTAAATTAGAACTATAACATAAAATTATTATATTAATTAAATTAAATACTAAATATTCATTTAATTAATCTGCTACACTTAAGTACATTACTCTATAATCAAAACAAAATTTATTTATTTAACTCAATAAATAATTCAATTAAATATTTATATATATTAAAATTAATATATAACATTCTCTTCACATCAATTCACATATTCTACAATATATGACATACACATACTCACACCCAACATATCTCGTAAATAATACTTTTATTTATAAAATTCTCATTTATAATTTTTAAAAATCTGGGATATCACATCCTTCCCTCCTTATAAGGATTCCGTCCTCGGAATCACCGAAACCCTACCTTACTCAGGTTTTCCTCAAATCTATTCATTGAATAACTTCAACACATTACCTTAATATATGTTTTATATTTTCTACTCTCACCATTCTTGATAATAAATTCTTATAAGTTTTATTTCATAATATTTACTCAGACTCAATTATATTTGAGTATTACATATTCTTTGACCCGTTCATTATCTTTCTCTAAGGATCATTATAATATATTATATGATCAAACTCTCGGGACATTACATTCACCCCTTCTTCTAAGAATTTCATCCTCGAATTTTTTATTTATTTATTTATTAATCTTTATTCCTTTAATCTATCAAAGTAGATTTTTACGTCACTACTTCATTCATTCATTGGTTTCTATAATCACTTTCTTTCCACAAACATCATTCTACAATTAATAAACTTTTCTATTAAAAGTTTCACATTATTCTTTGATAACTCACATCCTTCTCACTTCAAAATTTCTTTTCTCACTTATTCAACATATCCATCATTCAGTGTTGCATTTTATGACTTACTTCTTTCTAAGGAATACTTTCCTTTTTCACTTCCATCATGCAGAATAACAAGAATCCTCCACAATTGTTCAATAATTGGGAAGTAGTATGAATAACTCAGGAATTTAAAAGATTCCAAATCATGTTGAGGGTCACAAGACCATGAACTCTATTCTCTAGGTTTAATAGTTCTTCACCCCCGGTTCTTCACACTTTAAACCCTCTTTGGCAGAATGTTTATCTGTAACGCCCCGAAATCCGGTCTATCTTCACACCCGGACTCCGTACGTCACGAGTACATCATTCATACAACATACATCATTATATATTGAAATATAATAACATATATTCTGAATTCCCAGGTTCTTGAAACCTTATAACCTTTCTCATTACAAATAATGATAATTACATTATTCCTTTCATCTTACAAGAGTGACTTTTATCCGCCACCAAGGATACATACAGTTCATTAAACTAGTCTATAGTTTAATTTTCTTTTTTCTACATTACAAGTCTTCACTTGATCTTCTCGCTCATTCACATTCTGAATGGCACTTCATCTGGATACCTTCAGCTTGATCTATACAGGATCCTTAAGTTCTTATAACATCGTTCGCTGAAAATGTTTTTCATTTAAAGCAAGTGTGAGCATTCAATTGCCTAGCAAGTCATAATAGTTGAACATTCAACTTCAAGAGTTTTACATTCCTTTGGAACTTCGATAACCGAACAAAGGTTATGAAGCAGCTTGAACAATAGGAATAATCTCGATTCCTATCATTTTAAAACATTAGTCACATTCACTTGGAAATACTTTCATTCTCTACTATCTTTCATACACATCCTGTCTGGCTAGAATCAATAGCACAAACTTAATAATAACGGTTCATGTATAAACCGAGCATACTTGTATTGAACAATTCAATCATAGAATAGTTCATATCATAAAAACACCGAAGTGTTCAAATTGTGGCACAAGGCCTCATACATTCTATCACCTTGTACAAATATCGCACATTCGCACATAGACAGAACTTCTCAAGTTCAACATTTGAGAAGTTTAAGAAACTAGCATTCATTTAAAATATGAATGAAGTTAGGAAACTTGCCTTCCATGACAATATATAGCTTACCGAATCCGCTTCAT
Organism: Panax quinquefolius; assembly: GCA_020205615.1. NCBI lineage: Eukaryota > Viridiplantae > Streptophyta > Magnoliopsida > Apiales > Araliaceae > Panax > Panax quinquefolius. Next base: position 54,998,509 of record CM035171.1, on the reverse strand, counting down.
TCCAATCCCTATAACACATAAGGAAACAACACATACACCAATTAGTCATATACTTGACTTACGCATTGGTTTACTTAACTTTACTTCTTAAGGTTCACGTTCTTACAACTAAGTTTACGCGACCAACTTTCTTTACCGCTTTACGGCTTTATGACATACGGAGATGTCTTACTCAAAACGTTCATCATCTTTGATGATTTACATTCTTATCTTCTTCTTATACTTCTCTAGGACTCAGCATACATCACTTCCTTGCTAGTAGTCCATATGGTACTCTAAGTGGTTTCCCATAAACAACCAACAAACAAGTTCCCGTCTCATCTACACTGCTATCACAGTGAGTTAGATCGTTTGCCAGTTTTGTATATACCTTCGCTCTCTGAAGGAATTGTTTAGCCCAGCTCCCATATGTCAACCATCAAAGGTTACGATCGTACCACAACCTAAATTTTCTCTTAACTTATACGAACTATTAAACTATAATGTAAGACCCCAGCTTTTATAAATAAAGATGAATTTTTCTATAAATATTATTTTTGAATATTATGGAATAAATTTGATATAATGTTATAGTTGTGGGTAATATTTATAAATTTTGCAAAGTATGCAAGTTGTTATAAAATATTCGTTTGGTCTGGGAATATTCTTTTGTTAGGGAATATTCGCATAATGGCTCAATCATTGGTGGACCCCACAACATTATTATTCGATTGAGAAAACGACAAAAATATTTTTATAAAAATAACTACGAGGTGTTACCGTTAAAACTGTTGAACTACCCTGGTAAAGTAAAGTACGATGTCTGGTCGTGGTTGCGTAGTACACTGGTATTGATTATTGATGCTTACGTGAGAAGTCACTTTCATTATGCTCAATTATTACTACGATAATTGCTTGATCATATCTCTTATATTATTGATTCAATTATTGTCACAAGATCATCTCAGATAATATGTTATAGTATTAAATCAATAATTGAGGGCGACAAGTTATAAATGATTAATAATTATTGAAAGATTAAATATGTGTTATGATTTGTGGTAAGTTTGATTATTTTATGGGGGCTCATATGTCATCATCTAAGAGTCTCTTCATCAATAGTAATTACCCTTGTGAATAGTATTTACCTTCGTCGATAGTAATTACCCTTGTGAATAGTATTTACCTTCGTCAATAGTATTTACCTTCGTTAATAGTAATTACCTTTACCGTGACGTCGAACCACTTGTCGTTTCACATTACAAAGCGCCGAACCACTTGTCGTTTCACATTACAAAGGCCAAACCCGATTAAATCGAAGCCACTTGCCTTTTCACACTAAGAAAAGCTAAGCTAGAAATCTTCTATAAATAGAGGCCTAGGGCTTCATTATTTTCACGAATTCATTCAAGCTATAGAGAGAAAGTATAGAGAGAATAAGAGAGAAAGAAGAAGAGTATTTTGTTACTACACCTTTGCGAAGATTCAATCTCCTACCAAATGTAAGGGTGTTATTCTTTCTTATTCATGAAGAGAACTGCTGTTGTTATTCCATTGCTTATTATTCTGTTGGAATAACTTTGTATAAGTGGTTTACCCTATACTTGGTGACATTCTTCTATTATTCTCATTGGAACATCACATGCATGTGTTTTTACACCTGACTGGTTCTCGCTCTTTATCATTCTGTTGGAACATCCTGCATGTGTTTTACACCGACTGGTTCCGCTCTTTATTATTCTCGTTGGAACATCCTCGTCTGCATGTGTTTTACACCGACTGGTTCCGCCTTTATTATTCTCGTTGGAATATCCTATCTCGTGTTTTTACACCGGATCCGGTTCCATCTTTATTATTACATTGGAACATCCTCGCTTGTGAATTTCACCGACCGGTTCCGTTATTTATTATTCATTGGAATAACTTTTCTGTCATGGCGGTCTATCGCATGCATGGTGATTTCTTTTGTTATTCCATTCTTTATTATACCCAGTTGGTTAAAACTTTGACTTCTATATTCCATGAAATTAGTAGAATATCCTTGATATTTGCGTTTCATCCAGTATCTTTTCATGGAAATATTCTTCTGATCATTCTTGAATTTTACTCTACAAAACAGTATCATGTTGACAATTTGGACGTTAATAATTCCTGGATAAAATAATTCTTGAACTTGTTTTTATTGAATTCTTATATCATTGTCATCATCCTCATGTTTATATTTTTTTTGAAAGTCATCTGTGGCCTGTAGTGCATAGATGGACTTGGTATGATTATGACCAGAGACTATTCGGTGTAATCATGACCGTAATGTTACAAATGATGTGATAAAAAAAAATCCTCAATTAGAGTGCATTGATGGACGATTGTTGGCATGATCATGACCATTAATGAATACACAAATATTCTTGGCCCGTAGTGCATGAATAATTGTGGTCGCGATACTAAAGAATATCCTCGGCCGTAGTAGTGCGGGGTGATTCGATGATGTGGAATATTTATTAAAGTTTAGTCTCATTTATAACAAAGATGAAAAACCTTTTAAAACCTAAAAGATAGTAGACTTTATTTTTTACTTGACTCTTTTAATGGATTGCATATTCATTGCAGCTTAAACCGGTTGTCTATTGTATTTTATCGCTTTAACATTATTGAAGACTATTGATAATTTATTACGCATTATCTTAGTCATAATATTTCTTCTTGGGCTAGTTGAGCTCACCCTTTCTTTCACCGTTCTCTTCGTGAAATGATAATATAGCCGGGACGAGTCGGGAAACGAGTGATGGTCCCGAAGATAGCATTAGTAGTCCTCACTATTCGTAAAATAGTGTGATAATAATCTAATAATGAGGACTTTTTGTTTGAGTTTGTATAATATCTAGTAGACGATATTTGTATTTAAACTCACGGTTTATGTCGTATTGTACCACCTACGCTATGTTAATAAGTTGTATTTAAATTCTGTACCATGTAAGTGGCGACTCAAGATGGGTGATGTATACCTAATTTTGGGGGCATCACAGTTGGTATCAGAGCTTAGGGATGTGATCCCTGGCTAAGATGTGAGAATAGTACTAGGAGGGGAGAGACGGGGAATACCTTCGCTAGTATGACCTACCTAAGTTTATGTGCTATTTTATTGGTTGGTCAGAAGATAAGGATAATTTGTTACATGTCAATTAACCTTTTGTTTTGTGGCGATGATCCGAAAATGACATCCGAGAATGTTGAGAATAGCAATGGAGCGCAGCGATCGTTGATTCACCACATATCAATAATCAAGATAATGTGCATCGTCGAGGCGACAATCCTCATGCAAACAACAACACCGACCAAATGACAAATGATCAAATGTTCGAGGCTTTATGCAATTTATGCAACAAGCAATGACGAGAGCGACTCATGCCCAAAACGTAGGTGGAAACACGGAAAACTCTCGAAGCGGTCACCGCTAAACAATTTAAGGAGCTGGGACCACCGGAGTTTAAGGGAGAGCAAAACCACTTCTCAAGGAAGCATGGATAAAGCAGATTACAAGATATTTGATGTCTTGGGATGCTCCGAGGAGCAAAGGTTCCTTTCGCCTTTTATGTTGCGGCGGAGAGGCGGATTCTTGGTGGGAATCGGTAAACGTACTCAACCAAATTGTCTTGAAGATATCTTGGGAGAAGTTCCAGAGTCGTTCAACGACAAATACTTTCCCCGAAAGTATTCGCCACATGAAGGAGGTGGAGTTTATCAAGTTGGAACAAAACAATATGGCCGTGGTGTCGCAATACGAGGCAAAATTTGCGGAGTTATCACGGTTTCGTCCCCACTTGGTGGATAATGAAGAGAGAATGGCGCGAATGTTTTTAAGAGGTTTGAAGTCGGATACGCCAACATCTTATTTCTCATAAACCGTGTTTGTATTCGGATGTTGTAAATAGGGCTCGATTAGTGGAGCGCGATAATGAGTCAACGCTTGACTAAAAAGAGAGCGGTACAAAAATTATAATACCAAATGAGAATAGTCATCGGCGGTGACAACAAGCGTGGAGGGAATCAACGGGCGGATATGGTAACCACTTCTATGGTAATCGTAGCCCAAAACAATAAGAATGGACATTTCAAGAAAAGGAGATTCAACAATGATGGAAAGACGTCGACCAAAGACCCATTGTTAAGGAAGGAGAAAGACCACCTATCATATGCTTCAAATGCGAGGAGAGGGACACATCGATCAAAGCTGCGTCATGCCGTCCCAAAGCATGTTATAATTGTGGAAGAGAAGGTCACTTAGCTCGATTTTGTGCGTTTCAAGACAATTCAAATTAGGATGGAGGCACCAAAGGCCATCCCGTAAAATTCAAACCCAGGTAGTGCTGAGGAGAGCATTTGTTGTGACCTCCCAAAGAGCAAGGAATCCGAATGAGGTCATCACGGGTAAGCTTATCATAAACTCTAATGAAGTCTATACTTTATTTGATACCTGGTTCTACCCATTCTTTTATTTCTCCTACTTGCGCTCATCGATTAAATTTGACTCAGGAGAAATTAGACTTTGACTTATCTGTGGAAACTCCGTTGGGAGAAACCTTCATTACATCCATCTGCTTTATAAGTCTTGTTTGGTTCAAATCGGTACCCTCACATTACACCGTCGATCTTATTTCATTAAAAATACTTGCATTTGACGTGATTCTAGGGATTGATTGGTTAACTACTTATCATGCAAAAATTGATTGTTTTCGTAAGGTTGTTAGCTTTCATATTCCTAATCAACCTATTATCACGAATTCAAACGACCAAACCATTAAAATCAATCACGGTCATCTCAAGCCATAAAGCTATTCGTTTATTGAAAAACGGATGTCAAGCTTTCTTAGCTCATGTCATGCGATTTAAATAAAATACGCCGCTTTTAAACGATATTCCTATTGTTAATAAATTTCTGACGTATTCCCCGAAGAACTTCTGGCCTACCCCGAAAGCGTGAAATTGAATTTTGTATCGACCTTGAACCCGTTACAAAACCTATATCCAAAGCCCCATATCGAATGGCTCTATTGAACTTCGTGAGTTAAAGACCCAACTGCGAGGAATTGTTAGACATTGGCTTTATTCGTCCTAGTACTTCTCCTTGGGGTGCTCTGTTCTATTCGTGAAGAAGAAAGATGGGAGTATGCGACTTTGTATTGATTATCGGGAGTTGAATCACGTCACCATCAAAAATAGGTATCCATTGCCACGTATTGATGACTGTTTGACCATTGCAAGGAGCCAAATTCTTTTCAAAGATTGATCTTAGTTAGGATACCACCAATTGAAGATTAGAACCACCGACATTCCAAAGACGGCTTTCGTAACTCTGATGACGGGCATTATGAATTCCTAGTCATGTCCTTTGGATTGACTAATGCTCCTAACGCCTTCATGGATATGATGAACCGAGTATTCAAGGAATATTTAGATCACTTTGTGGTCGTCTTTATTGATGACATCCTTATTTATTCCAAAAGCCGTGAAGATCATGAAAGCAACACTTGAGGTGACACTCCAAAAGCTTCGAATATAAGCTTTATGCCAAGTTGAAGAAATGCGAGTTCGGCTTGAAGAAGTAGCATTCCTTGGGCACGTGGTATCAAGTCATGGAATATCTGTTGACCCAAAGAAAGATCGAAGCTATTCAAAGTCGGAACAACCTAAATCGATGACCAAAAGTACGTAGCTTTCTCGGTTTAGTGGTTATTATCGGAGATTCGTGGAAGGATTTTCTCGAATCGCTATTCCATCGACTCGGTGACTCGGAAAGATACAAAGTTCGGTTGGAGCGAAGAATGTGAGAAGAGTTTTCAAGAACTCAAGAGGAGACTTATTTCAAGACTTTTTACAATAATACCATCCGGCTCGGAGGGATTTGTCATCTACAAATGATGCTTCTAAAAGGGTTGGGATGTGTTCTTATGCAACATGGAAAAGTTATAGCCTATGCCTCGCGACAACTCAAAGAATATGAGAGGAATTATCCTACTCATGATCTAGAGTTAGCATTTGTTATCTTCTGCACTTAAAATGTGGAGGCATTACTTGTATGGGGAGAAAGTGGAGATCTTTACGGATCATAAAAGCCTCAAATATTTCTTCACTCAAAAGGAACTCAACATGCGACAACGACGTTGGCTTGAACTGCTGAAAGATTATGATCATACCATCCAATACCATCCTCGAAAAGCAAAACGTGGTAGGCGACGCATTGAGTAGGAAATCATATGCAAGTACAAGTGCGATATTGTCAAACGCAAAGGCCCATTTTGTGTGACTTGCAAAGGATGGAGATAGAATTAAAGACTCGAGGGACGCATGTGATGACAAATGAGTATACGAGTAGAACCGACTTTAATTGATAAAGTTAAAAGTCGCTTCAAGCTACGGACACTGAGCCGATGCGTATGAGGAAGAAAGTGCAAGAAGGTGCTATCTTAGGAAGCAAGAATCGATGAAGAAGGAATACTTGAGTCAACTCCGGACTTTGTGTTCCCTAACGACCACGATTTAAAGTATAATATCATGATGGAGGCGCACAACACACCATTTGCAATCCATCACAGGAGTACCAAAATGTATCATGATATTCGTCCACATTTTGGTGGAGCAATATGAAGAGAGAGATAACGCTGCTTATCTCAAGGTGTCTAACTTGTCAACGAGTTAAAGCGGAGCATCAAGTACCAAAAGGTCCATTGCAACCACTTGAAATTCCGGAATGGAAGTGGGAGCACATTACCATGGATTTCGATTCTGGGTCTTCCTAAGGTTTCTCAAGGCATTGATGCGATTTGGGTCATTGTTGATAGATTGACCAAGTCCGCTCATTTCTTACCGACACGAGAAACTTATACACTTGAACGTTTTGCTCGTATGTACATAAACGAGATTGTAAGATCGCATGGTATCTTGCAGTATCCATAGTTTCCGATCGAGACCCAAGATTCACTTCACGATTTTGGGTTAGTTTGCAAAAAGCTATGGGCACGAGACTTACGATTTAGCTTCGGCATATCATCCTCGAATTTTGACGGACGATCGGAGAGGACTATTCAAACTCTTGAAGATCTATTAAGACTCGTGTCCTTGATTTCAAGGGAGTTGGGACAAGTTCTTACCATTGGTGGAGTTTTCCTACAACAACGGTTATCAAGCAAGTATTGGCATGGCTCCATTCAAGCATTGTATGGAAGAAAGTGTCGTTCTCGGTATCTTTGGGATGAGGTGGGTGAAGCAACGTTGTTGGGACCGGGGTAGTTGGTACGTATGACTACGGAAAAGATTCAAATGATCCGACAACGTATAAAAACCTCACAAAATCGACAAAAGAGTTATGCTGATCTTCATCGAAAGGACGTGGAATTCGATATAGGAGATCATGTGTTGTTAAGAGTTGCTCCATGGAAAGGAGTTACAAGATTTGGAAGGAGAGGAAAACTTAATCCTCGATTCATCGGTCCATTATTAATCCTCGATCGAGTAGGAACTGTGGCCTATAGACTCGCTTTACCGCCAAATATGTCTCGTGTTCATAACGTTTTTCACATATCTATGTTACGTAAATATGTGAAAGACCCGAACCATATTATTGAGTTAGAACCGGACGAAATAGCGGAAGATTTGACGTATGAAGAGGTTCCTGTTCAAATTTTGGATAAGAAAGAACATATTCTACGCTCCAAGGTTATACCTCAAGTCAAAGTTTTATGGAGGAACCACGATGTTGAGGAAATGACTTGGGAGTTAGAATCTGAAATGAAATCAAGGTATCCTTACCTCTTCGACATACCAGGTACGTACCCTAATTTCGAGGGCGAAATTTCATAAGAAGGGGAGGTTGTAAGACCCCAGCTTTTATAAATAAAGATGAATTTTCTATAAATATTATTTTGAATATTATGGAATAAATTTGATATAATGTTATAGTTGTGGGTAATATTTATAAATTTTGCAAAGTATGCAAGTTGTTATAAAATATTCGTTTGGTGGGAATATTCTTTTTGTTAGGAATATTATTAAATGGCTCAATCATTGGTGGACCCCACAACATTATTATTCGATTGAGAAAACGACAAAAATATTTTTATAAAAATAACTGCGGAGGTGTTACCGTTAAAACTGTTGAACTACTCGGTGGTAAAAGTACAGTAATACGCATGGTTGCATAGTAGCACACGGTATTGATTATTGATGCTTACGTGAGAAGTCACTCAGCTATGCTCAATTATTGCTACAGTAATTGCTGCATCATATCTCTTATATTATTGATTCAATTATTGTCACAGTATCATCTGTATAATATGTTATAGTATTAAATCAATAATTGAGACGACAAGTTATAAATGATTAATAATTATTGAAAGATTAAATATGTGTTATGATTTGTGGTAAGTTTGATTATTTTATGGGGGGCTCATATGTCATCATCTAAGAGTCTCTTCATCAATAGTAATTACCCTTGTGAATAGTATTTACCTTCGTCAATAGTAATTACCCTTGTGAATAGTATTTACCTTCGTCAATAGTATTTACCTTCGTTAATAGTAATTACCTTTACCAGACGTCGAACCACTTGTCGTTTGACATTACAGCGTCGAACCACTTGTCGTTTCACATTACAGCGCCAAACCGATTACGTCGCTTGCCACTTGCCTTTTCACACGGCAGGTGCTAAGCTAGAAATCTTCTATAAATAGAGGCCTAGGGCTTCATTATTTTTCACGAATTCATTCAAGCTATAGAGAGAGAAAGTATAGAGAGAATAAGAGAGAAAGAAGAAGAGTATTTTGTTACTACCTGCTTCTGCGTAAAGATTCAATCTCCTACCAAATGTAAGGGTGTTATTCTTTCTTATTCATGAAGAGAACTGTTGTTATTCCATTGCTTATTATTCTCGCTGGAATAACTCAGTATAAGTGGTTTACCCTATACTTGGTGACATTCTTCTATTATTCTCGTTGGAACATCCTGCTCAGTGTGTTTTACACCGGACTGGTTCCGCTTTTTTATCATTCTGTTGGAACATCCTGCTGCATGTGTTTTTACACCGACTGGGTTCCGCTCTTTATTATTACGTTGGAACATCCATGCATGTGTTTTACACCCACTGGTTCCGCCTTTATTATTCTTCATTGGAATATCCTATCTCGTGTGTTTTACACCGGATCTGGTTCCATCTTTATTATTCTCGTTGAACATCCCGCTTGGTGTGAATTTCACCCGACTGGTTCCGTTATTTATTATTCGCTGAATAACTCGTTCTGCGTGCGATCTATCACATGCATGGTGATTTCTTTTGTTATTCCATTCTTTATTATACCCAAATGGTTAAAACTTTGACTTCTATATTCCATGAAATTAGTAGAATATCCTTGATATTTGCGTTTCATCCAAAGATCTTTTCATGGAAATATTCTTCCGATCATTCTTGAATTTTACTCTACAAAACAAGATTATCATGTTGACAATTTGGACGTTAATAATTCCTGGATAAAATAATTCTTGAACTTGTTTTATTGAATTCTTATATCATTGTCATCATCCTCATATTTATATTTTTTTGAAAGTCATCTGCATGGCACATGGTGCATAGATGGACTTGGTATGATTATGACCGAGAGACTATTCGGTGTAATCATGGTAAGTAATGTTACAAATGATGTGATAAAAATCCTCGATTAGTAGTAGTGCATTGATGGACGATTGTTGGCATGATCATGACCATTAATGAATACACAAATATTCTTGGCCCGTAGTGCATGAATAATTGTGGTCGTGATACTAAAGAATATCCTTGGCAGTAGTGCGAGGGTGATTCGATGATGTGGAATATTTATTAAAGTTTGAGTCTCATTTATAACGAAGGATGAAAACCTTTTAAACCTAAAAGATAGTAGACTTTATTTTTTACTTGACTCTTTTAATGGATTGCATATTCATTGCAGATTAAACTGGTTGTCTATTGTATTTTATCAGTTTAACATTATTGAAGACTATTGATAATTTATTCTGCATTATCTTAGTCATAATATTTCTTACTGGGCTAGTTGAGCTCACCCTTTCTTTCACTGTTCTCTTCAGGAAATGATAATATAGCTGGGACGAGTCGGGGAAACGAGTGATGGTCCTGAAGATAGCATTAGTAGTCCTCACTATTCTGTAAAATAGTGTGATAATAACTGTAATGAGGACTTTTTGTTTGAGTTTGTATAATATCTAGTAAATTTATATTTGTATTTAAACTCACGCTTTATGTCGTATTGCACACACGGCGCTTATGTTAATAAGTTGTATTTAAATTCTGTACCATGTAAGTGGCGACTCAAGATGGGTGATGTATACCTAATTTTGGGGGCATCACATATAATGTTCGTTAAGTCAATTTCTTATTCCTTTTGGCTTTCTGGCAAGCAATTGACATACCTCGAGACTCATTCTTATCTGAATCACATTCGGCTTTCATTAATCTTATTATCGTTCGTTACGGCTTTCTCAACAATTCATATTTTACGTACTACCTTCGTCAACGTCTATGTCATACAACCAGGGTATACTTAGAACTTTCTTCAAACGCGAATACAAGTTACAAGGATCAATTACGTATTCTACGTTCACGTTGCTCGTCTCTTAATCTCTCATTCAACCTTTACTCAAGGTTTCTATTGCATTCATCGATATCCATTCCATGAACCCCATGTTCATTATTCTTTCTTAATGTCGAAGCCATTCAGTCCGTTGTATGCTAAGACAGTTCGTTCATCGCAACAACGTTGCGTTCATAGTGTCTATACGCTTTACACTTATCTCTTATTACCATGACATAACATCGGAATGTTATTCATTACCTTCGTCACTCAACGTCCAAGGAATCACAATCACAGTAATCCCTCACATTCGTTTATCGCGACTACGGTCCCCGGACATTGGTTATGTAACTCGTGTTCACCTTCTTTTAATCTCGTTTAATCTTTATGTTCAACCTTCATTAAAGGTTTAATACACTTGATTAAGTGTTACATTAGCGAACTACATGTTTATACTTCTTTCTTGCACATCCTCTAGTAACTGAGAACTACAAATCTCATTTACTGGCATTGCTCACTTGCTGCTGCGGCGCGTGCCCTTCCTTCTCTCTCTCGTATTTGCGACCTACTTCTCTCTCTCTCTCTTCCGGATGGCGGCATGCCGGCGAGTCCTTACTTAGTGGGCATGCATTGCCTACACCTCGAAAGATTTTCATACTGTACATGGCGCTACGGGGCCACAAATTGTGCTACGGTTCACTCTATGGCGAACTCTTGCAGTGTACTCGGACACTATTATGCGCTGCGGCGTCGGCCTCCAAGGCACAACTCGCGCTGCGACATCGAGTATGAAACCTAAAAAATTTTCTATGTTTTTTACAAGCTTGAGACGCCGATTTCGAAATCTCATAACTTCTTCGTTATAACTCGGAACGAGGTCGTTTCAAAGCCATTTTCTTCCTTACCTTATGTACTTCGATTACCCATAGATAGAAATTCATTCTAAATCCGTTAACATGCCATTCAATTGGCTTAATCTTCATTCTTCGTTCATTTTAACATTTTTAACGTTCTTTGTTCGTTCGTCCATAATTCGGTCATCCAAACTCGGAATTTGTTCGTTCTTGAGTCCACGACTCACATTTTATACGTTCTCTTACATTCTTATGTAACCTTACACGTTCGGGTTCATTTACTAACTTTCAAATTTTTGTTCTTCTTTTACGAAATTTTCGCCATAACTTCGTTATAGCTTAGTTTTAATCCGTTCTTCATGAACATTTCTAACGTTCCTAACCAAGCAATAAGAAAATAACTTATACGCAATGGTTTTAAACTTGTCCATCAACAACAATTATACTACGATGGTTTTAAATTTGTCCATCAACAACGTTCTTCGTGTTCTTCGCGTTCTTCGTTCGTTCTTCATTTTTAATCAATATTTTGGATTAAGATTTCACTTTTTCTTTGAATTTGATGTTATAGAACACCATTCCTTACTTAATTCACCTACTCATTCATAAAATTCATTCGGATCGCTCAAACTCCTCACGAATCTTATACTTGCTTAAGAAATTTATAAACTAAATTTCTTATTTTTATTTCTTCATTTTCTTACGATTTCAACCATATGAAAACATTTATAACTTAATCTACTTCTTATCTTCATTAAGTTATGTTTTTGAACATAAAAACTTAAAGAAAATTTAGAAGAACTAATGCTTGAATTACCGTTCTTCTTTATTTCTCTTCCATTATACAAAGCCGACGATTCGCTAGCTTTTCTATTCCACGATCACTTTTGATCCGAGCATTCATGCTCACGCTCTTCCTCTTCCTCTCTCATCCGAGTTCTCTCTATCTCTCTCAAGTGTAGGATTTTCAAAATCCCATTCAAATGAGATTAAGCTTCATATTTATAGATTTTCAAGGTTAGGGGCAAAATAGTCATTTTGCCCCTAAAATCACTATTCACACCTCCTTACTATTCAAGACTTAAGGACTAAGTTAACTTAGCCCTCAAGTTTGCTTAGCCCTTAAGTTTCGTAGTTCCGTCTTTCGGGTTTCGTTCGACAATTTTAAAAACTGCGATTCTCGGAATCCAAATATTTTTGGATATTTCGTCTTTCCTTTACCGATTAACTTTTACGTATTCTTCAGATTTTCGAAAAACTAAAAAATACTTTTTTGCGTCAAGCATTTTCCTTCACGTTTTCCCCTAACGTAGCTAAATAATTGAAAAGTACACAGCGGTACTTTTCGTCGTTTTTATTTCGTCCGATTTCTGCACGTTTTTCAAGAAAAACTTTTATCGGCTTACTTAACTTTTCACGATATATTATCGTCAAATCTTTCGACGGAATGTCATTTCGACATACCGAACTCTCGGAAAGGTTTAGGTTATTCAAACCCTAACCCTTAGGTTTCGTCGGGTGAATAGTGCCTATTTCGTCTTTTTCCCCAGAAATATTTTGTTCCCGGAAAAATTTTATTTTCGTCTTGAAAATTCTTACTCGTTCAATTTAGCTCGTAGCCAAAATCCTCCCGATTAATAATCATTCGAGGTTATAAAACGATTAATAACCACATAGCACAAAATAGTATTAATAAAAAATTATTTTATTAATTACTAATTCTTTAAACCTAAATTCTGGATAATCCATAATTCTTGGTTGTTACATTATCAATTACAAAGACTGAAAACACCCTTCGCAAGTACTCTAGGTGATCAACCTATTGTACATGTATTGTATACAAACATTTCAATACAAAGTATAAAACTAAGCGCAACCCCTAATAATAGGGTTGTTCATCTCTGCTTTTCAACATCTGAATCCGCACCAAAACAATTTGGTTTGGCATAACTTCTCAAGAAACTCTTGAATTTCATGAACATCTTTCAATAATTATCTAGCTGAATCAAATAGCATAGACCTCTACAACAATTCCGACATCAACCAAAATATACATATACATACATATATATGTATTCTCATATCTCAAAGAAATCTCAAAAATCTTTTTATGACGTCATGATACCGCACTGTATTTACAGTCCGTTGAGGATTCCTTCATTTGGTGATTTTATCATACTACATCATACCATAGTGGGCTGACGATCCTTAGATCACATCCAACACTAGGTAATACTGCATTGATGACTCCATCGTTTTTATCATCTTTGCACCAGGTTACATGATGCATTAATGATATACAATACATTTTGATATATTGTAAATCATTTTTGTCTAGCCAAAATAATTAGGATAGACATACGAATGACAGTATTGTTGTTAAAACTCATTGGTTCCATCATTTAATCCAATATTTTTCAAGAAATAGAAGTGTAAACATCAGCACGAAGTCAATAAATTTCGAAAGTCTAGCATAGCTAGTAGATTTAGAATACCTATGCTTCCACCATCAACTCCACTTTCTGTAATGATCCATTGCTTAAAAGATCTATCTATTCCTATCATCCTCAATACTCCATTCATAACTTAATTATACCCCAGTTCATCAAACTTACCGTACATTGGAAGTTCAGGACTTGCCACAATAATATGAGTTTAAGAACTTATCCTAGTCAGACCATAAAGTCCCATTCACGAGAGGGTTCAAAACATAACATATTATTATGAGTCACGAACTTACCATATGAATTAGTTTTAAGAACCGCGCCTAATCCTAATAATATATGTCTAATCTTAATAGTTTCTAACTATCAAACATACACATGAGAAAAGAATCATCTTTTCGCCACATATACATAGATAGCGCGATACCAACATTCCAATGATTATCAATATGATAAACTGAGTGCAACCACAAAACTCTCGCCCATACAAAGATTTGTACAACCCAGCCATCACATGAGTCCTCAATTGAAATCCCACCTAACTCTATCTTACTCTTAACTTGTTCTTTGCTCGATACGAATTCCTCGTATCACATTATCTATAACTCCTCATGAGTTATCTCGTACTTTTTCATAGTACACCATCTTCATAGCATTAAGCTATAATAATTCAAACATTATAGACCATCTTTCTTTTATAACTTAAACAGACCACGTCGTGATCTTATTCTATAATCATCTCCCTTAAAATTCTTTTCTTAACTCGTGATCGTTTTGTTTTACGATCCTCTTTCTTTCTCTTTTTCATCATTTACGACATTATTCGTTATCTTGGCTTTTGGAGTTAGGAAACACCCATTTCTTATCTTTATATCTCTTCAAGATTCTTCTTTGAATCTTCTTGTTTATATAACAATTCATCCTTTAAGAATTTCTAACTTCATTTACATTTCTCAACATTTCCTTCAAGTTCTACACTTTCATCATACTTATCCACTTTGTATACTTGGTACACATCGAGTCTCTACCAGTTTCAATATGGTACGCTGAGTGGTTTCCCATAAACAACCAACAAACTAGGTTCCGTGTTGCTAGTTCGTATATACCTCCGTTCTATGAAGGAATCGTTTAGCCCAGATACCATACATCAACTACGAAAGAGTACAATTGCACCACTTAGATATAACTCTCTATTCTTAACTTCTTTATCATTCTCTTTTTTATAGACATTGTCTATTTATTATCACCTTACATCCTTATTATTGGAGTTGGGTAACCCCACATTTATATTCCTTATAACACTGCGAGATTCTTCTTTGAATCCTTTCACGCAAGTTTTAATCCCTTATTGTTCAAACTCTATTTGAGCTTATTCGTTCCTTATTTTCACCACTCTTCTCGAAGGTTATAGCCTAAGGTACTCTTACCTAAGGTTTCTAACCTATCAGCTTTGATACCAACTGTAACGACCCCAAAATTCATACAATTTAATTCTCGACTTCTATTAAGTTAATAATACATTCAACCTCTAATTTTACATCATTAAACGATAATACAACCATTGAAATTTGCGGAATAATTAAAATTTTCTATTACAAACTATCCTCGTTCCCAAAACCTTCAACCTTTACATCTAAATATCTAAGAATCATTTTAATACTACAATAGTTTACATTCGTAAAACAATATTACAATTCATACTTTTGATATATACAATACATCATACACTAAAATTTTAAAGCAGTTCATCATCAAGTTCACATAGCAAAAAGGAACTGAAAGACTTGCTTTTACCGGCGTTTTACCAACACGCTAATACTTTGCGTCCTTACACAACCTACACTGTATGTGAGATTGATAATAAATAAAATCAATACTCAATCTCATGGTCAAATTTATTCTAAGACCTTACTTTATCTTATTATCCTTTATAATGTCTTTATAGACATCTAACTATTTTATATGCAACTCGGTTTTATTTTTCATTTTCATCACCACGCATGCTAGACTATCACACTTGTAGTTTAATGTGCGTATATCACACCATTTTATTATACCACTTTGGTTTCAAAAATGCATATTCAACACATTGTTTACATGTTTAATTTTTCTTCGTAAATCAAAAATTACCCTTTTCGATTTTTTTCAATTATTATTCTTGTATTATCATTTTTTCATACTTAGATATCCAATATTAGCCATTAGTTAGACACTCTGTATACCACAGTTTAGAAAACACTATTACTCTTAGACATTTTATCGAGCACGTTATGTGCACACATTAACTTATCTCAACTCTTGATCTTAAATGGTTAATTATGCATAGAATATGATAACACATATCTATACTCATTACATATGTCAAAACATATTTTTAATCATCGAAATATATCATCACCCAAAATCTTAATTCAAACAGAATTATAAAACTCATCTTCACAATTTCTTTAACAAAACGTTGTTTTCGTTTTTAACGTAACTCGTTCGTTACATGTCCGTTTTTGTTCCTTCTTATATAGAATTAACCCTTACTCAGTGTACTACAATCTCATCTAGGGCTTAAACTCAAACCCTTATCCATCTAAACCAGATTCTATAATTCATCAACTAGTCTAAAAAAATTTATTTTCTAGACATCCTTACTAAACAATTTATTTCGGACATGATCCGGTCCATAAAATGGCTCAAAAGCGCGAGTCGAGCTAGTAAACTTCAATATCTACAACTTTGCAGTTTTAAGTTTCTTCAGATTCAAAACACACGAATATATATGAATTTTTCAAAGTCAGAAACCGTTACAGTTTTGATTTTCTGGACATATTATTTTCCCTTCGGACCAGCCTTACTAAAACAAACATTGCAAGAAATCTACAAAGAGTTTTCATGTGATTCTACTTTCAGAATATAGCTTACTTCCATATCGTCGATTTGATATAAGGCTCAGTTCCTAACTCATTATACCCAAAGAGGTATGAATTTCACAAGATATGTTCACAATTACTAAAAACCTACGAATTTTGTTCTTCAAATTTTCTTTTCTTTCCATTTAATTTTCTTTCTTGAATCCTCTTGTTTGATTCTTGATAATCTAAGATTAAACCAATACAAACAGATTAAGCATGATCAATTACCCTAGAACATAAATCTACCCAAAAAAATCCAGGATTAAATAAGAGTTTAGAAGTTACCTTCTTCTAGCTTTTTTTTTTCTTCTTCTTCTTATTCTAGCTCATCTCAATTCCTCTATTTCTCTCTATCTCTCTCAATTTCTCAATATAACTTCTACATAACAATTATCTACATTATGAAGAACATAAAAATATAATTAAAACAAGAAATTTAGATTATAACTTTATTAGTATGAATTTAAGAGAGAGATGGAGATGGTGATGATGGGGCTTGTTTTGTCTTCTCAAAGCTTTCCCTTCTTCTTCTTTTTCTTCCTCTTCTTCTTCTCCTACAACTCTCTCTAACTCTCTTCTTCTTTCTTTGGTTTGTTTTTTAAAACTAACATACTAACTTGTAGTATATACATATAATATACAATACTAGTAATATATAATATATGTAACTCCTAGTAATTATTAGATATACTAATTGCTAGTTAATACATAGGTTACACCAATTTGAACTTGAAAAGCCTAAGACCATGTTTGGCAAATACTCATTATTTTAATTAATCAATAGCTTAACATTAATCAATCTCATCAAATTGTCACATAATTATATTTACTTGTTAATTATAATTTTGTGTAACAATCATCACATAACTCATCTAATTTAATTTTCTTAATTAAATTTGAACTATAACATAAAATTATTATATTAATTAAATTAAATACTAAATATTCATTTAATTAATCTGCTACACTTAAGTACATTACTCTATAATCAAAACAAAATTTATTTATTTAACTCAATAAATAATTCAATTAAATATTTATATATATTAAAATTAATATATAACATTCTCTTCACATCAATTCACATATTCTACAATATATGACATACACATACTCACACCCAACATATCTCATAAATAATACTTTTATTTATAAAATTTTTATTTATAATTTCTAAAAATCTGGGATGTCACAGCATCAGCTACCACTTTCGCATTCCCACGATGATATTGAATGGTACGATCATAATCTTCAACAGCTCGAGCCAACGTCTTTGGCACATTACACGTTCGTTTTGGGTGAAGAAAATATTTGAGGGTTTTAGAAATAGGTTTTGTACTGGGGTCAATACAAAATTCGATTTCACGCTCTATGGTAGGCTAAGAAGTCTTCAAGAATACGTTAGGAAATTTATTAACAATAGAAATATCATTCAAAACTGTGACTCTCATCCAAGACTTGGATAGCATGTCACATTGATACTTATCAACTTGCCACCGTTATTCACAATGTTCCCTATGGAAAGTTCGGCTTCGGTGCATTCCATACAAGGAAGTCACCGGCGAAAGGCTCAGGGCTCTTTACTTATGACTTGATATGACAATGATTAACTTTAGTGGTATGGTTGCTTGAATTCACATAACAGGTTGGTTAGAAATATGAAAGCTAACAACCTTACGAAAAGCTTGATGAGTAGTTAACCAATCGATTCCTAAAATCACATCAAAGGCAAGTATTTTCAAAGAGATAAGATCGACAGGTAACGTGAAAGTATCAATTTGAATTAAACAAGAACTATAAACAGTGGAGGTAACGAAGGTTTCTACTATCAAAGTTTCAACCAATAAGTTAAAGTCTAATTTCTTCGAAGTCAAATTTAAACGTTGAGCGCAAACAAGAGAGATAAAAGAATGGGTAGAACCGGTATCTAATAAGGTATAGACTTCGCAAGAATTTATAATTAACTAACCCATGCTAACTTCGTTCGGGTTACTCGCTTTTTGAGAAGTCACAAAAAATGTTCTTCCTGAAACCACCGACTTTGTTTTGTCCGTATCCGCCTTTGGTGCCACCATCCCAGCTGGACTTGACTTTACTATACGACAAAATCGAGCTAAATGACCTTCTCTTCTTGAAATTTCCACTTCTATTATCTTGGCCATGATTACCACCGAAGTGGTTACCATTCTTGGCATGATAATTTCCTACACGATGGTTATCATTGTTCCGATGGCCGTTGCCACCGGTATGAGCTGACTCAACGGTCCGATGTGCTTCATTGCTTATCTCAATATTTTCAGATGTCATTCGCATACACTGTCATAAAACAAGTGCTAATTATCATATCACATATTATCTTTATACTCTGACCGACCAATTAAATACCAAATAACTTTGGTAGGTCATACTAGCGAAGGAATTCCCCGTCTCTCCCTTCCTAGTTTTTTGTCTCACATCTCAGTCATGGATCATATCCCTAAGCTTTGATACCAACTGTGATGCCCCCAAAGCAGGTATACATCACCCATCTTGAGTCGCCAGATACATGGTACATAATTCAAATATAACTTAATAATACAACTGTCGTGTACAATACGACAAAACATAAACTGTGAGTTTGAATACAAATATTGTCTACTAGAGAGTATAAAAACTCAAAAGGAGTCCTTATTACAATTATTATCACACTATTTCATAGCATAGTGAGGACTACTAATGCAAACATCTAGGATCATCACTGCTCCCTGCCTAGTCCCAGTCCCATTACGTTCTCATTTCCTCAAGAGAACAAAGAAAGAAAGGGTAAGCTCAACTAGCTAGCAGGTAAAAATATTATGACTAAGATAATGCAGAATAATTTATCGTTAGTCTTCAACAGTGTTAAACTGATAAAATATAATAACTATCAAGTTTAACTGCAGTAGAACAAGCAATCCATTAGAAGAGTCAAGTAGGGAATAAAATCTACTATCTTCTATGATTTAAAAGGCTTTTCATCACTTTTATCATTTGGAACTCAACTAAAAAAAATAATCCACATCATCGAATCACCCCCGCACTACTGGCCAAGGATATTCTTTAGTATCACGACCACGAATTATCCATGCAATACGGCTAAAGATAATCATGTTTTCATCAACGGTCCTGATCATGCCATAAAAAAATTCATCTTTGTACTATGGCCAAAGAGAATCCATAGCTATAATCATACCAAAAACTGTCCATCAATGCACTACGGGCCAATGAGGACTTTTTCCACATCATTTGTAACATTACGGTCATGATTACACCGAATAATCCCTGGTCATAATCATACCAAGTCCATCTATGCACTACAGGCCACATATGACTTTCAACAAAATATAAACATGAGGATGATGACAATGATATAAGAATTCAATAAAAACAAGTTCAAAAATTAATTTATCCAGGAACTAATAACGTCCACATTGTCAACATGATACTTCTTTGTAGAGTAAAAGTCAAGAATGCTCAGAAGAATATTTCCATGAAAAGATACTGGATGAAGCGCAAATATCAAGGATATTCCACTAATTTCATGGAGTATAGAAGTCAAATTTTTAACCAACTGAGTATAATAAAGAATGGAATAACAAAAGAAATCACCATGCATGTGATAGACCGCACAGGTAGGTTATTCTAACAGAATAATAAATAGCGGAACCAGGTCCGGCGTAAAATACACAGACAGGATATTCCAACAGAATAATAAAGAATGGAACTAAGTCTGGCGTAAATGCACAGACATGATATTTCGATAGAATAATAAATAATGGAACCAGGTACGGCGTAAACGCACAGACAGGATATTCCGACAGAATTATAAATAATGAAATAACAAAAGAATTTCACCAAGTATAGGGTAGCCCGCGTATACAGGTTATTCCAACAGAATAATAAATAATGGAATAACAGAAGAATTTCACCAAGTATAGGGTAGCCCACGTATACAGGTTATTCCAACAGAATAATAAATAATGGAATAACAAAAGTTCTCTTCATGAATACAAAAGAAATAATACCCCTTACGAGTACAACAAATAATATCCCCTACCATAAAAGAAACTGAATATAAGAGTAGGGAAGTAGCAGAATACTTTTCTTCTTTCTCTCTATAGTTTCTCTCTCTAGAGTTTCAGTGAATTCATAAGAAATAATGAAGGAATGAGCTTCTATTTATAGGAGAATGGACTAAATAGTAACTAATTCATAAACGGTCCAGATTGATTTACTTTTAAACAGATGGTCCATATTGGTTTACTATTAAAACTTAAAGCAACGGTCCATACTGATTTACTATTAAAACTTTAAACCAGCGATCCATATTGATTTACTATTATACTTTCCACCAGCAGTCCATATTGATTTACTATTATATCTTCAACCAACGGTCTGAAAAATTAGCACATCTCCTCATGGAATAATATTGTACCAAAAAATGATTTGGACCGAACAGAAATATATTTTACAGGTGATCAAATAGTACCCCGTGAATAGTAACGCGTGAATAGTAACTCGTGAATAGTAACTCATGAATAGTAACTCGTGAATAGTAACTCATGAATAGTAACTCGTGAATAGTACTCTGACACGAAAAGTGTCCCGAATACCCGATTGAACAATATAACCTCCAGACATCAATTATACTAACACAAATAAGTTCAACACAATGGAACTATAAAATTCATCTTTAATCAACACGAACTTATTCATCATTAATATTATAATTCACAATATTTAACAACCAGGTCGTTCTCAGGAAAGAGGGGGCTTTCCGATAAGGATTTCTCCTTATTGGCGCGCAATTAGGTGACCAAACCTCTCCTTGACAGAACATCTAGACATTGTCAATATTGCAAATAATAATATGAATAACTTTGTTGTGATGCCCCCAAAATTAGGTATACATCACCCATCTTGGGTCGCCACTTACATGGTACAGAATTTAAATACAACTTAATACATAAACTGTGAATTTAAATACAAATATCTTCTACTAGATATTATACAAACTCAAAAAGGAGTCCTCATTACAATTATTATCACACTATTTCACGTAATAGTGAGGACTACTAATGCTATCTTCGTGACCATCACTGCTTCCCCGACTCGTCCCAAATATATTCTCATTTCAAGAGAATAAAGGAAAGAAAGGGTGAGCTCAACTAGCCCAAGAAGAAATATTATGACTAAGATAATGCGTAATAAATTATCAATAGTCTTCAACAATGTTAAACCGATAAAATACAATGAGACAACCAGCTTAATCTGCAGCGAATAAGCAATCCATTAAAAGAGTCAAGTAGAAAATAATGTCTACTATCTTTTAGGTTTTAAAAGGTTTTTCATCATCATTATAGCCGAGACTCACTTTTTAATAAATATTCCACATCATCGACTCACCCCTCGCACTACTACGCCAAGGATATTCTTTAAGTATCACGACCACAATTATTCATGCACTACTGGGACAAGAATATTTGTGTATTCATTAATGGTCATGATCATGCCAACAATCGGCCCACCAATGGCACTACTACCATCGAGGATTTTTATCACATCATTTGTAACATTACTACCATGATTACACCGAATAGTCTCTCGTCATAATCATACCAAGTCCATCTATGCACTACAGCCACGTATGACTTTCAACATAATATAAACATGAGGATGATGACAATGATATAAGAATTCAATAAAACAAGTTCAAGAATTATTTTATCCGTGAATTATTAACGTCCAAATTATCAACATGATACTATTTTGTAGAGTAAAATTCAAGAATGATCGTAAGAATATTTCCATGAAAAGATCTCGATGAAACGCAAATATCAAGGATATTCCACTAATTTCATGGAGTATAGAAGTCAAAGTTTTAACCAACCGGGTATAATAAAGAATAGAATAACAAAAGAAATCACCATGCATGCGATAGACACATGACAGCAAAGTTATTCCAATGTAATAATAAATAACGGAACCAGTCCCAAAATGCCATGCATGAGGTGATGTTACAATGTAATAATAAAGAATGGAACCAGTCCATGCGTAAAACACATGCATGTGATGTTCCAATGTAATAATAATAAAGAATTTAACCAGTCCGCAAAATACATGCATGTGATGTTCCAATGTAATAATAATGAAGATTTTAACTAGGTCCTGTAAAAAACACACGCATGTGATGTTCCAATGTAATAATAGAAGAATGTCACCAAGTATAGGGTAAATCACAGATATACAAGTTATTCCAATGTAATAATAAGCAATGGAATAACAACAGCTCTTCTTCATGAATAAGAAAGAATAACACCCCTTACTTTTGGTAGGAGATTGAATACTGCAGAAGGTAAGTAACAAAATACTCTTCTTCTTTTCTCTCTTATTCTCTCTATACTTTCTCTCTCTATAGCTTGAATGAATTCGTGAAAAATAATGAAGCACTAGGCCTCTATTTATAGAAGATTTCTAGCTTAGCACCGCCGTGTGAAAAAAAGCAAGTGGCTCGACGAAATCGATGATGTGAAAAGAAAAGTGGTTTGAAGCTTGTAATGTGAAACGACAAGTGGTTCGACGCACAGAATGTGAAACGACAAGTGGTTCGACGTCCGTAAAGGTAATTACTATCGACGGTAGGTAATTACTATTCACAAGGGTAATTACTATCGATTTAAGGTAATTACTATCGACGAAGGTAAATACTATTATTGAAGGTAAATACTATTGACAAAGGTAATTACTATTCACAAAGGTAATTACTATCGATTTAAGAGACTCTTAGATGATGACATATGGGCCCCCCCAAAAATAATCAAACTTACCACAAACGCCTCATAATGTACTTTTTTATATACATTAAGGATTGAATAAATATTACCACAAATCATTTTATTTTTAATCAACACATATTTAATCTTTCAACAATTATTAATCATTTATAACTTATCGCCTCAATTATTGATTTAATACTATAACATATTATATGTGATGATAATGTGACAATAATTGAATCAATAATATAAGAGATATGATGCAAAGAATTACTATAGCAATAATTGAGCATAATGAGAAAGTGACTTCTCACGTAAGCATCAATAATCAATACTTGTAGCTACTATGCAACCACGCCAGACATCGCATTTTTTTACCACCGGTAGTTCAACAGCTTTTATTCTGTAACACCTCCGCCAAGTTATTTTTATAAAATATTTTGTCGCTTTCTCAATCCGACAATAATTTCGCTAGGGGTCCACCAATGATTGAGTCGTTGTACGAATATTCCTAACAAAAAGAATATTCCCCACCAAACGAATATTTTATAACAACTTGCATACTTTGCAAAATTTATAAATATTACCCACAACTATAACATTATATCAAATTTATTCCATAATATTCAAAAATAATATTTATAAAAAATTCATCTTTATTTATAAAAGTCGGGTCTTACAACCTCCCTTTTTATGAAATTTAAGCCCTCAAAATTAGGGTACATACCGGTATGTCAAGAGGTAAGGATACCTTGATTTCATTTCGATTCTAACTCCCAAGTAATTTCCTCAACATCGTGGTTCCTCCACAAAACTTTGACTTGAGGTATAACCTTGGAGCGTAGAATATGTTCCTTCTTATCCAAAATTTGAACAGAACCTCTTCATATACGCCAAATCTTCCGCTATTTCGTCCTGGGCTCTAACTCAATAATATGGTTCGGGTCTTTCACATATTTACGTAATATGGATATGTGAAAAACGTTATGAACACGAGACATATTTAGCATAGAAAGCGAGTCTATAGGCCACGCTCCTACTCGATCGAGGATTAAAATGGACCGATGAATCGAGGATTAAGTTTTCCTCTCTTTTCAAATCTTGTAACTCCTTTCCATGGAGCAACTCTTAACAACACATGATCTCCTATATCGAATTCCACGCCCTTTCGATGAAGATCAAGATAACTCTTTTGTCGATTTTGTGAGGTTTTTATACGTTGTTTGATCATTTGAATCTTTTCCGTAGTCATACGCATTCAACTCCCGGCCCCAACAACGCTGCTTCACCCACCTCATCCCAAAGATACCGAGAACGACACTTTCTTCCATACAACGCTTCGAATGGAGCCATGCCAATACTTGCTTGATAATTGTTGTTGTAGGAAAACTCCACCAATGGTAAGAACTTGTCCCAACTTCCCTTGAAATCATGGACACAGAGTCTTAATAGATCTTCAAGAGTTTGAATAGTCCTCTCCGACTGTCCGTCCGTCTGAGGATGATATGCCGAGCTAAATCGTAAGTCTGTTCCCATAGCTTTTTGCAAACTAACCCAAAATCGTGAAGTGAATCTTGGGTCTCGATCAGAAACTATGGATACCGGCATACCATGCAGTCTTACAATCTCGTTTATATACATACGAGTAAGACGTTCAAGTGTATAAGTTTCTCGTATCGATAAGAAATGAGCAGACTTGGTCAATCAATCAACAATGACCCAAATTGCATCAATGCCTTGAGAAACCTTAGGAAGACCAGTAACGAAATCCATGGTAATGTGCTCCCACTTCCATTCCAGAATTTCATGTGGTTGCAATGGACCTTTTGGTACTTGATGCTCCGCTTTAACTCGTTGACAAGTTAGACACCTTGAGATAAATAAATATTATCTCTCTCTTCATATTGCTCCACCAAAATGTATGACGAATATTATGATACATTTTGGTACTCCCAAGATGGATTGCAAATGGTGTGTTGTGCGCCCCATCATGATATTATACTTTAAATCGTGGTCGTTAGGAACACAAAGTCCGGAGTCGACTCAAGTATTCCTTCTTCATCGATTCTTGCTTCCTAAGATAGCACCTTCTTGCACTTTCTTCCTCATACGCATCGCCTCCGTGTCCGTAATCTCGAGCAACTTTTAACTTTATCGATTAAAGTCGGTTCTACTCAGATACTCGCTATCATCACATGCGTCTCGAGTCTTTAACTCTATCTCCATCCTTTGCAAGTCACACAAAATGGGCCTTACGACAATATCGCACTCGATTTTGCATATGATTTTCTACTCAATGCGCCGCCTACCACGCTTTGCTTTTCCAGATGGTATTGGATGGTATGATCATAATCTTTCAAAAGTTCAAGCCAACGCCGTTGTCGCATGTTGAGTTCCTTTTGAGTGAAGAAATATTTGAGGCTTTTATGATCCGTAAAGATCTCCACTTTCTCCCCATACAAGTAATGCCTCCAAATTTTAAGTGCAAAGATAACAAATGCTAACTCTAGATCATGAGTAGGATAATTCCTCTCATATTCTTTGAGTTGTCGCGAGGCATAGGCTATAACTTTTCCATGTTGCATGAGAACACATCCCAACCCTTTGCTCAAGCATCATCAGAGATGACAAATCCTCCGAGCCGATGGTATCACGTAACAAAATAAATAAGTCTCCTCTTGAGTTCTTGAAAACTCTTCTCACATTCTTCGCTCCAACCGAACTTTGTATCTTTCCGAGTCACCGAGTCAATGGAGTAGCGTTTCGAGAAAATCCTTCCACGAATCTTCGATAATAACCACTTAAACCGAGAAAGCTACGACTTCACATCGATTTAGGTTGTTCCTCACTTTGAAGAGCTTCAATCTTTCTTGGGGTCAACAGATATTCCATGACTTGATACCACGTGCCCAAGGAATGCTACTTCTTCAAGCCGTAACTCACATTTCTTCAA
Organism: Panax quinquefolius; assembly: GCA_020205615.1. Lineage (NCBI taxonomy): Eukaryota > Viridiplantae > Streptophyta > Magnoliopsida > Apiales > Araliaceae > Panax > Panax quinquefolius. Next base: position 54,971,969 of record CM035171.1, on the reverse strand, counting down.
CTTGGCATAAAGCTTATATTCACGGCTTTTGGAGTGTCGACCTCAAGTGTTGCTCATGATCTTCACGGCTTTTGGAATAAATAAGGATGTCATCAATAAAGACGACCACAAAGTGATCTAAATATTCCTCAATACTCGGTTCATCATATCCATGAAGGCAAAGAGGAGCATTAGTCAATCCAAAGGACATAACTAGGAATTCATAATGCCCGTCATCGGAGTTCCGGAAGCCGCCTTTGGAACGTCGTGGTTCTAATCTTCAATTGGTGATATCCTAACGAAGATCTATCTTTGAAAAGAATTTGGCTCCTTGCAATCGGTCAAACAGTCATCAATACGTGGCAATGGATACCTATTTTGATGGTGACATGATTCAATTCCGATAATCAATACAAAGTCGCATACTCCCATCTTTCTTCTTCACGAATAGAATGAGCACCCCAAGGAGAAGTACTAGGACGAATAAAGCCAATGTCTAACAATTCCTGCAGCTTGGGTCTTTAACTCCTCGAAGTTCAATAGAGCCATTCGATATGGGGCTTTGGAAATAGGTTTTGTACCGGGTTCAAGGTCGATACAAAATTCAATTTCACGCCTAGGGGTAGGCCAGAAGTTCTTTCTGGAATACGTCAGAAATTTATTAACAATAGAAATATCGCTCAAAACCGATTTATTTTGTTTAAATCATGATATGAGCTAAGAAAGCTTGACATCCATTTTTCAATAAACGAATAGCTTTATGGCTTAAGATGACCGTGATTGATTTTAATGGTTTGGTCGTTTGAATTCAGATAATAGGTTGATTAGGAATATGAAAGCTAACAACCTTACGAAAAATAATCAATTTTTGCATGCTAAGTAGTTAACCAATCAATCCCTAGAATCACGCCAAATGCAAGTATTTTTAAAGAAATAAGATCGACAGTAATGTGAGGGTACCGATTTGAACCAAACAAGACTTATAAACAATGGATGTAATGAAGGTTTCTCCCAACGGAGTTTCCACAGATAAGTCAAAGTCTAATTTCTCCTGAGTCAAATTTAATCGATGAGCGCAAGTAGGAGAAATAAAAGAATGGGTAGAACCCCAGATCAAATAAAGTATAGACTTCATTAGAGTTTATGATAAGCTTACCCGTGATGACCTCATTCGATTCCTTGCTCTTTGGGAGGTCACAACAAACGCCTCCTCAGACTACTGGGCTTTGAATTTTCTCGGGATGGCCTTTGGTGCCTCCATCCTAGCTGAATTTGTCTTGAGAAAACGACAAAAAATCGAGCTAAGTGACCTTCTCTTCCACAATTATAACATGCTTTGGATGGCATGACGCAGCTTGACTCGATGTGTCCCTCTCCTCCGCATTTGAAGCATATGATAGGTGGTCTTTCTCCTTCCTTAACAACGGGTGCCGGTCTTTGACGCTTTTCCATCATTGTTGAATCTCCGCTTTCTTGAAATGTCCATTCTTATTGTTTTGGCCCCGATTACCACCGGTGGTTACCATATCCGCCCGTTGATTCCTCCACGCTTGTTGTCACCGCTCGATGACTACTCTCACCGGTATTATAATTTTGCTTTGCCGCTTCTTTTTAGTCAAGTTGACTCATTATCGCGCTTCCACTAATCGAGCCCTATTTACAACATCCTCAATACAAACACGCTTTATGAGAAATAAGATGTTGACGTATCTCCGCTTCAAACCTCTTAAAAACATTCGCGCCATTCTCTCTTCATTATCCACCAAGTGGGACGAAACCGTGATAACTCCGCAAATTTTGCCTCGTATCATGACACTCTGGCCATATTGTTTTGTTCCAACTTGATAAACTCCACCTCCTTCATGTGGCGAATACTTTCGTGAAAGTATTTGTCGTTGAATGCCTCCTCGAACTTCTCCCAAGATATCTTCAAGACAAAGAAGTTGAGTACGCTTTTACCGATTCCCACAAGTAATCAGCCTCTCCGCAACAACATAAAGGCGTGAAAGGGAACCTTTTTCTCTGAGCATCCCAAGACATCAAATATCTTGGTAATGCTTTATCCATGCTTCCGCCAAGTGGTTTTGGCTCTCTTAAAACTCCCGGTGGTCCCAGCTCCTTGAATTGTTTAGCGGTGACCGCCGAGAGTTTTTTCTGTGTTTCCACCTACGTTTTGGACAGAGTCGCTCTACTTTCTTTGTTGCATAAATCGCATAAAGCCTCCGAACATTTTATCATTCATCATTTGGTCGTTGTTGTTGTTTGCATGAGGATTGTCGCCTTCCTCGATGCACATTATCCTCGATTATTGATATGTGGTGAATCAACGATCGCTCAAGGCTCCATTGCTATTCTCAACATTCTCGATGTCATTTTCAGATACTGCCACAAAACAAAAGGTTAATTGACATGTAACAAATTATCCCTATCTTCTGACCAACCAATAAAATAGCACATAAACTTAGGTAGGTCATACTAGCGAAGGTATTCCCGCCTCTCCCTCCTAGTACTATTCTCACATCTTAGCCAGGATCATATCCCTAAGCTCGATACTTAACCGTGACGCCCCAAAAATTAGGTATACATCACCCATCTTGGGTCGCCACTTACATGGTATGTAAATTTAAATACAACTTAATACATAAACCGTGAGTTTAAATACAAATATCGTCTACTAGATATTATACAAACTCAAAAAGGAGTCCTCATTACAATTATTATCACACTATTTCACGAATAGTGAGGACTACTAATGCTATCTTCGTGACCATCACTCATTTCCGACTCTCGTCCCAAATTTATATTCTCATTTCCTCAAGAGAACAAAGAAAAGAAAGGGTGAGCTCAACTAGCCCAAGAAGAAATATTATGACTAAGATAATGCGTAATAAATTATCAATAGTCTTCAACAATGTTAAACCGATAAAATACAATAGACAACAAGTTTAATCAACGGAATAAGCAATCCATTAAAAGAGTCAAGTAGAAAATAAAGTCTACTATCTTTTAGGTTTTAAAAGGTTTTTCATCATCATTATAGCCGAGACTCAAATTTTAATAAATATTCCACATCATCGAATCACCCCTCGCACTACTACTGCAAGGATATTCTTTAAGATCACGACCACCACAATTATTCATGCACTACGGGCCAAGAATATTTGTGTATTCATTAATGGTCATGATCATGCCAACAATCGGCCCACCAATGCACTACTACCATCGAGATTTTTATCACATCATTTGTAACATTACTACCATGATTACAATCGAATAGTCTCGGTCATAATCATACCAAGTCCATCTATGCACTACAACAGCCACAGATGACTTTCAACATAATATAAACATGAGGATGATGACAATGATATAAGAATTCAATAAAACAAGTTCAAGAATTATTTTATCCAGAATTATTAACGTCCAAATTATCAACATGATACTATTTTGTAGAGTAAAATTCAAGAATGATCGTAAGAATATTTCCATGAAAAGATATCGATGAAACGCAAATATCAAGGATATTCCACTAATTTCATGGAGTATAGAAGTCAAAGTTTTAACCAACCGGGTATAATAAAGAATAGAATAACAAAAGAAATCACCATGCATGCGATAGATCGCACATGCAGTTATTCCAATGTAATAATAAATAATCGAAACCAGTCCCATAAAAACGCATGCATGTGATGTTCCAACATAATACTAAAGAATGGAACCAGTCCAAATAAAACACATGCATGTGATGTTCCAACATGTAATAATAATAAAGATTTTAACCAGTCCGTAAAACACATACATGCATGTGATGTTCCAATGTAATAATAATAAAGATTTTAACCAGTCCTGTAAAAACACATGCATGTGATGTTCCAATGTAATAATAATAAAGATTTTAACCAGTCCTGTAAAACACATGCATGTGATGTTCCAATGTAATAATAATAAAGATTTTAACCAGTCCGGTGTAAAACACACGCATGTGATGTTCCAATGTAATAATAATAAAGACGGAACCAGTCCTGTGTAAAACACATGCATGTGATGTTCCAATGTAATAATAGAAGAATGTCACCAAGTATAGGGTAAACCACAGATACACAAAGTTATTCCAATGTAATAATAAGCAATGGAATAACAATGCCTTCTTCATGAATAAGAAAGAATAACACCCCTTACTTTTGGTAGGAGATTGATACTGCAAAAGGTGTAGTAACAAAAAAATACTCTTCTTCTTTCTCTCTTATTCTCTCTATACTTTCTCTCTCTATAGCTTGAATGAATTCGTGAAAAATAATGAAGCACTAGGCCTCTATTTATAGAAGATTTCTAGCTTAGCACCTGCCGTGTGAAAAAGCAAGTGGCTTGACGACTGATGATGTGAAAAGAAAAGTGGTTTGAAGCTTGTAATGTGAAACGACAAGTGGTTCGACGCCTATAATGTGAAACGACAAGTGGTTCGACGTCTGGTAAAGGTAATTACTATTGACGAAGGTAATTACTATTCACAAAGGTAATTACTATTGACGAAGGTAATTACTATTAACGAAGTTAAATACTATTGACGAAGGTAAATACTATTGACAAAGGTAATTACTATTCACAAAGGTAATTACTATTGACGAAGAGACTCTTAGATGATGACATATGGGCCCCCCCATAAAATAATCAAACTTACCACAAACGCCTCATAATGACTTTTTTATATACATTAAGGATCGAATAAATATTACCACAAATCATTTTATTTTTAATCAACACATATTTAATCTTTCAACAATTATTAATCATTTATAACTTATCGCCTCAATTATTGATTTAATACTATAACATATTATACGTATGATAATGTGACAATAATTGAATCAATAATATAAGAGATATGATGCAAAGAATTATCGAAAGTAAATAATTGAGCATAGCCGAGTGACTTCTCACGTAAGCATCAATAATCAATATTGTGTGCTACTATGCAACCACGCCAGACATCGTATTTTTTACCACCGTAGTAGTTCAATAGTTTTAACGGTAACACCTCCTCATTATTATTTTTATAAATTATTTTTGTCGCTTTTCTCAATCCAACAATAATTCATTGTGGGGTCCACCAATGATTGAGCCATTGTATTTAATATTCCCTAACAAAAAAAAAATATTCCACGACCAAACGAATATTTTATAACAACTTGCATACTTTGCAAAATTTATAAATATTACCCACAACTATAACATTATATCAAATTTATTCCATAATATTCAAAAATAATATTTATAGAAAAATTCATCTTTATTTATAAAAGCTGGGGTCTTACATTTGTCATCTCAATTATTGATTTAATAATATATCATATATGCAGATGATACTGTAACAATAATTGAGTATAACTGAGTGACTTCTCACGTACGCAATAATAATCAATACCGTGTGCTACTATGCAACGACGCATATTATTGTACTTTTACTACCGAGTAGTTCAACAGTTTTAACGGTAACACTTTCGCCGTTATTTTTATAAAGTATTTTTGTCGCTTTCTCAATCCGACAATAATTCTTTTGTGGGGTCCACCAATGATTGTACCGTCGTACGGATATTCCCCGACAAAAAGAATATTCCCCGACCAATAGAATATTATATAACCACTTGCTTACTTTGCAAAATTTGTAAATATTACCCACAACTATTACATCAAATCAACACTATAAATAAAAAAATATATATATATTTTGAGAAAATTAAATCTTTATTCATAAAATCTGGGGTCTCACAATTTCTTTAAAAGAAATCCAAATAATATTGTAGTGGTACACACTCATGACGTAAGACTAAGATAAACAACCCTCGTAAAAAGGGGAACTTTATTTTCGGACATACGACCGGCGCGCTATGTTTGAGTATTATGCATAATATAGGGTACAATGGGGCTGATCACTTCACGTACTCGCGGAAGAATATAATTAGTTTTTATAACTAACTTGTATTCTTGAGGTAATTCAATTTTATTAACTGATGATTCCTCTAGCAGTTCTTGATCCATTGTGATCACTTAGCATGAAATATGGGAATATCCCACTTATTTGAATATTGTTGCCATATTGTTAATTCCTCTTAATCAATTCAATATTATTGAACCTTTGAAAGAATTTTACTATTTCATTTTTGATATATTATTCAGCATGGAATTCAAGAAAATTCTTGTTATTGAAAATGACTTATTATTCAGCTACTTCACAATCTTTTGAATATTGTTGAAATTCTAGAAAGTTAGGTTCTTCTATATCTTTTATTGTACGTTTTAACTTGCGGATCAAACTAGTTGTTCATCCTTGCTTTAAATAAAATATTTCAGCTAAATCTGAGGTAGCCGAAGGGTCAATAATATAATTAATAATATTAGATTAAGGGTTAATAATATAATTAATTAATATTTCAGTTGAGGAAGTTTTAAGAGACGACCTTGTGATAAATCTGGAAAGTGATCATGAAGAGTACCCCGAGATGGAACTGAATGAAAAGTTCTCTATCTTTAATCTCTTATTAAGTAGTTAAGTTATTATTGTTACGCAAATTCCCTAACCATTGCTACTTTATTATTCAGCAAGGTTTACTTTTCATTGTCATGTTATACTTATGCAAGTTCTTTAATCCTAAACTTTCTTTGAGCAAGTTTCCTTACCCTAACTTAATTATTATTACGCAAGTACTTGAATTCTATCGACCAAAGTTCTTAATTTTGTTTTTTTATTGGAAAATGTAACCTTAGCTTATCATTGTTGTTCAAGATAGGTTCATTACATATTTTTAATGCTTTGAACGTTATTCTTAAAGCATGACTTTGATGTATCAAATTATTTATTTATGGTTTATAACTAACTTGTATTATGTTGACATCGAACTTTCGCATTGTCATGAAACTTTTGATTCAACTAATCCTTAGTTGATGCTCGTTGAACTCTAATTTACCCTTGAAGCATATCCAAACCAAACTTACTTTGGTGCAGACTCGTATATTAAAATTGAGATAAACAACCCTAGTATATGGGATTATTTACGCGGAAGCGTTTAGATGTTTGTGCATAATACATGGTACGAAGGGTTAATCAACCTAAGTATGGGGAGTCCCTACAGTTTTATGATTGTTTAGGTTTAATTTAAAAGAAATACTTATAACCTTGGACATAGTTCATGGTCTTGTGACCCTCAGATAATTTCCAGTATCAGTTATTGATTATCGATGTTTAGATATGTTATTTAATTCAAATGAGTTTATTCATTGCAAATTATTGTGTTCTTTTAAGTGAGCATTTGTTTTGCTCACTCTTGCATATATATAAGCATTGTAGCTAAAGTTGAGAAGGTTGACGAGTCAACCAATAGTAAAGGAAAAAGAAAGATGAACATGTGTTGAAGACTTGTAAATCTATTGATATTTATATTTTCAGACTTGGTTTAATTATGAGATGTAATTATTTAATTTTCCGCATTTGATGAATGTTTAAGGTTATATGACTTGGGATTTTATTGGTTTAAGTTATGTAACCCTTTAATGGGAAGATTTATTGTTTAAATTTTATTATATTTGGGTAGTTAGAAATGAATGTTTGGATAGTGAACACTAAATCCTATGGAAATGAAGTACCCAGATTTGGGGGTGTCACAAGTTGGTATCAGAGCTTTAGGTTATGAACCTTAGGTGGGGGGAAAACCTTAATAAGTAACCTTATAGAAGATTGAAAAGATAGTAGTGATAAACTCTTATCGGGTTTTAAGGAAGAAATAATAAAACACTCTATGTGCTTATGTGGTTGCAACCTCTGTGCTCGTCAGTGTCGAGTAGTGATGGTTAGTAATTAAAAACTTAATATTTTTGTTATCATGATGGTTAATGTGGGAGAATCCAGTCAAGCTAGGGAGGAGGGACCTCAGATGCCTAAAGAGAAGGAGCCTCACGATATTCAGGTAGCTTGGGAACAACTGGTGTCAAGGGAGTCATCTCTGTTGGTCACAGTGGTTGGTTATACCCCGGAGTTAGAGTAGGAGGGGATACCTGATGATGAGGATGTGGTAAAGATGGATGATGAAGACCCCGTGGAGCTAACATAGATGGATGATTATGAGGATGTGGAAGAGTTTCCACCAAACTCTATCACAGCTCAAATTTATGACGAAGTATACAATCGTAACATTGAGCTTCAAGATAGTGTCGAGGAGTTGGAGGAGCTAGTAGCTGAACGTCAGACTTCGATGGCACAAAAGGATGATGAGATTTGGGATCTTGATGAAAGTTTCATCAATGTGGAATGGAAGTTGGTTCACACAGAGGGGGAGAATTAGCAGCTGATGGAGGAGGTTGCGAAACTGAAGGATAACTTGAAAGAAGAATCCGCCAAGAGAGCAAGAGTTGAAGATGCGTACGAGAAAGCTTCTCAGCGTGTAGTGGTAGCAGAGGGAGATGTACAAACAAAGAAGATCAAGATGGAAGAGATGGACTGTGTTTTTCACATTGCGATAAACCGAGCTTAAGACCGAGTCATGTACTATCCGACTCAGTTTGAAGAATTGCCATGGTATATGTTAGATTATAGAACAATGTTCCGTATCATGGAAGAGGAGCGACGCAAGGCTGTGTAGCGACTTAGTTGGTCTTAATAGAAAGTGTATTATTGAACGAATAATTAAATAGTAAATAAGATGTAAATCCCAAGTGCTATGTGACTGATAGGATATGATGATGTTATCCTGAAAATTTATTAGTTCAGAAAAAGTGATGCAAATAGCAATAATGCTATTGTTTTTATGGTTTTTTAAAGATTATGAATGAATAAAATGGTAATATTTATTTAAGATATTATGTATTATGTGATGATTATTTATGATGTACAAGTTAAGTAGAAAATACTTAAGAAAATGAGTAAAAATCTAATACGTGTATTTTAACAGAAAATGCCTCCAAGACGTCAACCACGAAAACGAAACCCTGAGGGGTCTACTAATAATAACAACGCTGAGGCTAACCCAGTTCAGCAGTTGGTGACATTATTAGCGTGAGCACTGCAGAATCAGCCGCAGAACCAAGCTGCGACTTTTAAGGATTTCAAGGTTGTTGGACCACCAGAGTTTCGTGGGTCCATGAATTCGGTTGAGGCACAGACCAGGATCATGGAAATATTAAAGGTTTTCAATGTTTCTAGAGTAGGTGAAGACCAGAAGACTGCTTTTGTAACGTTCATGTTGAAAGCAGAAGCCAGCTATTGGTGGCAGGCAAACAAAACCCGAGGGGGAGAGGGAGTGATGGCTTGGGATAGGTTTAAATAAATATTTTTCGAGACCTATTTCCTAGAGAGTTCACATAATCAGATGGAGGTCCAGTTTTTAGAGCTGAAGCAGGGTACGATGATGGTGTCGAAATATGCAGCAAAATTCAATGAGTTGGCGAGGTTTGCGCTATATCAAGTTAACACAAACGAGTGCAATGCAAGAAGGTTTGAATAGGGATTGAAGCCCTGGTTGTACAGTAGAGTCTCTATGTTTCAATTGAAGACGTTTGCAGCAGTGCTTGAGAAGGCGATTATCGCAAAAGGTGGAAGCGATGACTTAACGAAGTACAATTAGGAACAAAGAAAGAAGAAAAATGAGAGTGAAGGTAAAAATGGTGGTAGTAGTGGAGGAAACAATAACCCAAAAAGGAAGTGGAATATGAGTGTTAGTGTTGGAAGTCAGTAGAGTAGCCAGCAGAAAAGGAAATTTGAAGTGTGTGCTACCTGTGGGAAAAATCACACTGGCATGTGCTTGAGGGGTAAGCGAATGTGCTTTAATTGTGGCCAAGAGGGTCACATTGCTCTGAATTTCCAACAACCGAAGAAGAATTGTGACGCCCCCAAATTTAGGTACTTGAAACCCGAACTCGGTGCTTCACGATACCATTTCTTTGAGCAGAATAATAATAATAATATAAATACCAAACTTAATATACATATATCAGAGTCTAAATCCCAGGTACGCGACCTTTAAACATTCATTACATGATAATTAATAAATATCAAAGTCTTAATATCATCTAACTATTACAGAAGATAATATAAACTTATTCAGTCAGCTTTCCTTTCCCCTTATTCTTGCCTGAACCTTCAGGTTGATCACGTTTAGCTGAAAACATTTAAATTTCAAGCAAGAATGAGCATTTGATTGCCCAGCAAGTAATAGCAACAATAATTATTAGCTGAAAGAAGTAAATGTTTTCTTTGAATAACACTTCTACAACGAATTAACTGTTGTGAAGTAAGCTAAACCAATAATAACAACATATCAAATCTATATCAAATTTTTGAAACTATGTACTGACTATACATGGAGAGTAGTCGACAGACTATGAACTTTGTTTTCAATTTTCGATAAGGTTTAACAAAACTTCATCTGCAAACCGTCATAACTTATAGGCACGGGGGGTGATCGGCCTGTTATGCCATGTATTGATCAAGACTACATGCAAGAATGATATTTTCGTTCATCTTATCTGCCTTAGGCGTATAAAAGTTTTCCCATGTTCGGAATGTTCATACTTAGTCGGGAATCCGAACCAAAACAATTCGGTTGGATATCAATAGGGTCCTATCATGTTCAACAATATTTTTAAGTTTGTGTCTAGCTGAATCAAATAGCGTAGACTGTGACGCCCCCAAAATTAGGTATACGTCACCCATTTTGGGTCGCCACTTACATGGTACATAAATTCAAATACAACTTACTAATATAACTGCGTAGGTACAATACGACATAAATCGTGAGTTTGAATACAAATATTGTCTACTAGATATTATACAAACTCAAAAGGAGTCCTCATTACAACTATTATCACACTATTTCACGTAATAGTGAGGACTACTAATGCTATCCTCTCGGACCATTACTCCGCTCCCCGACTCGTCTCAAATTATGTTCTCATTTCACAGAAGAGAACAAAGGAAAGAAAGGGTGAGCTCAACTAGCCCAAGAAGAAATATTATGACTAAGATAATAGAGAATAAATTATCATTAGCCTTCAACGATTATTAAACCGATAAAATACAATAGACAACCGCTTAATCTGCAGTTGAGAATATGCAATCCATTAAAAGAGTCAAGTAGAAAATAAAGTCTACTATCTTTTAGGTTTTAAAAGGGTTTTCATAAATTTTTATCATTAAGACTCGGTTTAATGAATAAACCACAATATCTAATCATCCTCGTACTACTTGGTCAAGGATTTTCATCAAATTATCAATGGTCATGACTATACCGAATCACCCCGGTCATAATCATACCAAAAACTATCCATCAACGCATTACAAGCCACTGAGGACTTTTATCACATCATTTATAACAAGCCATGATTATACCGAATGATCCCTAGTCATAATCATACTAAGTTCATCTATGCACGTAAGCCAAAGATAACATAATATATCATGAGGATGATGACAATGGCATAATAATTCAATAAAACAAGTTCAAGAATTATTTTATCCAGGAATTAATAACGTCCAAATTGTCAACAAGATACTGCTTTTAGAGAGTAAAATTCAAGAATGATCGTAAGAATATTTTCATGAAAAGATCTTCGGATGAAACGCAAATATCAAGGATATTCTACTAATTTCATGGAGTATAGAAGTCAAAGTTTTAACCAACTAGGTATAATAAAGAATGGAATAACAAAAGAAATCACCATGCATGCGGTATCAGATGATGATGGAGTTATTCCAACAAAATAATAATAATCGGAACCAGGTCGTGAAATTCACAATCGCAAGGATGATCCAATGTAATAATAAATGTTTGAATAATAATCAATGGAACCAGTCCTGTAAAAAACACACGCATGTGATATTCCAAATGTAATAATAAATGCGGAATAATAAACAATGGAACTGTGTCCTAAAAACACACGATAGGATATTCCAAATGTAATAATAAAGAATGGAATAATGTAAGAAGATCACCAAGTATAGGGGATTCAGCAGTATACAAGTTATTCCAATGTAATAAATAAGAATGGAATAACATAAGGATTTCACCAAGTATAGGGTATGCCGCATATACAAAGTTATGTATAGGTATATACCACTTTTACAAAGTTATTCCAATGTAATAATAATGAATGGAATAATGTAAGTTCTCTTCATGAATAAGAAAGAATAACACCCTTACGAATACAACAAATAATACCCCTTACCTTAGAAGAACTGAATATTGGAAAAGTGAAGTAGCAGAATACTTTTCTTCTTTCTCTCTATAGATTTTCTCTCTATAGCTTCTCTCTATAATTTCTCTCTCTAGAGTTTCAGTGAATTCATAAGAAAATAATGAAGGAATGAGCTTCTATTTATAGGAAAATAGAATGCATAGTAATTAATCCATGAACGGTCCAGATTGATTTACTTTAATCTGACGGTCCATATTTAAAGCAAAATCTTTTAAATAAAATATAATATATTCTATTTATATAAAAACATTTTACTATGCAAATACTATGCAAAACACTATGCAACACTATGCATAATAAAATATAATATATTCTATTTATAGAATAACTTTAATAAAGTATTCTGTTTTATATAAAAAGATGTTTCTGTTTTATTACGTTAATAATACGAATAAAACAAAACGTCATTATCGCTATAATAATTCATATTATTAATCGACAATAATGGAATCAAACTAAGTGACTTCTCACATAAGCATCAATAATCAATACCGTGTGCTACTATGCAACCACACGTATTACTGTACTTTTACTACCGAGTAGTTCAACAGTATCAACGGTAAAACTTCCGCCGTTATTTTAATAAAATATTTTTGTCGTTTTCTCAATCCGACAATAATTCTATTGTGGGGTTCACCAATGATTGAGTAGTTATTTAATATTCCTCGCTAAACCGAATATTCCCAGACCAATCGAATATAATATAACCACTTGCATACTTTGCAAAATTTATAAATACTACCCATAACTATAATATTATCTCAAATTCACACCATAATATTAAAAAATTATTTCGACAAAAATTTAAATCTTTATTGATAAAATCTGGGGTCTCACAATCTCCCTCCTTATGGAATTTCTACCCTCGAAATTAGGGTACGACTGTATGATATAAAGGGTGAGGATACCTTGAATACCTTTATCGTTAAAATATTAAATTCATCTTCGCAATCCAAACCCAAAGATATTCATTAACAATTCATCTTTGCACTACAGCCAAAGATATACAACTCAGAAAACCAATAATGCTTTGACGCAAATTAATAGTATCACGACCACGAATTATCCATGCACCACTCGACCAAGGATATTCGTGTTTTCAATTACTGATCATGATTATACCGAATAATCCTTGGTCATAATCATACCAAGTCTATCAATGCACTACTGACCAAAGATGACTTTTACCACATCCATGAATTAATATTTCATTCACGAGACTCAAATTTCAATAATTAATCCATATCATCGAATCATCCCCGCACTCTGTGCCAAGGATATTCATTAGTATCACGACCACGAATTATCTATGCACTACTACCAAAGATAATCGTGTATTCATTAATATCACGACCACAAATTATCCATGCACTACTACGAAAGATAATCGTGTTTTCATTAGTATCACGACCACGAATTATCAATGCACTATGGCCAAAGATAATCGTGTATTCATTAGTATCACGACCACAAATTATCCATGCACTACGACAAAGATAATCGTGTATTCATTAGTATCACGACCACGAATTATCCCATGCACTACTACCCAAAGATAATCGTGTATTCATTAGTATCACGACCACAAATTATCCATGCACTATGGCCAAAGATAATCGTTTATTCATTAGTATCACGACCACGAATTATCCATGCACTACGGCCAAAGATAATCGTGTATTCATTAGTATCACGACCATAAATTATCCATGCACTACGGCCAAAGATAATCGTGTATTCATTAGTATCACGACCACGAATTATCCATGCACTACGTGCCAAAGATAATCGTGTATTCATTAGTATCACGACCACGAATTATCCATGCACTACGACCAAAGATAATCGTGTTTTCAATTACGGTTATGATTATACCGAACAATCCCTGGTCATAATCATACCAAGTCCATCTATGCACTACAGCCACGATTGACTTTCAACATAATATAAGCATGAGGATAATGATATAAAGAATTAATCAAATGAGATAAAGGATAAATATTAAACATTTATAATATAATTTATCCAAGATTCAAGAATATCCCCATGTTATCAATCACTTAATAATCTCATAATCTAATATCATTAATATTATAACAATATTTTAATCACTTCTTAAATTTATAAATAATTTATCTCAATTGTTTACGCTTTACCATATAATGCATTTAATCATTCAAAAATGCCATACTCATAAGATATCATCACCAATGATCAAATCCCTCATCAAAAAAAATATGCATATACTCTATATAGGATTCTCTAGCCATAAAATCCTATTTTCAACTTTGTTACTTCACATAACATATTTAACTCATATGTTCATAACTAAACTATTTTCATGAAAAATACCAAATCAGTCCCAAAAATATTTCTTTTCTGGGATTTAGCATAATATAGTCCCATAATGAAAATATATTTTTCTCGGAATTTTTAAAATTCATTTACTATTTTTCAAAAAATCAATTTCTAATTAATTCCTTAAAAAATTTGCTACCCCAAGTTTAACTCCAAAAATTCCCAAATCTTGGCAGGACCTTACACATGTTAACTTGAGCTTCCAGTTTAAATTTCATGGTCATCGGAGTTATAGAACTCCGCTTATAGCGTTTTTCGTCGGAAAAACCTATATATTGAAATAGTCATAACTTGCTCATTTTAAGTCAGAATGAGCTCATTTTTGGACAGGAGGTACTTTATACCATATACCTTCATGTCCCAAAAGGCCAGAATTTTTCTCATAATTTAAGTGGCCGAAACAGCCCCTCTAAAATCATGGCTGCAACTTTGTACTCCTATGCTAAAATCAGTCCACACAAAAATCTACAACACCTTTTCCAGTAATTCCACTTGGATTAGTTAGGTAACTCATAGATCTAACTCTAGGACTTGACCACACTCAAAAATTCAAAATATAATAGGAGATTTGGTCAATTGAATTTTATGTTACGTTTTTTACCAAAATCTGGTTTTTAACTCCTTGTGATTTTTAAAAAACTTTCATGTTTTCACATACTAACCAACATAACTCATCATAACACTTACTAATACCACGTATACCCGTGATTTTCATTAGTCCAATACTTTTATTATGACTTTCATCATAAACCACGCAAACTGTTCATTTTAGTTGAAGAAATATTTGAGGGTTTAAGAAATGGGTTTTGTACTGGGGTCAATACAAAATTTAATTTCACGCTCTAAGTAGGCTAAGAAGTCTTCAAGAATACGCCAGGAAATTTATTAATAATAGAAATATCATTCAAAACTGTGACTCTCATCCAAGACTTGGATAGTACGTCACATTGATACCAACTGTGACTTCTATCCCTTAACCTAGATAGCACCTCACAATGATACCTATAAACTTGCCGTCTTCATTCACGATGCCGCCTACAGAAAGTCTGGCTTCGGTGCATTCCACACAAGGAAGTCAACAACGAAAGGTTCGGGGCTCTTTACTTATGGCTTGATATGACAATAATTGACTTTAATAGTTTAGTTACTTGAACTCGCACAACAAGTTGGTTATGAATATAAAAGCTAACAACCTTACGAAAAGCATAATGAGTAGTTAACCAATTGATTCCTAAAATCACATCAAATGCAAATATTTTCAAAAAGATAAGATCGACAGGTAACGTGAAAGTGTTTATTTGAATCAAACAAGATTTAAAAAGTAGCGTGCGGAACGAAGGCTCCTACTAACGAAGTTTCAACCAATAAGTCAAAGTCTAACTTCTCCGGAGTCAAATTTAAACGTTGAACGCAAGCAAGAGAGATAAAATAATGGGTAGAACTGGTATCTTATAAGGTATAGACTTCGCAATTTATAATTAACTAACCCGTGCTAACTTCGTTCGGTTTACTCGCTTTTTGAGAAGTCATGAAAAATGCACTTCCTAAAACCAACGACTTTGTTTTGTCCATATCCACCTTTGGTGCAACCGTTCCAGCTAGACTTGACTTTGATGCACAACAAAATTGAGCTAAATGACCTTCTCTTCTTGCAATTTCCACTTCTATTATCTTTTCCATGATTACCACCGAAGTGGTTACCATTCTTTGGCATGATAATTTCCCCGATGGTTATCATTGTTCGATAGCCGCTTGCCACCAAAGAAGATTATTATCGTGTTGTTGGTCGCTACCTTTTGTTTGAGCTTAATCAACAGTCTCATGTGCTTCATTGCTTATCTCAAAGATTTTCGATGTCATTCTCAAACACCGCCACAAAACAAGGGTTAATTAACATATCACATATTATCCCTATACTCCTAACCAACCAATTAAATACCAAATAAATTTAGGTAGGTTATACTAGCGAAGGAATTCCTCGCCTCTCCCTCCTAGTTCTTATCTCACATCTCGGCCAGGATCATATCCTAAGCTCGATACCAACCGTGACACCCCCAAAATTAGGTATACGCCACCCATCTTGGGTCGCCACTTACATGGTACATAAATTCAAATACAACTTACTAATATAACTGTAAGTGTATAATACGACATAAACCGTGAGTTTGAATACAAATATTGTCTACTAGATATTATACAAACTCAAAAGGAGTCCTCATTACAACTATTATCACACTATTTAATGTAATAGTGAGGACTACTAATGCTATCCTCCGGACCATTACTCTGCTCCTCGACTCGTCCCAACTATGTTCTCATTTCAAGAGAACAAAGGAAAGAAAGGGTGAGCTCAACTAGCCCAAAGAAGAAATATTATGACTAAGATAATGCGTAATAAATTATCATTAGCCTTCAACAATAAAGTTAAGTTAAACCGATAAAATACAATAGACAACCGGTTTAATCATGACAGCATAATACGCAATCCATTAAAAGAGTCAAGTAGAAAATAAAGTCTACTATCTTTTAGGTTTTAAAAGGTTTTCATAAATTTTTATCATTAAGACTCAGCTTTAATGAATAAACCACAATATCTAATCATCCCCGTATCTACTTGGCCAAGGATTTTCATCAAATTATCAATGGTCATGACTATACCGAATCACCCCGATCATAATCATACCAAAAACTATCCATCACTGCATTACAGGCCACTGAGGACTTTTATCACATCATTTATAACAAGCCATGATTATACCGAATGATCCCTGGTCATAATCATACTAAGTTCATCTATGCACGTAAGCCAAAGATAACATAATATATCATGAGGATGATGATAATGACATAATAATTCAATAAAACAAGTTCAAGAATTATTTTATCCAGGAATTAGTAATGTCCAAATTGTCAACAAGATACTGTTTTGTAGAGTAAAATTCAAGAATGATCAGAAGAATATTTCCATGAAAAGATACTGGATGAAACGCAAATATCAAGGATATTCTACTAATTTCATGGAGTATAGAAGTCAAAGTTTTAACCAACTGGGTATAATAAAGAATGGAATAACAAAAGAAATCACCATGCATGCGGTATTTGATGTAGACAAAGTTATTCCAATGTAATAATAATAACGGAACCAGTGTCGTGAAATTCACAATCGGCATGATGATCCAATGTAATAATAAATGCTTTAATAATAAACAATGGAACCGTGTCCTGTAAAACACACGCATGACGATATTCCAAATGTAATAATAAATGCGAATAATAAATGATGGAATCAGTCCTGTAAAACACACGATAGGATATTCCAAATGAATAATAAAGAATGGAATAACGTAAGAAGATCACCAAGTATAGGGGATTCCACAGTATACGGAGTTATTCCAATGAATAAATAAGAATGGAATAACATAAGGATTTCACCAAGTATAGGGTATGTCGCATATACGGTTATGTATAGGGTATACTACTTTTACAAAAGTTATTCCAATGTAATAATAATGAATGGAATAATGTAAGTTCTCTTCATGAATAAGAAAGAATAACACCCTTTACGTACAACAAATAATACCCTTTACCTTAGAAGAACCGATTATTGGAAAAGTGAAGTAGTAGCGAATACTTTTCTTCTTTCTCTCTATAGATTTTCTCTCTATAGCTTCTCTCTATAATTTCTCTCTCTAGAGTTTCAAAGAATTAAATAAGAAAATAATGAAGGAATGAGCTTCTATTTATAGGAAAATAGAATGCATAGTAATTAATCCATGAACGGTCCAGATTGATTTACTTTAATCGACGGTCCATATTTAAAGCAAAATCTTTTAAATAAAATATAATATATTCTATTTATATAAAACATTTTACTATGCAAACACTATGCAAAACACTATGCAACACTATGCATAATAAAATATAATATATTTTATTTATAGAATAACTTTATTAAAGTATTCTGCATTTTATATAAAAGATGTTTCGCTTTTATTACGTTAATAATAATGAATAAAACAAAACGTCATTATCGCTATAATAATTCATATTATTAATCGACAATAATGGAATCAAACCGAGTGACTTCTCACATAAGCATCAATAATCAATACAAAGGTGCTACTATGCAACCACACGTGACATCGTACTTTTTTACTACCGAGTAGTTCAACAAGATCAACCAGAAAACTTCCGCCGTTATTTCAATAAAATATTTTTTGTCGCTTTCTCAATCCGACAATAATTACATTATTAGGGGTCCACCAATGATTGAGTCATTGTATGAATATTCCCCGCTAAACCGAATATTCCCCACCAATCGAATATAATATAACCACTTGCATACTTTGCAAAATTTATAAATACTACCCACAACTATAATATTATCTCAAATTCACACCATAATATTAAAAATTATTTCGACAAAATTTAAATCTTTATTGATAAAATCTGGGGTCTCACATAGACGACTTTTAAGTCGACGTATACATACTGGAAACCAATAAGTATGTATCATCATGTGATTAAATACAATGATTATCCAAGTGAGGACACTTGTCTAATCATATTTAGAAATTAACAAAGAGAATAAATGTTTGAATTATACAATATACTATGTTGATAAACAATGATCGGATAATTTAAGAACTTGTATGAATACAAATGTTTGGATACATAATCAATAACAATAGAGTTAATAATCTGACATAATGATAAAATAATTCTGAAACATTCTTACTCATGTCTATTGCATAAAGTAAATGCAAAGTTAGGATACTTGCCTAAGCTGCTGCTTACAATTATGCAACTTAGTTTTATCTTTTATATTAATATCATTAATAAGATCATTCGTTCGATTAGAATAATATATCATATCACATAGTAATGCTATCTGTAGTCAGCACATAACCTAATCACATTGTCACATAAGTTTAACAGTCATTGGTTCACAAACAAACACTTATATAGTCAAATTATATAAGTCCAGATCAATTTCTGAAATATTTCGGTGTACCGACGACTTTATCGGGTAATTATCGAGTCTAGAACTCTAGTCTTCAGTTCAATATTCGATTTAAATAACTTAAATATCAGTCATATTATTTTTAAATGACTTATAATAATTTTTAATTAATTATTATAATTTATCATAATTTTTCAAATACCGAAATCATTATTAAATGCTTTAAATATTAATTAATTTTATTATCATTAATATTTAATTAATATTCAAATATTAATAAAACCATTGTCAAAATATTAAAGTTACTTATAATAACTCAAAATATTTTTAAAGTATTAATATTACCTTTAAATGATTTTTACAACAATAAAAATTATTTTAAATAGTTATCATTAATATTTAAATATTAATGCATTATTTATCAAACTATTAAAAGTCATTTATTATTACTTAAAATATTTTTAAATCATTTATATCCTTTTAAATGATTTTTAAATCAATAAACCATTTTAAACTAATTATTTAATATAATTATTAAATAATTTTAATATCATTAATAGTAAATTATTAATGAAATTTACCTTTAAATATTGAAAGTTATATTTTATAACTTAAAATATTTTAAACTCTTTATTATCATTTAAATTGATTTTCTAATATTAAAATCATTTTAAACTAATTAATTTAATATAATTATTAAATAAATCTAATATCATTAATATTAAATAATTAATGGAGTTTGCTTTAAAATATTAAAAGTTATATTTTATAACTTTAAATACCTTATTATCATTTAAAATAATTTTAATATAATAAAATAATTTTAATTAATTTTTTTTAATGCATTTATTAAATAAATTAAATATCAATAATATTCAAATAAATACTAATATTTATGAAAAATATGTCAAATTATTAAAAGTTAATTTTTATAACTTAAAATTATTTTTAAAATTGTTTTTTGTAATTTTCAGAAATTAATATCTATTTTTAATTGATTTTTGAAAATTAATTTAATTAAAATTAAAAAGTTTTTCGCTATAGCATTTAGCGACAAAAAGCGTCGCCTTAGGTGTTCTTGAGCACCAAGAACATTCAAAGTCAGTTAACGAGTGACCATGTTTAACTAACAATAAATGTCAGATTTTAATGTTTCTGGGCAAGCTATGATAGTGATCTTGTAGTACTAGTCTAATACTACAAGATCCAACAACAAACATGATCAAAAAGCATAACACGAATGAGATCTGAGTATGCAAAGTGGCTATCAGAGTTGTTCTTCATTTCTGGGTTACCCAGAAATGAAGAACAATTCGAGCAGTCACTTTTGGGCTTCCACAACTTGCAATCTTGTTATTGGTTTTGTGATTTAAAAGTTCTAGATTGTAGCCAACATGTACGATAACAGATCCATTACATAAAAACAGTATAACAACATCATAGTAAGTAGATATATATATCGGTTGAAAGTTCATCAGAGAATATGTTCATCGGCTTTTACAGGTTAACCGTAAAACTGATTTCATGATCATCTTACCTTCTTTGACCAGCCACAAAATCCAGCATATTTGATATCTAGAAGTTCTAAAAGCATGGATCTAAAGTTAAACTAACATACTACAATCTAGATACAACAAACAGAACAAAACAACAAAAATATGAAAGATCTGGGCCTATGAACTTGCTGTCAGAGCTTTCTAGGCAAGTTTTGGGTTACCCAGATCTGGTTCGGTCATGGTCGGTCAACGGGGTTTGACCACCCATAACTTGAAATATGTTCATGCTATGTTCCAGATTAATGATCTCATAGCATACTACAAGATCGAAGCTTAAAACAACCAAAAACATAACATGATGAGATCTAGGAGGTCTGACATTCGTTGTCAGACAACATTTTAAAAATATTCCAGATTTTGAAAAATATCAAATTCGAGCATATAGATGTTATGGATCTAACATTTATCAACCCAGATCACTTAGTTATACACCAAACAACATGTTTAACACAAAAAAAACTAACATCTAACAGAGGATCAAAGTTCAGATTGTGTTTAGGGTTTATACATCACTATAAACAAATTCTAATTCCTGGCTACTGATTTTGTTATGGAGGTAGTGGGGCTTGATTTAGGGACTAAAACACCTTAGGATTTCGTGGGTTAGGGTGAGAGAGAAGTGAGTTGAGTGTTTGTAAGCAAATGAGCCAAGTTAGTAAACTTTCTCTCTCTTGGTCTATATATATATATATATATATATATATATATGTGTAATGAAGTTGGCTGAGATATGTGGCTGATTTGTGGAGTTTGTAGGCACATGGCTAAGCTTAGGGTAGTTCACCAACTAAAGCATTAGCCAATTTGACAAGTTAGCTCCAATAATGCACAAAAGGGTATTTTTGTCATTTGTCTTTTATTTTTAATGGCTAAGTTATAACTTAGCAAATCCTTAGGGTTTGACCCTAAGGTTTGGCACATTGCTTTTGTAACGACCGAGAAATTCAGATCTTATTATAAAATGATTTTATTAAATTAAATATAAAAGAATTATTGTGACACCCCCAAATTCACGTACTTTATTCTCATAGGATTCGGTGTTCACTTAATCAAAACATTCATTTCTAACTACCCAATTATAATAAAATTGAATAATCAAAACCTGCCCATACAGGATTAAACTTAAATAAAAATCTCCAATGTTATCTAACCTTTAACAACAATCATTCAAATGCAGAAATTTAAATAAACTTCATTACAATCTTTAAACCAAAGTCTGAAAGTAAACTATCAAACCTATTACAAGTCTTGATGTTTATTCATCTTTCCTTTTCCTTTCTTTGGTGCTAGATACGTCACCGTTTCAACTTTAGTTGTAAGAAATTTTACGCAAGAAGTGAGTGCGGCCCACAAAATAACAATAAGTAAATCTTTAAACTTTTACATCAATTTCCAATATTAGGCTCAATAGAACTGAACAATATATTCTATTAACTTTCTGAAAATTATAACATTCACTAAGGGTCTAATGACCACGAATCATGTCCACAGTTATAAGTAGTCTTTCAACTTTAACTTTAACAGTCATAAGACTATAAGGACTCCACGTACTTAGGGAGATCAACCCTTCGTACAATGTATTATGCACACCCATTTCAACGCTAAGCGTAAACCTCTATTAAAAGAGTTGTTCATCTCAGTATTTAGAATACAAGTCCGCACCAAAGTAAATTTGGTTTAGATAAGCTTTCAAGGTAATTTGGAATTCAACGAACATCAACTAAGGAGTAGTTGAATAAGACCAATAACACTATACTTTAGAATAATCGTGATTGAATCAATCATAGTAAACTAAAGTCATGCATTAGGAATAATCTAATAGCATACGATTTGAATAACTATAGCATACCTTGCTTGAACAACACTAAGCCAAGGTTAATTAGAATTGAATAATAAGCATGCATAGCATATATAGTTGTGCATGCTAAACAACAAGTTAAATACAAGAATAACTTGCTCCAAATAACTTACATCATTATATTGTAATCGAATTGAAAATAATAATTGAATTAACAAGATAATAGATTAGAAAACTTGCTCAAGATTAAACTATAAGATTTGGGATACTTGTATCGTCATGAGCAAGTAGATACAATGACTTACTCAATAATAGGCAATCTAGCTCTACGAAAGTGTAGAGGTAGCAACTTACAACAATTGTAATTGAATTTGAAAACAATAATGTACCAAATGAAATTAAACTCGCAAAATGAAGTTTTGAGTTAGAGCACTTGCCTTTAGCCCAAGCTAAACCCTTACCACTTGAATTTCAATACCCTAAACATATGTCATCATGACATAATTAGTCATTATCAACATTTTATATCTATATAAACAAATATATACATCATATAGGTTAAATTACCCATTCACATAATCAAACTATGTTACAAATAGGTAACACTTGATAACATGTTCATTCATAATTTAATACTATTGAAATCATCATTTAACATTCCTATTATTAACACATAACATTTATTTTCAAAGTTCGTATAATAAACTAAAAGCTGTCGAACCATTACGCTAACTTTCATCACACTTATTTGCATACGATTTACACTATGTTTTGGTAATTGCTTTATGACTGAGTCAAGGCGTTAGGCGCGCATCATGTGAGCCATTGATTTGTGACTGCGCGTGGTAATCGGCATCAACGCATGAGATTTGTCTTCTTTGAGCGTGCACATGCATGCCAGAGTCGAAACTCGTCGACTAAGCTCGGCAACAGCATGAACAAAAGCCAAATTGGCCTAAAAGCTCTAATCTAATAGACTGATTAACATGTAATACACATATAGACTTCATATAAACATATTGTGAAGACTTCTAACATATTTCTACTCATAAAATAACATAAACATCAAATTTACAACACCTAATTTTAATGTTTTTGGCAAAAACTCCATTGTTGACATTTTTAATGAAAATCAACACTGTGATTTTGTTTTTCAATCACAATAGAAATTTCAAAACATCATAGTTATGATTATACATACTCTATCAATTTCCATAATCAATTTATCAATTTAACAACTAATTAAACCTTAATTTCTATTTTAAATTAAGCTATATTCATATATATTTTCATATAGACACTGTAATATACTTTTTTCCACCAAACACATACATACATGAACTAGTTTCTCTATAATCATATACAACTCATGAAATCATCTTATAATCAATAATTTATCATGTAACCATAAACACCATCAATTATCTTTTATAAAATTTCACAGAGAACTTTTTGGAAGAAGAAGAAAACTAACTTTTTTAAAGAAAAGATTAAGCTCCTACCTTTGATTAAGAAGATGATGGCTACTTTTGATTATCAAACTTCTTTTCTTTCTCAAAACCTTCAAGGATTTCTCTCAAGTTTTCTATCCCTTTACTCTTTTCTTCTTCTTCTTATTCTCTTTTTCTTCAACTGAGTCTTTCTCTAGTTTACGTATAATAATATAACGTATGTAATAATAGATATATTTAGTATAGGATTTTAACTGACATCAGTTATATTATTTTAAAAATCAAAAGCCATAAGGCTTGTTTGGCTAAGCTTAATAAAATAACTCTTTAATCCTTACACCTTGTTTGGTAAGTCTAACTAAAACAAATGGATTAATCCTTATACCTTGTTTGATAAAATATTATTAAATTAACGACTTATTATGCATATAAGACATGTTTGGCAAAACTAAATTAAACTCTTTTAATTTATTTTAATAACTCCTTTATAGCAAGGTTATTTGTCACACTTCTATTAAATTAATTAATCAATTTAATCAATTCAAATACTAATCTATTAAATTACTTTAACACATAAATCATTATCACAAAACTATAATTTCCTTATAATTATAATTTTATTTAACCAACTAACACTTTATTTTAAATCACAAATTCTAATTAGAATATTATACTTCATTTAATCATTATTAGCTCTCTAACTTAATTATTAAATTAAATTAGTATATAACCTCATAACAATTAATTTTCTTAGCTCCTTAATTATTTATTTAACAAATAATTAACCAAATCACATCAACTCAAATTGAACAGTTATTTATTCAAAAATAAACATATCCATTAAATACTTATATAAATCAATAAATATTTAATATTACACTTTAAAATTCTGGAATGTTACATCATTCCCTCCTTATAAGGATTCTGTCCTCAGAATTACAACTTAAACAAATCATTCGTTACATTCTTCCCTACTTACAAAGATTCTGTCCCCAGAATCAAAGACACAGATTAAACAAATAACTCAGGGTACTCTTTCAACATTTTCTCTTCGAGTTCCCACGTAGCTTCTTCGGCGTTGTGGTTCCTCCATATCACCTTCACAGAAGATATCACTTTATTTCTGAGCACTTGTTCTTTCCTGTCGACTATCTGGATAGGAACCTCTTCGTAAGATAAATCTTTCTCGAACTGCAATGGTCCGTACTCGATCACGTGTTTGTAGTCAGGTTTATACGGTTGTCACACCGAAATATGAAAAACATTATGAATGTTTTCCAACTCTGGAGGTAGAGCTACCTCATAAGCCACTTCTCCCAACCTGTGACACCCCCAAATCTATGAACTTTATTCCCACAGGATTCGGTGTTCACTTAATCAAAACATTCATTTTTAACTACCCAATTATAATAAAATTGAATAATCAAAACCTGCCCATACAGGATTAAACTTAAATAAAAATTTCCCACTCTTGGCAGCACTTCAAAGGGTCCAATAAACCTCGGGCTTAGCTTTCCCTTTTTACCGAAATGAATTTTCCCCTTCGAGGGAGAAACTTTTAGGAATACAAAAGTTCCTACGTCGAATGCACTATCATGTCTCTATTGATCAGCATACTTTTTCTGTCTGTCTTTGGCTGCTACTAATCTTGTCCTGATGAGTTTGACAACGTCAGTAGTTTGTTGCACTAGTTTTGGTCCTAACAGTTTGTGTTCACCGACTTCATCCCAGCACAGTAGAGTTCTGTACTTTCTGCCGTACAATGCCTCGTATGGTGGCATGCCGATGCTCGCGTGATAACTGTTTTTGTAAGCAAATTCCACCAACGGTAATTGTTCTTCCCAGCTTCCTTTAAAGTCCATGACACATGCTCTCAGCATATCTTCCAATGTCTGAATTGTTCGTTCGCTTTGGCCATCTGTTTGTGGATGATAAGCCGTACTCATTCGCAACTATGTCCCCATGCATTCTTGTAGTCTCTTCCAGAAATTCGATGTGAATAGTGGATCTCTATTGGACACAATTGATACAAGCACTCCATGCCTCGAAACGATCTCTTTAATGTACAATCTTGCCAACTGATCAAGATTGAATCTAATCTTTATTGGTAAAAGTCGTTGACTTCGTCGATCATCCCTTATCACCCAAATCGCATCACATCCTCTACGAGTAGTTGGAAGACCCACCACAAAATCCATCGTGATGTGTTCCCACTTCCATTCCGGTTATTTCCAACGGTTGAAGTAATCCATTGGGTTTTGATGTTCGGCTTTTACTCTTTGACATGTCGAGCATTTAACTCTCGCGTTCTGCAGCGTCCCTTTTCATATTACCACCAAAAATGTCGGTATAAATCTTGATACATTTTCGTTCTTCTGGATGAATTGAATATTTTGAGCTATGAGCTTGGTCAAAATTTCTTCTTTCATTTCTGGTGTTCTTTGGAACCCAGATTCTTCCCTCAAACCGTAGTAGTCCTTCTATTGTCGATCTTGTATTTTACATCACTACTCTCAATCAGATTCTCTTTGATTTTCCCACACTCTTCATCTTGTAGTTGAACATACTTCACTTTTTCCACTAATGTTGGACCAGCTTCTATCTGGAATAGTTGTTCGTCAGATTCTTTTGGAAATTTGATTTCCAACTCCAATTTTGTCATTGCTGAAATGAGCTCCTCTGAGTTGTTATCGGCATCAACTTCTCTCGACCTTTCACCTTAAAGCATACGCACCACATTAAACTTTGCGGGATGATAAAAGATTTCACAATCGTAATCTTTTATCAATTCCATCCACCTTCTTTGACGCGTGTTCAAATCTTTACGAGTGAAAATATACTTTAGACTTTTGTGAGTGCATGTAGATCTCATATTTCTCTCCAAAAGATAGTGTCTCCATATCTTGAGCAAATACAATGCTGCCTGAATTCCAAATCATGAGTCGGATACCCTTTCTCATAATCCTTCAGTTGTCTTGATGCATACGCAATAACTTTGTTGTTCTGCATAAGAACACAAACCAACCCTTTATGTGAGGCATCACTATACACCACAAAATTTCATGTATTATCTGGTAATGTCAACACAGGTGCCATACTTAACTTTTTCTTCAAATCGTGGAAACTCTCTTCACACTCCTCCATCTAAACGAATTTTACAGCTTTCCTTGTCAAATTTGTTAGCGGAGTGGCTATCTTAGAAAAATCTTGAATAAATCTTCTATAATAACCAACCGGTCCCAAAAACTCCTCACTTTTGATGGTGTTCTTGGTTGTTCCCAATTGATTCACAACTTCCACTTTTGATGGATCCTTTGATCCATCCTTGTCGATAACATGATCTTTGTCAATCACAGCCAAAATTAAAAATTTTTGCATACTTTTCCTTTCTTAGTGTTTCCAATGTCAAGCGTAAGTGTTCCATGTGTTCTTCTTGAGTTTTGGAATACACTAGAATGTCGTCCATAAATACCACTACAAACTTGTCTAAAATGGTTTAAACACCACATTCATCAAATCCATGAATGCATGCGGGGGCATTTGTTAAACAAAAGACATCACCGAAACTTCGTAATGTCCGTCTGCAGGAGTTTTGAATGTCGTTCTAGGTATATCCTCCTTCCTCACTTTCAACTAGTGATACCCACTTCTCAAATCTATTTTGAAATATTTTTAGCACCCTTGATTGGTCAAACAAGTCATCTATTCTGAGTAACGGATATTTGTTTTTAATAGTGACTTTGTTTAACTCCATGTAATCAATGCAAAGACGCATTGATTCGTCCTTCTTCTTCACAAATAAAATTGGCGCTCCCCACGACGATACGCTTGGTTGAATATATTTCTTGTCCAATGACTCTCTTGCAATTGTACCATCGGTTCCTTCATTTCTCTACCGAGCCATTACATGCGGGGCCTTCGATATTGGTGATGTTCCGCGGCTAAGTGGATCACGAACTCAATTTCTCTGTCGGTGAAAAGTCACGGAAAATCCTCTGAAACACGTCTTGAATTCCCTCACTCTTTGGTATTTCTTCTAGTTTCACACCTTCTTCTTACGAGTATCGACTATGTAAGCTAAATAGCCCACACACCTTGACTCAACAATTTCTTGGCTGCATAGTAAATCGTCGGACATTTCATTTGTCTAGGCGATTTGCTACCATGAAATACTACCTTTGACGGGTCATAAGGTTTACACACTTCTTTTGGCGATCGATTCTGCTCAGTATTTGAACAGTAATCCATTCCCAAAATTACATCAAATTCCCAGTCTAATCCAATCAAATCTACCAACAAGATATTCTCCTTAATGTTCACCCTACGGTTCTTGTATCTGAATCTAACGAGGATTACTTCCTTATTCATGATTTCTATGTTCAAAGGAAAATTCGGTTCTTCTCTAGGCAATTCTAACCTCTTAGCAAATTCATCGATATAAGCGAACAAGTAACAACCGAATCAAATAATACATATGCATTAATATCATTGATTGGGATAATACGACACCACATCTTTTGATTGCCTGACATCTTACTGCAGTCGTGTTGAAGGTTAAAGGTACGTGGGTTTATTTGATGATGCAGTCTACTGATGGCCCATGTACCTCCATTGTTACCTCCATTGCTTCTGGTTGTCACTCCATCCTTCTTCTTAGGGCACTCACGAGCAAAGTGATCCTTGGATCCGCACGTCAAGCATACATTATTCTCCGGTTGAGTGCAATTTGGGGCGATGTGACCCTCCTGGCCACAATTGAAGCAAACTCGTTTCCCCATTAAGCATGCACCCTTGTGAAATTTCCCTCATGTCGCACATGCTTCAAACTTTTTGTTTTGCTGGTTACCCTGCTGGTTTCCAGCACCCATGTTCTCATTCTACTTCCTCTTCAAACTGTTGTTGTTGTTGTTGTTTCCACCGCTACCACCTCCATTCTTAATCTCATTCTCATTCTTCTTCTTCTTTTGTTCATGATTGAACTTTGTCACTGCCTCGCCTCCACCTTGGCTTGATCTTGCTTTCTCCATCATCGCTGTAATGTCTTCAATTGGAACAAGGAAACCCTCTTGTCTGACCAGGGCTTGATCCTGTTCAAATCTCTTAAGCCTTACGCTCAAATGCATGTCTTGACTTGATATGGCGCAAACCTTGCTAATTCGTTGAATTTCACGGCATACTCAGATACTGTCATCGTTCCCTGCTTTAATTCCAGAAACTGCACTTCTAGCTGACTCTTCAAACTTTTCGAGAAATAAGTCTCGAAGAACAACTCCTTGAACATATCCCAGGTCATCACTCCTGGCCCTTCACGAGTTTTATTGGCCTGCCACCAATAACTAGCTTCTGCTTTCAACATGAATGTTGTGAAAGCAGTCTTCTGGTCATCCCCTATCCTAGTAACATCGAACACCTTTTATATCTTCATAATCCAGGTTTGTGCTTCGACTGGATTCATAGACCCACGGAATTCCGGTGGTCCAACCGCCTTAAAATCCTTAAACGTTGCCCCATGGTTTTGTGGTTGATTCTGCAATGCTCTTGTCAGTAGCGTCACTAGTTGTTGAACGGGGTTACTGTCAACATTGTTGTTATTGGTAGTTCTCTCATTGTTTCTCTGTCGGGGTGGTTCACGTCTGGGAGGCATTTTCTGTTAAAACAACACATCCGTTAGACTATTCCTCAGTTTCTTTAAGTATTTTCTAATTAACTTGCCTCCATAAAAGAAATAACCACATAACACATAACACTTTGAATAAAGTAACAACTTTTACTTATTCATAACCTTTTTGAAAACATAAAACAATAGCATCTCTGCCATCTACATTACTTTCCTGAACTACAAAAGTTTCAGGACAACATCATAGCCATATCCCATAGGTTGCATAACACTTGGGATTTACAATTTATTTAACCTTTCACTCATCGTACAATAACTACGATGTTCTATTAAGATACTTCTTAGCCTTATCACGTTCTTCCTCCATGACTCGAAACATTTTTCTGCGATCTAACACGAATGATGGCAGCGTCTCGAACTGAATTGGATATCCCATGACCCGATCTTGAGCTCGATTAATTGCGGTGTTAAATACTTTATTCATCTCTTCCATCTTCATCCTCTTTGCTTGCGTGTCTCTTGCTGCTAATCTGGTTCGTTGAAAAGCTTCCTCGCAAGCATCTTCAGCTCTTCCCCTCTTAACAGCTTCTTCTCTCAGCTTGTTCTTCAGTTCAGCGACCACTTCGATCAGTTGCTCTTTCTCTCCTTCAGTCTATACTAGTTTTTCCTCGACATTTGTCAATCGTTCTTCACGATCCTGGATCTCGCTGTCTTTTTATGTCATTGTAGTCTGTTGTTCAGCTACTATCTCCTGTAACTCCTCAACTGTATCCTAGAGTTCCACGTTACGGTCATGCACCTCATCGTATATACGGCCTGCTATCGAGTTAAGTAGAATCCTTCCTTCCTTGTCCTCGTCATCCTCATCCTCCTGTGGTAACTCAATGGGATCCTCTTCGTCTGTCTCCACATCATCATCCTCATCCTCAACTACTGTGACCAATGAGGTGACTCCAATGGCGATGAGTTGTTCCCAAACTTCACAGAATGTCATGAGGCTCCTCCTCTATAGGCATTTGAGGTCCCTCCTCCCTAACTTTGTTGGATTCTCAGACATTAGTCATCCACGACAACAAAGTTTTAAAGTTTTAATTATTAATCATTACTATTCGACACTCACGAGTACATAATTTAAAATCACATAAGCACATAAGTGTTTTATTACTTCTTTCTTAAAACTCGATAAGAGTTATCTCCACTATCTTTTCAAAGGTTACTTCCTAAGGCTTTTTTTTCCCCACCTAAGGTTCATAACCTAAAGCTTTGATACCAACCTGTGACATCCCAAAATCCAGGTACTTTATTCCCATAGGATTCGGTGTTCACTTAATCAAAACAATCATTTCTAACTACCCAATTATAATAAAAGTGAATAATCAAAACACCTTGTACAGAGTTAAACTTAAATAAAATCTCCCGGGTTATCTAACCTTTAACAACAATCATTCAAATCGGAAATTTAAATAAACTTCATTACAATCTTTAAACCAAAGTCGAAAATAAAACTATCAAAACTATTACAAGTCTTCAATATTTATTCATCTTTCCTTTTCCCTTACTGGTGCTAGGTACATCACCCGTTTCAACTTTAGCTGTAAGAAATTTTACAGGCAAGAGTGAGCAAACAAGGCCCACTTGAAATAACAATAAGTAAATCATTAAACTTTTACATCAATTGCCAATATTAGGCTCAATAGAACTGAACAATATATTCTATTAACTTTCTGAAAATTATAACATTCATTATGGGTCTAATGACCACGAATCAAGTCCACAGTTATAAGTAATCTTTCAACTTTAACTTTAACAGTCATAAGACTATAAGGACTCCACGTACTTAGGGGGATCAACCCTTCGTACAATGTATTGTGCACAACCATTTCAACGCTAAGCGTAAACCTCTATTAAAAGAGTTGTTCATTTCAGTATTTAGAATACAAGTCTGCACCAAAGTAAGTTTGGTTTGGATAAGCTTTCAAGGTAATTTGGAATTCAACGAACATCAACTAAGGAGTAGTTGAATAAGACCAATAACACTATACTATAGATTAATCGTGATTGAATCAATCATAGTAAACTAAAGTCATGCATTAGGAATAATCTAATAGCATACGATTTGAATAACTATAGCATACCTTGCTTGAACAACACTAAGCCAAGGTTAATTAGAATTGAATAATAAGCATGCATAGCATATATAGTTGTGCATGCTAAACAACAAGTTAAATACAAGAATAACTTGCTCCAAATAACTTACATCATTATATTGTAATCGAATTGAAAATAATAATTGAATTAACAAGATAATAGATTAGAAAACTTGCTCAAGATTAAACTATAAGATTTGGGATACTTGTATAAATCATGAGCAACTAGATACTGATGACTTACTCAATAATAGGCAATCTAGCTCTACGAAAGTGTAGAGGTAGCAACTTACAACAATTGTAATTGAATTTGAAAACAATAATGTACCAAATGAAATTAAACTCGCAAAATGAAGTTTTAAGTTAGAGAACTTGCCTTTAGCACAAGCTAAACCCTTACCACTTGAATTTCATTTCCCAAAACATATGTCATCACGACATAATTAGTCATTATCAATATTTTATATCTATATAAACAAATATATACATCATATATGTTAAAATACCCATTCACATAATCAAACTATGTTACAAATAGGTAACACTTGATAACATATTCATTCATAGTTTAATACTACTGAAATCATCATTTAACATTCCTATTATTAACACATAACATTTATTTTCAAAGTTCGTGTAATAAACTAAAACTATCGGAACCATTACATTAACTTCATACTTAACATTTCACGATTACACTATGGTTGGTTTTATGTACTGTGACAAATTATTGATGAGTCATGAGCCATTGATTGGCATTGCTTGGCATGAAGGCTGTGCCGACAATTCTTGCAGCGAGATTTATCTTCTTTGGGCATGACTGTGCTTTGAAATCTAGAACTTCGGCGACCAAGCTCGGCGATAACAACATGAACAAAAGCCAAATTGGCCTAAAAGCTCGAATCTAATAGGCGATTAACATGTAATACATATATAGACTTCATATAAACATATTGTGAAGACTTCTAACATGTTTCTACTCATAAAATAACATAAACATCAAATTTACAACACCCAATTTCAATATTTTTGGCAAAAACTCCATTGTTGACATTTTTAATAAAATCAACACTTTGTGATTTTGTTTTTAAATCAAAATGAAATTTCAAAACATCATAGTTATGATTATACATACTCTATCAATTTCCATAATTAATTTATCAATTCAACAACTAATTAAACCTTAATTTCTATTTTAAATTAAGCCACATTCATATATATTTTCATATAAACACTATAATATACTTTCTTCCACCAAACACATACATACATGAACTAGTTTCTCTATAATCATATACAACTCATGAAATCATCTTATAATCAATAATTTATCATATAACCATAAACACCATCAATTATCTTTTATAAAATTTCACAGAGAACTTTTTGGAAGAAGAAGAAAACTAACTTTTTTAAGGAAAATATTAAGCTCCTACCTTTGATTAAGAAGATGATGGCTACTTTTGATTATCAAACTTCTTTTCTTTCTCAAAACCTTCAAGGATTTCTCTCAAGTTTTCTCTCCCTTTTCTCTTTTCTTCTTCTTCTTCTTCTATTTTTCTTCAACTGAGTCTTTCTCTAGTTTACGTATAATAATATAACGTATGTAATAATAGGTATATTTAGTATAGGATTTTAACTGACATCAGTTATATTATTTTGAAAATCAAAAGCCATAAGGCTTGTTTGGCTAAGCTTAATAAAATAACTCTTTAATCCTTACACCTTGTTTGGTAAGTCTAACTAAAACAAATGGATTAATCCTTATACCTTGTTTGATAAAATATTATTAAATTAACGACTTATTATGCAATAAGATATGTTTGGCAAAACTAAATTAAACTCTTTTAATTTATTTTAATAACTCCTTTATAGCAAGGTTATTTGTCACACTTCTATTAAATTAATTAATCAATTTAATCAATCCAAATACTAATCTATTAAATTACTTTAACACATAAATTATTATCACAAAACTATAATTTCTTTTATAATTATAATTTTATTTAACCAACTAACACTTTATTTTAAATCACAAATTCTAATTAGAATATTATACTTCATTTAATCATTATTAGCTCTCTAACTTAATTATTAAATTAAATTAGTAAATAACCTCATAAGAATTAATTTTCTTAGCTCTTTAATTATTTATTCAACAAATAATTAACTAAACCACATCAACTCAAATTGAACAATTATTTATTCAACAATAAACATATCCATTAAATACTTATATAAATCAATAAATATTTAATATTACACTTTAAAATTCTGGAATGTTACATCATTCCCTCCTTACAAGGATTCTGTCCTCAGAATCACCACTCAAACAAATCATTCGTTACAATTATATTCGATGTGATATCAAGATGGTTGTCATTGTACAACCTATTGATGTTAGAATGTCGTAGTATTTGAGCTACGTGAATGAATTATAGTGTTTTAATTTCTAAGACGAAAATAAAAGTTTTTCGAGAAATTTTCCGAAAAACACTATTCATCGGTATTTGCTCGGGATTTATTTTTGAATTTTTGAGAAATACGTAATGATAGAATGATAAGGTAAGATGGATTATGTAATAAAAATCTAGTTATGGAAAATGTAATATTTCGCTTGCGGACTTAATTTATAAACGTTAAGGAAGACGAAGTGGTAATGAATGAGTAATAATAGTGTAATACTTAGGTATTGTACAAGGGTAATGAAAACGAGTATAATACGAAGTATTATACAAGTTGGTATGAAGAATGAAATATCGTATAAAATTTCTATATGAATTAAAATACAAAAATGATACATAAACTATATGTATATGTATTAAGTAATGTTAATGGACTTGGAAGATTGGTTAACAATTACTATAAGTCCAAGTAAATTAAAGGGTGAGGCCCAATTATTGGTTAATAAACAAGTTAATGTTTATTAATGCAAAGCCCAAAGATTAAGTTGTTCCAAGCCCAAGCTAGAGTCCAATGAATTAATTGACCCATGGGGCAAACAATGTTAATATGGTTTAACTTGGTAATCAAATTAAATGTGTGGTGATCAAGTGTTAGAAGTAATGACCAAGACTTAGGAGTAATGGCCAAGCAAAGGATAAGTGTTGTGCTAGCCAAGTAATGAATAGTAAGGAGGTGGCTTAAGGAGGTGGGTTGAATTAATGACTAAACTACCCTAGCTTTGCAATTTCTATAAATAGAGGAGGCATACAAGCCATTTGTTAGTTGTTCAAATAATCCAAAGATTATAAAGTGCTTAAGTGTTAGAGAGAATAAGCTACAATAAGTCACTTCCATAAGAAAGAAGAAGAAGAAGCTACTTACCAATACTCCTAAAGTAAGACTTCTTCTCTAAATTATCTTCTATCTCTATTCATGATAGGTTGATAAGAAAAGATGGATTAAGGAACATGAATGTTAAGAAGTAAGAAGAATGAGTAAGCAATGAACTTAAGCCACATAAGTTGGAAATAAGTCATTTGAACTTATAAAAGTTATGAACTTATTATAAGTTAACCTTGAATGTTAATATGAAAATTATGAACTTGTAATAAGTTAATTAAGGGGAGTGATATGGATGTAAAGGAACTTATATGATCATATGTCTCAAGTATACCTAAGTTAAGTTATCCGTTAATAGCATATAAGGAATGATGATTAAGGAAATTTAATTGTCATAAGTCATGAAACAATGAAATCTTAAGTAGTTTATAATGGAATAAAATTATAACTCATGAAGAATAAGTCTAAAATCCAACAATGAATATAAGTTATTGTAATAAGTATGTTGAGATGTTCACATGATGAATGGAATTCATTTGTAATGTTGAACAAATCATAAGAATGAAGATTTGCCAGAAATTGCACGATTGGACGATAATCGTCGAATTCGTAAAATTCTCAGAATGGAAGTCAAATTTTGTGTTTGAACTCGGAACTATGGTTTTGCAATGGAGACAAGTCATATTTGGCATTTAAGAGTTGCGGACTCGAAAATGACCGGATTCCGACTTAGAACGAAGAAACGAGCGTTGATCGTTCACGAACGTTTATCGTTTTTATTAAAAATGAACCAATAGGTGAATTTTTAGCAAACGAAGTCAAATAGATAAAATTGTTGCATGAACGCATAGATTACGTAATTTGTAAACCATAGGCTTTTGAACGAGCCAATTCGGACTTATAACAAAGAAGTTATGCGTCCGGGAAGTTCACAAAATTCAAAGACTGAATTTTTTTTCAGTGCCTGAGAGTTGGCGCCATGGCGCAAACCCTAAACCAAATAGTCACAGCCATGCATGATGTAAACGATGTCCCACCACACTTCAAGAAGAGTTATTTGCGGCATGAAACTATAGTATAATTTATGGCGCCGTAGCGCCATGTACAATCTGAAAAATCTTCGGAGTGTGGGCGCGCAATACGCCCATTAATTAAGGACTCGTCTGCATGAAAGCCAAATTTCTCAAAACAAGAATGGTAATGAATGTTTCTAAGTACAAAGAAAAGAAAGCTAATTGATTTAAAAGTAAACACAACCTAAGGAATGTAATATATCATTGTTTAAACTTTGTTAAACCTTAAGGATATTGTATAAAGGTTGAGATAACCTAGTCCAATATAAATGCAAGGATAATGATAAACCGGAATAGATAGTAACTGAATCTAATACACAATTAGATTGATATGAAGGTATGATATAGTCATATACATACTTGATTATATGTGACCTAATATAAGGCATTATGTGATCATGTATTGTAGAGACTTGAAAGACTTGAACATAAAGTTAATATACCGTAGCAGACGCTAAAGGCAAGTATTCTAACTCTTGTCTCAGTTCAATCTGAACAAGTCTTTGAAGTTCATGTATTCTTTCACATGAATTGAGATATGTTGAATTTAAAGCCAATTCCTTTGGCTAGACTTGAAATATTGATAATCTATTCATTTATTTTCAAATGTTGTTATCTTTTGTCAACTACTTGATATGGTTTTCAAATGAAGACTGAAATATTAAACAAATAATTTGTCGGTAAAACGACAGGCACGTGAGGTTGCCAAATGCTTAAACGTGCATACGTTTAATGGATGTAGTGTTGATCAGCATAGAGTACAATAGGCTGATCACCTAGAAGTGCTCGTAAGTAATATCGGGCTTACGAATTTAGTTCCGGGTTGTCCCTTTCCAATAAAGAATGAACGCTCGAGGTCTTTGATCGGAGTGAAGATTTTGTTAAATATTGTTATGATTGTAAAACATTTTGAAGGAAAGATGAAGTGCTATTTTGTATTATCAATAGTACTTCATAACTATTGTTCAGTTATTGAAGATATATGATTCGTATATGTCAAGCATGTTGTTATTGAATTGTTTTTACTTGCTAAGCTAGTTATGCTCACTCTTGCTTGAACCATATGAATGCAGCTAAGACTGAACGTCTTGAAGGATCGAAAAAGGATAAAGGAAAAACTAAGGCAGATTGTTAAGCTATCTTATAATAGTATAGGTCTATTGTTGTAATGTAACTAATATTATGACAAATAAACTTTGTAATTGGTATAGAACCTGGGAAATGTAAATATTACTTTAAATATAAAGAAGTTATGTTCGTTCTTTGAGATTTTTCAATTGAATGAATGTATGAATGTTGTACAGTATAGCACCATCTGTCGGGTTGGAAGATACCCGGATTTGGGGGCGCTACAAGTTGGTATCAAAGCCTAGGTTATAAAACTTAAGGGGGAAAGTAGAACCTTAAGTCATAACCTTAAGAAAGAATAAAGAAGTAAAAGATGGAAAGTAATCCTATATAAATGCATTATATTATGTTATGTATTTCTATTATTTTATTGACGTGTACTAATCAAACTATATTGTTTTATTGTAGATGTTAGGAGAAAATGATATGTATAGAGATATACATGTAGTGAGTGAGGATTCGGTTAATCGGGTAGAGATAATACCAAATCCCGTAGCAGTAGAACAAGAGGTGGTGACAATCGAGTCTGGAGACTCGGACGATTTAGACTGCATGTCTATATTTGATGGCATGCTAGAGGAGGAGGTGGACGTGATGTCCTTTGACCAGGTTCCACCTACAGAGGAATTGTCTATGGGGGAATCAATGAAGGCACTGTTAATGTCAGTATTGGATAGGAATGTCCATTACTGCCAATAGGTTAAGGAGTTGAAAGAGGAACTCCAAGCTGTCCGTGAGGACAAGACTAGCATGGAGGGAATGTGGGAAGAGGAGCACGATGATAGAATTCTAGCTAAGGATAAGGTCCAAGAGCTGAGATGTGAAGTCTTTGAGCTCAAGCAGGAGCTAAAGACTAAACAATGAAAAAATAGAGGATGTCCTATATACATAGGAGTTCTCATGTGGATTTCCGGTGACGGTGTAGTGGGTATCGTATCGTAGAAATAGACGGACCGACACACTTTATCAAGAGATGTTATTCTTTGATGCGGCCAAAGAAGATTTTGACAATGCCCTACGTCAGATGTAATCTAGCAATAGCTAGAGTAGATTAGATATGTAAATATTATGTATTTAGTAGTGACGTAAAACCCTCTTTTGTATAACAAAGGGTAGTCTTTTATCAATCCCAATTTTTGGAAAGTAATTGCGGGATGGTAATGTAATCAGCTAAGGCTGAGTAATGTAAACCATGTAGTGTTATACTACAAGTTATGAATCAATATAAGTCTTTTTATGGAATATATTGAGTAATGAGTATGAGTTGTTGTTTTATTATAAATAATAACGAACCAATAAGAATAAAGTAATAATGATGTGTTGTTTTCTTAACAGCAAAATGTCGCCAAGGAGGCAACGAAATCAAGGCGCTAATGTTAACCAACCGGAGGGTGGTCCGGTTAATCCAATGCAGGAGTTCGTTAATCTTTTAACGGCTACATTTAATAGAATGGGGGCTAATGTACCCGTGATTCTGAGAGTAGTCTGAGCTACTACTTTTAAGGATTTTAAAAGTGTAGGTCCACCGAGTTCAAAGGAACTACTTAACCCTATAGAAGCCTGACTTGGGTAAAAGAAATCGAAAAGCATTTGTAATAACAAATGTTGAGGAGGGTCAAAAGGTTGCCTTTGCAACCTATTTGATGAAAGGAGAGGCCAACTTCTAGTGGGAGGCAAACCAGGCTTGGGCTGATATAGGAAACCTATCGTAGGAGAGGTTCAAGGAGATTTTCTTTGAGAACTATTTTCCCATGAGTATGCAAGGGAGGATGGAAATGAGGTTTCTTGAATTGAAACAAGGGGAGATGACAGTTCCCCAATATGCTGCCAAGTTTAATGAACTGACACGATTTGCTCCACATCAAGTGGACACTGAAGTGAGAAAGGCTAGAAGATTCGAACAGGGCTTGAAACCCTGGCTCTATAGCCGAATCTTTGTGTTCCAAAGTACTTTCTTTGGAACCATATTAGAAAAGGCAATAATTGCCGAAGGTGGGAATGAGGCTCTCAGCCAGTACCACAAGGATAAGAAAAATAAGGACAAGGTTGATGGAGGAACCAAGACCGAGGGAGCCAGTGGAAGTGGCAACGGCTAGAAGAGAAAGGGCTTTAACTCTGGGAATACCGGAGTAAAACAAGGGGATTCTAAGAGGAGGGTGGAGGCCTGTAAAACCTGCGGGAAGACTCACTTAGGAGTCTATCTCAAAAGAAAGGCAGTATGTTATAATTGTGGATAGGAAGGGCATATTTTGCCTAACTGTCCAAATCCGAAGAAAAATCACGGATGTTTTGTATATGGATCAACTGACCACATAGCGAAGAATTGCCCGAAGAAGGGGACAGAAGGAAATAAGGGAACTAATAGCGGTAAGTTGGCTATTAGTGGTCCAGCTCAGCCGGGTAAATCAATGGCCCGCACTTTTAATATGACGGTCCAAGATGCAGTAGCGTTAGGGGATGTAGTTGCAGGTATTATTCCGATCAATAACATAAATGCATACGTGCTTTTTGATTCGGGTGCTACTTGTTCATTTATAGCATGTAATTTTGCTAGACGACTAGAAGTATTTCCCTAAAAATTGCCTATACCTTTGAACATTAAGGTAGAAAACGAAGAGATAATTCCTATTGAAGATATTCATAGGAGTTATTGCGTAGATGTGCGTGGTTGTAAGTTATCGGTAGATTTAATACCAATAAAGTTAGGAGAATTCGATGTAATTCTCGGAATGGATTGGTTGATTAACCATGGAGCAATTAGAGATTGCCAAAAGAAATGTGTGAGCATCAGGACGTTGAAGCAACCTCCTGTAGTATTTTACGGTAATATATCGCCAGGACGTTCGTGTTGCCTTACGATGACACAAACTAGAAAACTCTTAAGGAAGGGATGTGTAGGTTATCTATGCCATGTTGTTGATACCCAGAGAGTGGGAGCAACCATAGAACAAATACCTATAGTAAACGAATTCATGGATGTATTTCCAAGTGAGTTACCGGGTTTACCGTCGGATAGGGAGATCGAATTTGTGATAGACATTGTGCGTGAGCTAACACTAGCCTCTCGAAGGCACCGCATCGTTTGGCGCTGTGGAAATGAAAGAACTAATGGTTCAATTTCAGAACTATTGGACGAAAGTATATTCAACCAAGTGTTTCTTCGTAGAAACCACCGGTGTTGTTTGTCAAGAAGAAAGACGGATCGTTAAGGCTTTGTATCGACTATCGGGAGTTGAACAAGTTAACGATAAAGAATAAATACCCATTGCCTAGGATCGATGATCTCTTTGATCAATTGAAAGGGGCAAAGTATTTTTCTAAAATAGACTTGCGGACGGGGTATTACCAGTTGAAGGTTAGGAAGGAAGATGTACCAAGGACGACATTTAGGACTCGTTATGGTCATTATGAGTTTCTGGTGATGTCATTTGGGTTGACAAATGCACCTGCTGCATTTATGGATATGATGAACAGAGTGTTCAAACCTTATTTGGACAAGTTCGTCGTTGTGTTTATCGATGATATTCTAGTCTATTCTAAGACGCCAGAAGATCATGCTGAACACTTAAGATTAGTGTTGGAGAAACTAAGGAAGGAAAAGTTATATGCGAAATTCACCAAATGTGAATTTTGGTTTGGAAAAAATCTGCGCTTTTAGGTCATGTCATTGACCAAGAGGGATTTCGAGAGATCCAAATAAGGTAGAAGCGAGAATGAATTGGGAACAACCGAAAACACCGACTGAGGTGCGGAGTTTCCTAGGGTTGGCAGGGTACTATCGAAGATTTATCCAAGATTTTTTGAAGATAGCTACCCCGTTGACTAATTTAACAAGGAAGACGGTGAAATATGTATGGATAGATAAATGTGAAGACAGTTTTCAAGAACTGAAGAAAAGATTAAGTGAAGCGCCTGTTTTGTCATTGCCAGATGACACAGGAAATTTTGTGGTGTATAGTGATGCTTGGCATAGAGGACTTGGTTGTGTGCTTATGCAGCATGGAAAAGTCATTGCGTATGCATCATGGTAGTTGAAGGATTAT
The DNA here is from genome assembly GCA_020205615.1 of Panax quinquefolius. Classification (NCBI taxonomy): domain Eukaryota; kingdom Viridiplantae; phylum Streptophyta; class Magnoliopsida; order Apiales; family Araliaceae; genus Panax; species Panax quinquefolius. Next base: position 54,930,331 of record CM035171.1, on the reverse strand, counting down.
GAGAAAGTTTATCCTACTCATGATCTAGAACTGGCCGCGGTAGTGTTTGCCCTAAAGATATGGAGACATTATCTTTATGGGGAAAATGTGAGATATATCTTTACACCATAAAAGTTTAAAGTATATCTTCACTCGAAGGAGTTTAATATGAGAGAGAGAAGATGGCTAGAGTTGATAAAGGATTATGATTGTAAAATGTCAGTATCACCTGGAAAGGCTGATGTAGTTCTTAAGCGCCTTAAGTAGGAAGGGTCGGGAAAGTTGTCTATGTTAACGGCTCAAAATGAGTTAATAACGAGAGATGGCTAGGATGGAAATAGAAGTAAAGATGCTTAAAGTGATTCAAGGCGGATACTTTTACAACGGAGATGCAATCTACCATCATAGAGAGAGTCAAGGAGGTACAACTCAAGACCCAGCGTGTAACCAAATGAAAAGCGGTTGTCCGAGAAGGAAGATACTAAGTATAGTCTTGATAATGAGGGATTATTAAGATTTGAAGGAAGAATTTGGGTTCCGAATGAGATGGAATTAAAGGAGCAAGTGTTACAAGAAGCTCATAGTTCGAGGTACTCGATACATCCTGCTAGCAGTAAGATGTATCAAGACCTTCAACAGAGTTTTTGGTGGCCAAACATGAAGAGAGAAATAGCAGAGTATGTGAGTAGGTGCTTGACTTGACAAAAAGTTAAGGCCGAACATCAACGACCCAGTGGCTTATTATAGTCATTGGAGATTCCAGAATAGAAGTGGGAGCATATCACGATGGACTTCGTGGTGGGACTTCCGACGACGATTAAAGGGTACGATTCGATTTGGGTAATAGTGGACCGGTTGACGAAGTCGGCTCACTTTATGCCAATTAGGGTCAAGTATAACTTAGACCAGTTAGCTAAACTTTATGTTAAGGAAATCATTTCCAGACATGGAGTACCAGTATCAATTGTGTCAGATCGTGATCAACGATTCATATCGAAATTTTGGAGGAGTTTGCAAGAACAGTTGGGAACACAGCTGAAGTTAAGCACATCGTTTCATCCACAAACCGAGGGGCAGAGTGAGAGAACAATTCAGACGTTGGAAGACATGTTAAGGTCTTACGTCATAGATTTCAAGGGTAGTTGGGATTATCACCTACCACTAGTATAGTTTGCGTATAATAACAGTTATCATGCAAGCATAGGTATGCCGCCTTATGAAGCTCTGTATGGAAGAAAGTGCAGAACACCGTTATGTTGGGATGAGGTGGGAGAACGCCGGATGCTAGGGCCAAAATTGGTGCAGCAGACAGCGGATGTGGTAAAGTTAATTCGGATGCATCTCATCACGGCTCAGGATAGACAGAAGAAGTATGCATACATGCATAGACTAAGTCGAGAGTTTGAGGTGGGCTCGTATGTGTTTCAAAAGGTATCTCCCTGGAAAGGAAAGATACGCTTTGGAAAAAAAGGAAAGTTAAGTCCAAGGTTTATAGGACCTTTTGAAGTATTAAAACGGGTGGGAGAGGTAGCTTATGTGATAGCATTACCTCCAGACCTAGAACGAATACATAACGTGTTCCACGTATCTGTATTACGTCCATATAAGCTGGACTATAAGCATGTAATCGAGTATGAGCCGATTCATATCGAGAAAGACTTAACATATGAAGAATCACTGATGCAAATCATTGATAGAAAAGAACAAGTTCTGAGGAACAAGGTAATACCATCAGTAAATGTAGTATGGAAGAATCACGATGCTGAAGAAGCAACGTGGGAATTAGAAGAAATGATGAAGAAAAATTTTCCCCATCTATTTGATTAAAGTAAGACGAGATTCTGGGGACAGAATCGTTATAAGGGGGGAAGAATGTAACGACCGAGAAATTCATATCTTATTGTAAAATGATTTTATTAAATTAAATATAATAGAATTATATTCGATGTGATATCAAGATGGTTGTCATTGTATAACCTATTGATGTTAGAATATCGTAGTATTTGAGCTACGTGAATGAATTAAAGTATTTGAATTTTCAAGACGAAAATAAAAGTTTTCTGAGAAATTTTCTGAAAAACACTATTCATCAGTATTTGCTCGGGATTTATTTTTGAATTTCCGAGAAATATGTAATGATAGAATGACAAGGTAAGATGGATTATGTAATTAAAATCTAGTTATGGAAAATGTAATATTTCGCTTGAGGACTTAATTTATAAACGTTAAGGAAGACGAAGTGGTAATGAATGAGTAATAATGGTGTAATACTTAGGTATTGTACAAGGGTAATGAAAACGAGTATAATACGAAGTATGATACAAGTTGGTATGAAGAATGAAATATCATATATAATTTTTATATGAATTAAAATACGAAAATGATACATAAACTATATGTATATGTATTAAGTAATGTTAATGGACTTGGAAGATTGGTTAACAATTACTATAAGTCCAAGTAAATTAAAGGGTGAGGCCCAATTATTGGTTAATAAACAAGTTAATGTTTATTAATGCAAATCCCAAAGATTAAGTTGTTCTAAGCCCAAGCTAGAGTCCAATGAATTAATTGACCCATGGGGCAAACCATGTTAATATGGTTTAACTTGGTAATCAAATTAAATGTGTGGTGATCAAGTGTTAGAAGTAATGACCATGACTTAGGAGTAATGGCCAAGAAAAAGATAAGTGTTGTGCTAGCCAAGTAATGAATAGTAAGGAGGTGGCTTAAGGAGGTGGGTTGAATTAATGACTAAACGACTCTAGCTTTGCAATTTCTATAAATAGAGGAGGCATACAAGCCATTTGTTAGTTGTTCAAATAATCCAAAGATTATAAAGTGCTTAAGTGTTAGAGAGAATAAGATACAATAAGTCACTTCCATAAGAAAGAAGAAGAAGAAGCTACTTACCAATACTCCTAAAGTAAGACTTCTTCTCTAAATTATCTTCTATCTCTATTCATGATAGGGTGATAAGAAAAGATGGATTAAGGAACATGAATGTTAAGAAGTAAGAAGAATGAGTAAGCAATGAACTTAAGCCACATAAGTTAGAAATAAGTCATTTGAACTTATAAAAGTTATGAACTTATTATAAGTTAACCTTGAATGTTAATATGAAAATAATGATCTTGTAATAAGTTAATTAAGGGGAGTGATATGGATGTAAAGGAACTTGTATGATCATATGTCTCAAGTATACCTACGTTAAGTTGTTTGTTAAGAGCATATAAGGAATGATGATTAAGGAAACTTTAATTGTCATAAGTCATGAACAATGAAATCTTAAGTAGTTTATAATGGAATAAAATTATAAACTTATGAAGAATAAGTCTAAAATCCAACAATGAATATAAGTTGTTGTAATAAGTATGTTGAGATGTTCACATGATGAATGGAATTCATTTTTAATGTTGAACAAATCATAAGAATGAAGATTTGTCAGAAATTGCACGATTGGACGATAATCGTCAAATTTGTAAAATTCTCGGAATGGAAGTCAAATTTTATGTTTGAACTCGGAACTATGGTTTTCCAATTGAGACAATTCATATTCGGCATTTAAGAGTTGTGAACTCGAAAATTACCAGATTCTGACTTAAAACGAAGAAACGAGCGTTGATCGTTCATGAACGTTTATCATTTTCGTTAAAAATGAACCAATAGGTGAATTTTTAGCAAACGAAGTCAAATAGATAAAATTCTTGCATGAACGCGTAGATTACGTAATTTGTGAACCGTAGGCTTTTGAACGAGCCAATTCGAACTTATAACAAAGAAGTTATGCGTCAGGAAGTTCACAAAATTCAAAGATCAATTTTTTTTCGGTGCATGAGTTGGCAGCCATGCCATTTCAACCCTAGGCAACCGGTCACGTCAGCGTCAAGACATAACGATGTCAGCACACACTGCAAGAGTTCGCCGCCAAGGCGTGGTAATCAGAAGACAATTTAAGGCGCCGCAACGCCATGTATAGTACGAAAATCTTTTGGAGTGTGGCGCCGTAGCGCGGCCCATTAAGTAAGGACTCGCGCCGCAGCGCCAGTCTTAGAACAAGGATGGTAATGAATGTTTCTAAGTACAAAGAAAAGAAAGCTAATTGATTTAAAAGTAAACACAACCTAAGGAATGTAATATAGCATTGTTTAAACTTTGTTAAACCTTAAGGATGTTGTATAAAGGTTGAGATAACCTAGTCCAATATAAATGCAAGGATAATGATAAACCGGAATAGATAGTAACTGAATCTAATAAACAATTAGATTGAGATGAAGGTATGATATAGTCATATACATACTTGATTATATGTGACCTAATGTAAGGCATTATGTGATCATGTATTGTAGAGACTTGAAAGACTTGAACATAAAGTTAATATACCATAGCAGACGCTAAAGGCAAGTATTCTAACTCTTGTCTCAGTTCAATCTGAACAAGTCTTTGAAGTTCATGTATTCTTTCTCATGAATTTAGATATGTTGAAGTTAAAGCCAATTCCTTTGGCTAGACTTGAAATATTGATAATCTATTCATTTATTATCAAATGTTTTTATCTTTTGTCAACTACTTGATATGGTTTTCAAAAGAAGACTGAAATGTTAAACAAATGTTTTGTCGGTAAAACGACAGGCATGTGAGGTTGCTAAATGCTTAAACGTGCATACGTTTAATGGATGTAGTGTTGATCAACATAGAGTACAATAGGTTGATCACCTAGAAGTGCTCGTAAGTAATATTAGGCTTACAGACTAAGTTCCGGGTTGTCCTTTTCCAATAAATTATGAACGCTCGAGGTCTTTGACCAGAGTGAAGGTTTTGCTAAATATTGTTATGATTGTAAAACATTTTAAAGGAAATATGAAGTGTTATTTTGTATTATCAATAGTACTTCATAACTATTGTTCAGTTATTGAAGATATATGATTCGTATATGTCAAGCATGTTGTTATTGAATTGTTATACTTGCTGAGCTAGTTATGCTCACTCTTGCTTGAACCATATGAATGCAGCTAAGACTGAACGTCCCAAAGGATCGAAAAAGGATAAAGGAAAAGCTAAGCCAGGTTGTTAAGATGTCTTGTAATAGTATAGGTCTATTATTGAAATGTAACTGATATTATGACAAAGAACCTTTGTAATGGGTATAGAACCTGGGAAATGTAAATATTACTTTAAATATATAGAAGTTCTGTTCGTTCTTTGAGATTTTTCAATTGAATGAATGTATGAATGTTGTACAGTATAGCACCATCTGTCGGGTTGGAAGATACCCGGATTTGGGGGCGCTACAGCTTTTATAGGATTTCTATTTAGAACTAAAAATGAAATTTAGGGTTTCTAAATCATATTTAGTTTCCTAACCACATAGACTTACAATTTAGGTTTTATAATTTACTAATTATAATTAAACTTGCTAAATTAACAATTAGGGTTAATAAGTTAGCAATTAGGATTCCTAATTTGAAAATTAGAGTTTTTAGTTAGCAATTAGGGTTTCAAATTACTAATTAGGGTTTTCTCTAATTATCAATAAAATTCTATAATACATGTCATTAATAACATTAACACTACTACATAACGACTTAACAAATTCTTAAAGTCATAATTGACTTTTTGAATTAGGGTTTATCAGCAATACTAGGGTTTTTGCATGAAATACCATAATTGACCAATTATTGTCATGAATATATACATACAGTACATATTCATAGCACTAAAATAAAATTAATATTATATTATTATTCTCATTCCTTAGTCAAAATCCGAAATTAGGGTTTGGATTCCATATCCGATTTATCTTTCATATACTTACCATTATTAATTTAGTTAAAATAATTAACTTAACTAATCTAAATAAATTCATATAATAAAATAATTATTATAATAATTCTATAATCATTTCATATATTATTTAAATAAAATAATAATCATATTTTCATGGAAAATAAATAATAAAAATATTTTTACTACAAAATTAATTATAAAAATATAATTTATAATGGTCAATAATTCAAAAAAAAATTATTTGAAATTATTCATGTAATAAGTAAATTTTTATTTATCACATAAATGCATAAGCTTTACCTTATACATATTCCCACTTTTAAAATAATAAAAAAATTATACGCAAAATTTTTGATTTAATTATATAGAAAATATCGGGTTATTACAAGAATGCTTGTTACACATGTGGGGTCGAAGGATCATTTGGCTCATGAGTGTCCCAGAAAGAAAGCTGGAAATGTAACTTGAAGCAAATGAGGTGGCAGTGGAGGTACGTTGGCTATTGTTGGACTAACGTCATCAAGTAGACCCACAGCCAAAACCTTCAATATGACTGTGAAAGATGCGATGCAATCAAAAGATGTTGTGTCGGGTATTATCCCAATCAATAAAATAAATGCATATGTATTATTTAATTCGGATGCTACTTTCTCATTTATATCTGATGATTTTGCTAAGAGTCTAGGATTGCCTAGAGAAGAGTTGAATTTCCCATTAAACATAGAAATTGCGAATAGGGAGGTGATTCATGTTAGATTCATATATAGGAATTGTAGGGTGAACATTAAGGAAAATGTTACGACAGTAGATTTAATTCTGATTAAACTTGGAGATTTTGATGTTATATTGGGGATGGATTGGCTATTCAATTATGAAGAGATAATTGATTGCCAAAAGAAATGTGTAAACCTTATGACTCTGTAAAAGGTAGTCTTTTATAGTAGCAAATCGCCTAGACAAGCAAGATGTCTGACGATTATGCAGACCAATAAATTATTGAGATAATGTTGTGTAGGATATTTAGCTTACATAGTTGATACTAAGAAGAAGAGTGTGAAACTGGAAGAGATACCAGTTGTTAGGGATTTTGCGGACGTATTTCTGAAAGATTTTCTAGGACATCCGCCTGCTAGAGAGATCGAGTTCGTTATCGATTTAGCACCAGGGACTTCTCCGATATTGAAGGCCCCGTACAGGATGGCTTTGGTAGAGATGAAGAAATTGATGGTGCAATTGCAAGAGCTACTAGACAAGAAATACATTCAGTCGAGTGTATCACCATGGAGAGTGTCGATGTTATTCGTGAAGAAGAAGGATGGGTCGATGCGTCTTTGCATTGATTATAGGGAGTTAAACAAAGTCACTATTAAGAATAAGTATCCGTTGCCAAGAATAGATGACTTGCTGTTTGATCAATTTAAAGGAGCTAAGTACTTCTCAAAGATAGATTTGAGAAGTCGATATCATCAATTAAAGTTAAGGAAGGAGGATGTACCGAAGACGGCATTCAGAACTCGGTATGGACACTATGAGTTTTTAGTAATGTCTTTTGGTTTGACCAATGCCACTGCAGCATTCATGGATTTGATGAAATGGCGTTTAAACCATTCTTAGATAAGTTTGTGGTGGTGTTCATTGATGTTATCCTGGTGCACTCCAAATCATAAGAGGAACACGTGGAACATTTACGTTTGACATTGAAGACGCTAAGAAGGGAAAAGTTGTACGCAAAATTCTCCAAATGTGAATTTTGGCTAGAATGTGTGCAATTTATTGGGCATATGATTAACAAATATGGGATTTCGATGGATCCATCAAAGGTTGAAGCTATAATAAACTGGGAACAACCAAGGACACCATCAAAAGTGAGGAGTTTCTTGGGTCTGGCAGGTTACTACAGAGGGTTTATTCAAGACTTTTCCAAGATTCCCACTCCATTGACAAATTTGACAAGAAAAGCTATAAAATTTGTTTGGACGGTGAAGTGCGAATAAAGTTTTCAGGAGTTGAAGAAGAAGCTAAGCATGTCACCTGTGTTATCATTACCGGATAATACAGGAAACTTTGTGGTGTATAGTTATGCATCACATAAAGGACTAGGTTGTGTGCTTATGCAAAATGGCAAAGTCATTGCGTATGCATCAAGGTAACTGAAGGACTATAAGAAAGGATTCCTGACTCATGATTTAGAGTTGGCTGCGGTGGTATTTGCTATGAAGATATGGAGACACTATCCCTATGGTGTGAAATGTGAGATATATATGGACCATAAAAGTCTGAAGTATATTTTCACACAGAAGGATCTAAATATGAGTCAGAGGCGATTGTTAGAACTGATAAAAGATTATGATTGTGAAATCTTTTATCATCCAGGTAAAGCAAATGTGGTTGGCGATGCCTTGAGTAGAAAGGATCAGGAAAAGTTGATGTTATTAACCGCCCAAGAGGAGCTCATTTCAGTAATGGCAAAACTAAAATTAGAAGTAAAACTTCTGAAATAATCGGATGAAAGATTGTTCCAGATGGCAGATGGTCCAACTTTAGTGGACAAAGTGAAGAACACTCAACTACAAGATGAGGAATGTGAGAAAATCAAAGAAAGAGTTTTCAAGGATTGTGAGATGAAGTTCAAGATCGATGTCGAAGGACTACTAAGGTTCAAGGGAAGGATTTGGGCTCCAGCAGTACCTGAAATTAAAGACAAAATTTTGAATGAAGCTCATAACTCAAAATATTAACTTCACCCAATGAGTATGAAGATGTATCAGGATTTACAACAACATTTTTGGTGGCTGAATATGAAACGAGATGTTGCAGAATGTGTTGTAAAATGCTTGACATGTCAAAAAGTCAAAGCCAAGCATCAGAGACCAAGCGGATTACTTCAACCGTTGGAAATACCAGAATGGAAGTGGGAACATATCACAATGGATTTTGTGGTAGGTCTTCCGATTACTCAGAAAGGGTACGATGCAATTTGGGTGATAGTGGATAGGTTAACGAAATCAGTGAAAGTAGTATGCATACAAGCCAATCATGTATAATGATAAAGCATATACTTTGTAATCAATCTTATTTATTTATTAATAAAAGAATTATTTATTAAAGACATTTAATTATCTACATGGCGTTGTTTTAATAATATGCGATAAATTCATAGTTTTAAGCAATGCTTTTAGAATCATGATGAGATCATGCTAATAAGATCTAAATTCTTAGATAGCTTAAAACTAAAATATTCAAGGGGATTAGTGAATCCGGATATATTGATACATACGTTGCTTGCTTATTAGATGAGAATGATTGATGTGATGCCCCCAAAATAGGTATACCTCACCCATTCTGAGTCGCCAAATACACGGTACAGAAACAAATACAACTTTAGTAATACAATTGTCATGCAAAATACAATAACACATATACTGTGAGTTTGAATACAAATATTGTCTAATAGATAGTATAAAAACTCAAAAGGAGTCCTCATTACAATTATTGATATACTATTTTACAAAATAGTGAGGACTACTAAAACAACTATCTTGAATCATCACTCCATACCCCGACTAGTTCCTGCTAAATTCTCCCCTCCTGGAAGAACAATGGAACAAAAGGAAAAGGGTGAGCTCAACTAGCCTAGTAAAGAATATTATGACTAAGATAATATACAACAAATTATCATTAGTCTTCAACAGAGACAAATCTGATAGAATATAATAGACAACAAGTTTTAGATCAATAACTGCAGCGGAAACATCAATCCATTAGAAGAGTCAAGTAGAGAAAGAATTCTACTATCTTCTAAGATTTAAAAGTCTATCATCAAAATTTTATCCCTGTAACATCAATCAATATACATCTTGAATCAAATATTCATCTTTGCACTACAGTCCAAAGATATTCATTTGTATCACCAGTTGGTCATGTTCATCTCAACACCTGTTCATCTTTGCACTACGGGCCAAAGATATTCATTAGGTAATCATTCATCTTTGCACTACATGCCAAAGATATTCAGTAATATCATCATTTAGGACTGAGGATGATGAAAAATATCTTAAAAAAAAAACGAATCCAGTGAGATAAAAGATCAAAGATTAGGGATTCGTACTTTAGTTTATCCAAGTTCAAAAATACCTTATAATAATCAATTGTGGAGCAAAATTCAAGAATAAAGATCAAAACATGAATACAATCAAAGATAGTAACCATAATAGACAACTTGGACAAAGAAAAGAAAATTTCATTTTTTTCTCGAATAAGGTCGTGATTCGTGAATAATGTCGATATATCGTGAATAGTCTTAGTATACATGAATAGTAACCCCGACACAAAAAGGTAGAAATTCCACAATAAAATCCATACAAATATTTTGGTATAATGATATTGAAAGAATAGCATCGTTATGAAGAAAATAACATCCCTTACCTCAAAATATCAGTATTTCTGATCAGAATATCGGTATAAGGATGAAGGAAACTTGCACTAATGAATAGCAACTCACAAAGTATCTAAATACTCACAAAATATGCTCGATAATGTAGAGAGAGAAAGAGAAAAAACTTATTTCTAGTGTGATTTTCAATTCTAACTAAGCACCCAATTTATAGGAAAATGCTTAGAACGCCATAGCAGACTAAATTGCTACCTGATTGCTTACTTGCTATTATTCAAGCCCACCACTTTTGAAAATAAATTCTAGCACATTTTATTTCTCACCAACCAAAAGTGGGGCCCATCATATTTTTAATAAAAATATTAATTTCTGAAACTTCAATAATTTATAATAAATAGCCCTTTTATCAGAAAAATTTGAATCTCATGTCTATTCCATAGGAAATTAAATTCTCTACAACTTTGTAAGTTTAAGTTTTTCCAAATTCCAAATATAAAATGACCGAAATCCACATACGGACGATTTTCAAGACTTCCATTCCAACAAAATACTGATAAAACACCTCAGCATTAATTCCTTCATTTATAACCACAATAAATATATCCATTATTTATATCCACATAAAATAAATATTTTCTTATCATATAAATCAATAATTAATTATTCACAAATAATATTACAGAATCACAATTATGACAACCAGGTCATTCCTAGGAAAGAGGGGGCTTTCCGATAAGGATTTCTCCTTACTGGCGCGTAATTAGGTGACAAAACCCCTTTTCCAGACAGAACTTCCTTAGACATCGCCAATAATGTTATCTAACAATATTATTGAAATAATATGAATTATTGATCTGATAATGGAGATACTGTGAAATGACAATTATTGAAACAATAATAATATAAAATATCAACGTAGCAATTATTGAATCAATAAAATAAAATATTGAACAGTAATTACTGTAATAATTATTTCATCCACACGTATTGAACAATAATTCAACAATCTTGCATAATACCGCAAAGCATCGCATGCATCCACGCCAGACATCAGTATTTTAACCATTGTGGTTTTCCAACAAAGTTAATTAGCGGTAACAACTACTGACGTTATTTGTAAAAACTCAAATTTGTCATTTTTTCATCCGACTCATATCGGTTATGGGGCCCTACAAATGGTCAATACTTGTCAAATATTTAATATTCCCCGACAACAAGAATATTCCACGACCAAACGAATATTCCCCGACAAAATGAATATTTTATAACCACTTGTTTATTTTGCAAAATTTGCACATTTCACCCATAACCAAAGCATTATATCAAATTAACACCTTATTATTCACAATAATAATTAGAGGAAATTCGATTTTATTTACAATAAGTTGGGGTCTTACAATTGATCCCATGATCATTTGTGTGGAGATACTAAAGCAAGTATGTAGGTGCTTATTGGAGAATAAGTTCACTGAACGTGACTCGCTAAGGAATACATAATGGAGTTTTACTTGTTTGTCAATAGGAATTCCTGTAGTGATAGTAGTATAAATGATCCTTAGACTTGAGATCATCATAGTATCTTATGTATAATGAATTACGTTTTGACTTATTCCTTAAGACCCTTAGGGTATATCAACGGGTATGCTTTGGTGTAATAAGTTATATATGGAGATAATGAATAATCAATATAGAATCTACCACTTCTAGTAAAAGAAGAGAAATATCGTATGTGATTCGATAAATGACAACCCATGAATCCTTGGCCAAGGTTAAATAAAATCAGAAAGTAGTTTCTAAATTGCATTTATTCGGAGTTGTACATTTGGGAATCGAAATACATATAATTAAATAAAATAAGACTTGACAGTAATTCCATGTCTTATATTTAATTGGGACATTGTATGGTGGAAGACTTGAATTGTACGGTAACTATTTACTCAAAAGTTCTTTAATGATTAATGTTGAAATCTATATTATCTGGAAAGTCGTTGATCGCTAGGAAGACTTATCCCTATTGTAGAATAAATATTTTTTATTTAAATAAATTAATATTTTATTTATTTATTTAAATAAGATTAGAATTGTTCTAATTGATTTATTCACAACCGGTTTAATATGGAGAACCTAAAGGGTCACACCTTAAAAGAAAGAATAATTATTTAAGAAGTTAATGGCATAATCGTAATAATATATTAAGTATATTTAATTTAATATATGGTGATAGAATAAATTAAATAGCTTAATATTTATTATTTAATATTTTGAAAATATTAAATATAAATTAATAAGAGGAGTCTTATTAATATTATTACAATTATTTTTATTTTAATTTCTAAAAGAGTTTAGGAATTAATTTAATATAAGTACTCTCATTTATTCCTAATAAGATTAGGAGGCAAAATTAATTAAAGGAGTTTAATTAATTATCCCTAATAAGATTAGGGAGCCTAATTAATTAAAGGAGTTTAATTAAATAAATAATACCTTATTTTAATTAAATAGGGTCACTTGATATCTTTATAAGAGGAGTCTTTTATTCGATATCAGATATACGTGATTCCAATTGTTGGAGAGTATGCCCCATTTTTCTACAGAGATAGAAAATTGGGGTTTTAGCCAATACACCCTTCTTCTTGAAAATTCTTTTTCCTTAGTGGATCACCTCTAGAGGCCATACACTTGGGTGGCTAATATTGATCAAAATGAGGAATCTACCCGGAGATTCAAAGAGATCGTGGAGAAGTAGGAGTTGAACTCATACCTGCGGAAGCTCGTATCTACAAGGGTATGATTCCATAACTTCTTGTTTTTCATTTTAATTAATAATATGCATAAAGGATGCTCCGGGTAATTGGTTTGTGAAAAAAAAATTAAAATGTGATTTTACTTTACTTCCGCTAATTTTGCAATTTGATTGTTTCTTTGATCTTTATAAAACCTTACAATCAACACACTTTTTGCCAATAAAGATTAGATTCAATCTTGATCAGTTGGCAAAGTTGTACATCAAGGAGATAGTTTCGAGACATAGAGTTCCATTATCAATTGTGTTAGACAGAGATCCGCAATTCACGTCAAACTTCTGGAAAGGACTACATGAATGCATGGGAACACAGTTGAGAATGAGTACGGTGTACCATCCTAAAATAAACGACCAAAGTGAACGAATAATCTAGACGTTAAAAGATATGCTAAGAGCGTGCATTATGGATTTCAAAGGAAACTGGGATGATCACTTAACATTGGCTGAATTCGCCTACAACAACAGTTACCATGTGAGCATTGGCGTGAAGCCTTACGAAGTATTGTACGGCAGAAAGTGCAGAACTCCACTGTGCTAGGATGAAGTTGGTGAACGTCAACTGTTAGGACCGGAACTGGTACAGTAGAGCACTGAGGTTGTCAAACCCATCAGGGCAAGATTGGTAGCTGCTCAAGATAAATAGAAAAAGCATGATGATAACCACAGACAAAATCATAAATTTGACGTTGGAAATTTTGTTTTCCTAAAAGTTTCTCCTTAGAAGGGGAAGATTCGATTTGGTAAGAAAAGAAAGCTAAGCTCAAGGTTTAATGGACCCTTTGAGGTGCTGCGAAGAGTAGGTGAAGTGGCTTACGAGGTAGCTCTACCTCCAGAATTAGAACATGTTCACAATGTTTTTCATGTTTTAGTATTGAGACTGTACAAACCCGATTACAAACATGTGATCGAGTACGAACCGTTACAGTTCGATAAAGATTTGTCTTATGAGGAGATTCCTATCTAGATAGTTGACAAGAAAGAACAAGTGCTCAGAAATAAAGTGATACCTTCTACGAAGGTGATATGGAGGAACCACAATGCCGAGGAAGCTACGTGGGAACTCGAAGACAAAATGATGAAGAGTTATCTTGAGTTATTTGTTTGATCTGTGTCTTCGATTCTGGGAACAAAATCTTTGTAAAGAGAAAAGAATCACTACAAGAAAAATGCTTATCAGCGACCAATACTATCAGCGACCGCATCTCTAGTCACTGATAATAGTAATAGCGACCGATAGTGGCGACCGCCATTTAATCTAGTCGCTAGTTAATATCAGCGACCGAATGCGGTCGCTGCGTGGTCGTTAGAACAAATTTACCTCATAAAAATTAGCACGAAATGTTGGCGCGTAGTTTTTTTGCGACCACTTATAATTAGCGAATAGAATCTTTTTATCATTGATAAGTCCATGTCATTAAAATTCAAATGATCGCGATGATCATGGATTGCGGTCGCTAATCAAACTAAATGAAATCGATAACCGGTTAAGCTGAACACGAACACGAAGGGAAAAGAGAAGAGGGAGATCCGAAATAGAGAGAAGAGGGGGAGAAAGGGGGGAGAAGAGAAGAGAGAAGAGTTGTTGCACGCCACCACCCCACCGCCACCGCCTCTATAAAGGTAATTTGTTGTTAGACAAACCCTAACTCTTTTTTTTTTTTGTTATTATTGGTGCTTAAACTTTTGGTTTGTTTGACTTAGATATGAACTGTGGTTGCTCTAATTAATCACAGTTTGATTATAAATTTTATTTCTTTGGGTTTTGGGGATATTTGTACAAGTACCCATTGATTAATTGAGGAACTTTTTTGTTATTGAATTCTTGATAAATGACCCATTTAATTTTGTAGGATGCTTTTTACAAATTAATTCCAAATTGTTATGATTCATTGTTTGTTTGTGTGATATTCGTAGTTTCATACCATATCAAATGAGAGATGCTTTTTTTCTTTTTGAGGTTGCTCTTCTTTTCAATGCAAAAGATTCCAATTAAATTCTAATTTTATTTTAAGACATGCTTATTTAGTTTTAAATTTATATATACATGTGATTTATATAACTGTGACACTCTGTGAATTTCACGGGTTTGGAAATGGGTTATCCTATCACGCAGGATGTTCCTAGCTCCTCATGTGTCTCGCATTTTCTTTCTTTATTTCTTTTTGGTTTTCTCATAGTATTTGTTTGGAATAATAAATAGTTATATACAATTCTTGGAATTCTTCCTTGATTTTAATTCTCAATTATTATTCACGGCATGCATAGTTAATTAAGTACCTTGTTGGTCCAACCCAATGACAACTCATGAACTCCAAATTTAAAATTAGAATTAAAAAATATAGTTAAAATTTGAACTAAAGATCAAACCCTCGACGAGTCAGACTTGAATTTGAACAAAAAATAATTTTTAAAATGATTAATTTAACTAAAAAAAATCAAAATGTGATTATTAATTTGAGACGGAGGGACTACTAAGCATCCAACAAAATTATAGACAAACATGGAACAAAACAATGTATACTTAAATTTGTCCTCAAATTTGTAATAATTTTAAATAAGATTTTTTTGTATATCTTCACATTACTTATACTTATGCAAGATCGTATATGTGGACTCTTGGTTTGTGTCTTGGGTGCCTAGAAATGACTTTATATACATGTCGTCGTGCATGTGGCTAATCCTTATTACAGGGGAGACTCTGGCAAAATTTTTTTATTGGTCGTTATTGTTGCGAACATTTTTAGTATTAACGAGCCTATTGGTGATCCACTAGAGCCTATTAAGGGGATGTTGGAGCTGATGGGTTGGGCTTGGGGCCGCGAGGCCACACGAGGCTTAGCCAAGCCTCACGGGGCCAAGCCAAGTTTGGTTGTCATCATGGTAAGCTATTGGGGTACTGTTAAGCCAAAATAGGTAGTGCTAGGGAACTGTTAGTGAAACAGAGAAGGTAACTAGACACACTTGGTCAATAAAGAGAATGTTTTGGCTATAACAGAAAAACAAGGGTATTTAACACTTATGTATACAAGAATAAAGCTACAAAATGTTATAGAAGCTATAAATTTCGCCAGCAAATTGTGACTATCCCAAAACACAAAAGATTATAGAAAAGGGACCGTGGGGGGTATAATCTTAAAATATGTTAGCTGAGGCCTTAGATGGACTATTCAATTCTTGGCGTGAAGTTTCTCATACCTTACGTATTCATATGGTTACAAGTATGCTCAAGTCATATGCTTACAAGTATGTTGAAGTGTTAATCATATGCTTACAAGTATGCTCAAGTCATATGATTAATAAGCTCATGTTGTCTGTAGTAGGTACTGTAGAATCATGGACCTCTATTCAGACCGTAGTTGGATGGCACGATGAAAGTCAAGTGCCCAGATAGGTGCTACAACTGAATTTAGAGCTGGTTGCCAGGTGTTTTTGGAGTATGCGTATAGTCACCCGGAATGTATGAATGGTAAGTCGCAGATACGATGTGCATGTTTGAAGTGTAAGAATGTAAATTATATAGACAGAGACATGATAAACTATCATTTACTTATTTCTGGGTTGATGAGAAATTACGAAGAATGTTGGTGGGCACATGGGCAAAGAAGAGATGGTGGCATCACACAAGTACACAATTTGGGCAGTAGTACTCATCGTATGAATGAAATGGTTCATGATATTGCAGGGCCAGATTTTGATTGGGAACAAGGCAGAGAGCAACTTATGAATTCTGATGCCAAAAGACTTTTTTAAGTTGTTAGACGAGGGTTGCGAGCCATTGTGGCATGGTTGAACCAAACACACTACATTGTCTGCAGTGGCGACATTACTTACCATCAAGGCTGATCACAACATGAGCCATGAGTGTTTTGAGTTGCTCTTGAAGGCCATTAAGAGTATGTTGCCTAACGGTGAGAAATTATCTGGTAACTATTACTTTTGTAAGAAAATGGTGAAGAAGTTGGGTCTTGGATACCAAAAGATCGATGCATGTCCCAACGATTGCATGTTGTTTTATAAGGAAAATGAACAGATGATAAAATGCACGTTTTGCAGTCATGATCAGTTTAGGCCTAATAAAGAGGGTGTGACTACAAAAAAATCAAGTATACCGTTTATGATTCTAAGGTATTTTCCAATAACACATCGGCTAAAAAGATTGTACATGTCTTCAAGAACAGCTGAACATATGAGTTGGCATTCGAAATATCCAGCTAAAAATGGAGAACTAAATCATCCCGCAGATGGGAAGGCTTGGAAAGATTTCAACTTAGCACATCCTGGGTTTGCATTGGAACCTAGAAATGTGAGGCTTGGATTATCCACCGATGGTTTCAATCCGTTTGGTCACTCAGCTGTTCCGTACTAATGTTGGCCTGTGATTGTTACTCCGTACAACTTGCCTTCTTGGATGTGTATAAAATAGCCAAACTTGTTTCTTTCACTCGTGGTTCCTGGTCCTAAGAGTCTTGGAAAGAACTTAGATGTTTACTTGAGACCTCTTATAGACGAGTTGAAGGTATTGTGGGAGGATGGAGTACAGACTTGGGATGTTTCAACAAAAACAAATTTCAACCTTAGGGCAGCGGTTATGTGGACTATAAGTGACTTCCCAGCTTATGGTATGTTAGCTGGATGGAGTACACACGGGAAGTTGGCTTGTCCATATTGTATGGAGCATATAAAGTCGTTTAATCTATCAAAAGGTCGAAAGCCTTGTTGGTTTGACTGTCATCGTCGGTTCTTACCGGTAGATCACCCGTTTAGAAGAAATAGAGAACACTTCAGGAAAGGGAAAGTAGACAATGATATGCCTGCACCGCAATTGTCGGGAACGAAGATGCGAGATCGTGTGATGAGATTGCCGGTTATCCCATTTGGTAAGATTGATGCCACAAACATAATCAATGGGTTTGGCGAATCTCATAACTGGGTACGGAGAAACATCTTTTGGGAACTGCCTTATTGTTCTACAAATTTTATGCGACGACTATCAGCGACCGCATTCGGTCGCTGATGTTTATCTGCGACCGAATGTGGTCGCTGATATGCGGTCGCTGATAAACCTTTTTCTTGTAGTGAATGTGACGAATGAATTGTTTGAGTTGTGATTCTGGGGATAGAATCCTTATAAGCCCAAAACCCCCACTCCGGTGGAGGGTAGGCAGACTTACAAATGTTAGAGAAAATTTGACTGGATATGTTTTACTAAAATGGGCATAACGTTTTCATACGAACCTACAACTAGCAAAGGAAAGGGAAAATGTACAAGTTATAAAGACTTGTAATTTAATTTTATCGTTATAATGATAGACTTTTAATAATGATGTGATGTAATAATTTAATTTCCGCACTTGAATGATTTTAATTAAAGGTTAGATAACCTGGGAGATGATTTTTATTAACGTAATCATGTATGGGCAGGTTTTATTATTCAATTTTATTATGATTGGGTAGTTAGATATGAATGTTTTGATTAAGTGAACACCAAATCTTGAGGTAATGAAGTACCGGGATTTGGGGGTGTCACAGGTTGGTATCAAAGTTTTAGGTTATGAACCTTAGGTGGGGAAAAGCCTTAGGAAGTGACCTTTGAAAAGATAGTGATAATAAACTTATATCGAGTTTTAAGGAAGAAGTAATAAAACACTTATGTGCTTATGTGTTTATAACTTATGTGCTCGTGAGTGTCGAGTAGTAATGATTAATAATTAAAACTTAAAATTTTGTTGTCAGGATGACTAATGTCGGAGAATCCAGTCAGGCTAGGGAGGAAGGACCTCAGATGCCTATAGAGAAAGAGCCTCGTGACATTCAGGTTGTTTGGGAACAACTACTGCCACGGGAGTCAGCCCCGTTGGTCACAGTGGTTGAAGATGAGGATGATGATGTGGAGACGGATGATGAGGATCTCGTTGAGTTGCCACAGGAGAATGAGGATGACGAGGACGAGGAGGAA
This sequence comes from Panax quinquefolius, assembly GCA_020205615.1. Taxonomy (NCBI): domain Eukaryota; kingdom Viridiplantae; phylum Streptophyta; class Magnoliopsida; order Apiales; family Araliaceae; genus Panax; species Panax quinquefolius. Next base: position 54,911,413 of record CM035171.1, on the reverse strand, counting down.
GAGACTCCACTAACCTCGATAGCTGCTCGTATGTATGATGAAGTATATGACCGTAACGTGGAACTTCAGGATACAGTCAAGGAATTGCAGGAGATAGGAGATAGTAGTTGAACAACAGACTGTAATGACACAAAAAGATGACGAGATCCAGGATCGTGAGGAACGACTGACTAATGTCGAGAAAAAGCTAGTACACACTGAAGGAGAGAAAAAACAACTGATCAAGGAGGTCGCTGAACTGAAGAACAAACTAAAGGAAGAAGCTACTAAGAGAGCAAGAGCTGAAGACGCCTACGAGGAAGCTTTTCAACAAACCGAAATAGCAGCGAGAGATGCACAAGCGAAGATAATGAAGATGGAAGAAATGAATAGAGTATTCAACACCATGATTAATCGAGCTCAAGATCGGGTCATGGGATATCCTATTCAGTTTGAGACGCTGCCATCATACGTATTAGATCGCAGAACAATGTTCTGGATCATGGAGGAAGAACGCAATAAGGCTAAACAGTATCTTAGTAGAACATCGTAGTTGTTATGCGATTAATAAATGTTAAATAAATTATAAATCCCAAGTGTTATGTAACCTATGGGATATGATGATGCTGTTGTCTTGAAACTTTTGTAGTTCAGGAAAGTAATGTAAATAGCAGTGATGCTATTATTTTATATTTTCAAAGAAATTATGAATAAATAAAAGTTGTTATTTTATTCAAAGTGTTATGTGATTATGTGGCTATTTTTTGTGCAGGCAAGTTAAGTAGATTTTACTTAAAAGAGTTGAATAATAATCTAATGAGTGTTTTTTTAAACAGAAAATGCCTCCCAAACGTCAACCACCACAACAAAGAACCACTGAAGGAACCAATAACGACAATGTTAATGTTAACCCCGTTCAACAACTAGTGACGCTACTGACAGGAGCATTGCAGAATCAACTACAGAACCAAGGAACAACATTTAAGGATTTTAAGGCGGTTAGACCACCTGAATTCTGTGGGTCCATGAATCCAGTCGAGGCACAGACCTGGATTATGGAGATAGAAAAGGTGTTCGATGTCGCTAGGGTAGGGGATGATCAAAAGACTTCTTTCGCAATATTCATGTTGAAGTCATAAGCTAGTTATTGGTGGTAGGCCAATAAAACTCGTGAAGGGCTAGGGGTGATGACCTGGGATAGGTTTAAGGAAATATTTTTCAAGACCTATTTCCCAGAGAGTTCAAAGAGTCAGCTAGAAGTATAATTTTTGGAACTGAAGCAGGGAATGATGATGGTATCTAAGTATGCCGCTAAATTCAACGAGTTGGCGAGGTTTGCGCCATATCAAGTCAGCACGGACGAACGCAAGGCGAAGAGATTTGAACAAGGACTGAAGCCCTTGTTGTACAGTAGGGTCTCCCTGTTCCAATTAAAGACTTTCGCAGAAGTGATGGAGAAAGCAATACTCGCTGAAGGTGGAGGCGAGGCAGTGACAAAGTTCAACCAGGAACAGAAGAAAAAGAAGAATGAGGTGGAGATTAAGAATGGAGGTGGTAGTAATGGAAACAACAACAACAACAACAATTTGAAGATGAAGTGGAATGGAAACGGGGGTACTAGAAACATGCAGGGTAACCAGCAAAACAAGAAGTTTGAAGCATGTGTTACATACTGGAAGTTTCATAAGGGTGCGTGCTTGATGGGGAAACGAGTATGCTTCAATTGTGGCCAGGAGGGTCACATCGCCCCAAATTGCACTCAACCTAAGAAGAACATGTGCTTCACGTGCGGATCCAAGGATCACTTTGCTCATGAATGCCCTAAGAAAAAGGCTGGACAGACAACCAGAAGCAATGGAGGTAACAGATGAGGTACATGGGCCATTACTGGACCTACATCATCAAACAAACCCACAGCCAGAACCTTCAACATGACTGTGCAAGATGCTGTGCAATCAAAAGATGTGGTGTCAGGTATTATCCCAATCAATAATATAAATTCTTGTGTATTATTTGATTCGGGTGCTACTTGCTCGTTTATATCTGATGAATTTGCTAAGAGGTTAGGATTGCCTAGTGAGGAACTGAGTTTCCCTTTGAACATAGAAATTGCGAATAAGGAAGTAATCCATGTTAGATCCGTATACAAGAACTGTAGGGTGAACATTAAGGAGAATATCTTGATGGTAGATTTGATTTCAATTAGACTTGGGGGTTTGATGTTATTTTGGGAATGGATTGACTGTTCAGATATGGAGCGGTAATTGATTGCCAAAAGAAGTGTGTAAACCTTATGACCCCGTCAAAGGTAGTATTCTATGGTAGCAAGTCGCCTAGACAAATGAAATGTCTGACGATTATGCAGACCAAGAAATTGTTGAGTCAAGGCTGTGTGGGCTATTTAGCTTACATAGTCGACACTTAGAAGAAGAATGTGAAACTGGAAGAGATACCAGTGGTGTGGGAATTTGAGGATGTGCTTCTAGAGGATTTTCCAGGACTTTCGCCTGACAAAGAAATTGAGTTCGTGATCGACTTGGTGCTGGGAACAACACCAATATCAAAGGCGCCGTACAGAATGGCTCCGATAGAAATGAAGGAACTGATTGTGCAATTGCAAGAGTTGCTAGACAAGAAGTATATTCAACCAAGCGTATCACCATGGGGAGCGCCAGTGTTATTCGTGAAGAAGAAGGATGGGTCAATGCGTCTTTGCATTGATTATAGAGAATTGAATAAAGTCACTATTAAAAACAAATATCCATTACCAAGAATAGATGACTTATTTGATCAGTTGAAGGGTGCTAAATACTTCTCGAAAATAGATTTGAGAAGTGGGTATCACCAATTGAAGGTGAAGAAGGAGGATATACTTCGAACGGCATTTAGAACTCAGTATGGACATTACGAGTTTCTAGTGATGTCTTTTGGTTTAACCAATGCACCTACTGCATTCATGGATTTGATGAATAAGGTGTTTAAACCATTCTTAGACAAGTTTGTAGTGGTATTCATCGACGACATTCTGGTGTATTCCAAAACTCAAGAAGAACACGTGGAACACTTACGTTTGACATTGGAAACACTAAGAAAGGAAAAGTTGTACGCAAAATTCTCTAAGTGCGAATTTTGGCTAGATTGTGTACAATTTCTTGGGCACGTGATTGACAAGGATGGGATTTCAGTGGATCCATCAAAAGTTGAAGCTGTAATCAATTGGGAACAACCAAGAACACCGTCGGAGGTAAGGAGTTTCTTGGGACTGACCGGTTATTATAAAAGATTTATTCAAGATTTTTCTAAGATAGTCACTCCATTAACAAATCTAACAAGGAGAGATGTAAAATTTGTTTGGACGGAGAAGTGTGAAGAGAGTTTTCAAGATTTAAAGAAGAAGCTAAGTGTGGCACATGTGTTGTCATTACCAGATAGTACAGGAAACTTTGTGGTGTTTAGTGATGCCTCACATAAAGGGTTTGGTTGTGTTCTTATGCAGAATGGCAAAGTAATTGTGTATGCATCAAGACAACTGAAGGATTATGAGAAAGGTTATCCGACTCATGATTTGGAATTGGCTGCAGTAGTATTTGCTCTGAAGATATGGAGACACTATCTCTATGGAGAGAAATGTGAAATCTACACAGACCATAAAAGTCTGAAGTATATTTTCACACAGAAAGACCTGAATATGCGTCAAAGAAGATGGATGGAATTGATAAAAGATTACGATTGTGAGATCTTTTATCACCCGGGAAAAGCGAATGTGGTTGCAGATGCTTTGAGCAGGAAAGGTCGGGAGAAGTTGATGTTGATAACCACTCAGGAGGAGCTTATTTTAGCAATGACAAAGCTAGAGTTGGAAATCAAATTTCCAAAGGAATCCGATGAACGACTATTCCAGATAGATGCTAGTCCAACTTTGGTGGACAAAGTGAAGAATGCTCAACTACAAGATAAAGAATGTAAAACGATCAAAGAGAAAGTGGTTGAGGGTAATGATGTAAAATACAATATCGATACTGAAGGACTACTACGGTTCGAGGAAAGAATTTGGGTTCCAACAGTACCAGAGCTTAAAGACAAAATCTTGACCGAAGCACACAACACAAGATATTCGATTCATCCGGGAAGTACGAAAATGTATTAAGATTTGCGATGACATTTTTGGTGGCCAAATATGAAAAGAGACATTGCGAAATGCGTTGCAAAATGCTTGACATGTCAAAGAGTCAAGGCCGAACATCAAAGACCAAACGGATTACTTAAATCGTTAGAAATACCAGAATGGATGTGGGAACACATCACAATAGATTTTGTGGTGGGTCTTCCAACTACTCAGAGAGGATGCGACGCGATTTGGGTGATAGTGGACAGACTGACAAAATCAACGCACTTTTTACCAATAAAGATTAGGTTCAATCTTGATCAGTTAGTAAGGTTGTACGTTAAAGAGATCATTTCGAGGCATGGAGTGCCAGTGTCAATTGTATCAGATAGAGATCCACGATTTACATCAAACTTCTGGAAGAGACTACAAGAATGTATGGGAACACAATTGCGAATGAGTACAACATACCATCCGCAAACCGACGGGAAAAACGAACGAACAATCCAAACGTTGGAAGATATGCTGAGAGCATGCATCATGGATTTGAAAGGAAGCTGGGACAAACATTTACCGTTTGTAGAATTTGCCTACAACAACAGTTACCACGCGAGAATTGGCATGCCACCTTACGAGGCATTGTACGGCAGAAAGTGCAGAACTCCACTGTGTTGGGATGAAGTCGGTGAATGCCAACTGTTAGGACCAGAACTGGTACAACAAATTGCTGAGGTTGTCAAACTCATCAGAATAAGATTGGCAGCAACCCAAGACATACAAAAAAAGTATGCCGATCAACACAGGTAGAATCGCAAATTTGAAGTAGGAACTTTCGTTTTCCTAAAAGTTTCTCCTAGGAAGGGGAAAATTCATTTTGGCAAGAAAGGAAAGCTCAGCCTAAGATTTATTGGACCGTTCAAGATACTATGAAGAGTGGGGGGAAGTGGCTTATGAGGTAGCTCTACCACCAAAATTGGAAAACATTCATAATGTTTTTTATATTTCGGTGTTACGACTATATAAACCTGATTACAAGTACGTGATCGAGTACGAACCATTGAAATTCGATAAAGATTTGTCTTATGAAGAAATTCCTATCCAGATAGTCGATAGAAAATAACAAGTGCTCAGAAATAAAGTGATACCTTCTATGAAGGTGATATGGAGAAACCATAATGTCGAAGAGGCTACGTGGAAACTCGAAGCTAAAATGATGAAGAATTACCCTGAGTTATTTTTTTAATATATGTCTTCGATTCTGGGCACAAAATCTTTGTAAGTAGTAAAGAATGTGATGATTTAATTGTTTGAAATGTGATTCTGAGGATAGAATCCTTATAAGTAGGGAATGACGTAACATTCCAAAATTTTAATTATAATATTAAATATTTATTGAGTTATATAAATATTTAATGAATGTGTTTATCGTTGAATAAACATTTATTTAATTGATTTGATTTGATTTGGTTAATTATTTGTATTGAGTCATATGATTAAATGATTTAGTTAATTAATTGTTATTTGAATTAATTAAATTAAATATGAAAACATGATTAAATAAAGTGTGACAAATAACTATGTTAGTTCCTAGTAGGCACAAGATATCTAGAAGGGGGGGGGGGGTTGAATAGATATATGAAAATCTTTTCGTTTTAACTAGTTCTTAGATAATGATTTAAACTTTGCGGAATTAGTATTTGTTTTAATCTTCTTTAACAAGAAATGGAGTTATGAGCGAGTAAGGCAGTTATAGCAGATATAGCAGTTATAGCATGAATGTAAACGACATAGTTGTTTTTAAGTGGTTTAGAGAACTCAAAGCTCCTAGTCCACTCTTCTACTCAACGAGTAGGATATCCACTAAGGATGTCTTATACAATCTTCTAAATCACTCAGATTCCTTCTAGACCAGCAGTCTAGGAACTTCTTCTAGTTCACTCTTGAACTCTTCAAGTCCAGCAGACTTGGCTTTCTTATAGTTCAGTACGAACTCTTCAAGTCCAGCAGACTTAGTACTCTTCTTCAGTTGATTGATGGTTGTTGTTACATTCTTGAAGATTGCTACTCAGTTGCTGTGTAAGCACTGGTTCGTTAAGAACTGAGTAGCTGATAAAGCTTTGACATTTCTCAGATCGTAGAGTTGAGCCTTAGAGAATTCTTCACGTTGAATGTTTGATTGCTTCCTTGCCTCTCTCTCATCTGTCTGATCTATATATATGTGATGTTGAAAACTATCCGTTGGATCCATCCGTTGTGGCATTAAATGCATCTGAACTTTCTGTACTGTGATGGAGACATTTCTGCACATCTTCACAGATTACGCATTACGCCACACCTAAAACTGTAGGTTGCTTTCTCACCTACCACCAGAAAAGGTGTTTTGTCCCTCTTATCCATAGTACTATCCTTAGCTTCTTCAATACGCTTCTTTGTTGTATACTAAGGATATTTCATACAATATGGGACTTAATGAGTACTGCAGCATCTGAGATCCATTTCTCAATTGTTGGGAAAACACAGAATATGAGGCTCGACATTTTCTGACATTAGACAGATGATGCTCTACGATTTGGATTGTGATGTTCTACGATTTAGATCGTAGTGTCTTTGACTTGCACACTACGATGCTATTAGTCGAGAGCACTACGATTTCCCTTTATCCTTCATACCCTACGATCTTCTCTTGCTCGTGTTGTTGACTCTACATTCTCGAGAGCTCACTACAATTGTTAACTTGTAAACTTCATGTTTCCTTCAGCACACTACGATCGTGGAGTTAACTCAGCACTCATTGGGACCACTCTACAAAGTCCGAAGAGTTTCATTCAAGGCAGGCACACTACGATCTTCAGGTTCTACGTTTTCTGCCTTGACTTCTGTAATGTTGATCAAGTTGATGCACTATGATTTCTTCAAGACTAATCTATTACATCTTAAGATCAACCTAACAGTTTTGATCTTTCTATTCATACATTTTTTAACAGAATGATACACGTTGAGAGCTTAGATCAACCTAACAGTTTTGATCTATCACAAAGTCCTTATACACATATTCATTTAAGGACCTTACAAATAATTATGAACACATGCATTAAAACATCAAATCATAATATGCACTCTCCCAAAAATCTCCCCCTATTTGATGTTAACATAACCAAGGATATTTGTTGTCATGATTATTAGTGATTAGATGTATTAACAGGAAATTTAAACATGACTTAGTATTTCAGTGAGCAACTGAAATTTCTAGAGAATAAACATGAATTTATTGATGATTAGAAGATATTACAATATAGCATTTTATCAATAAAACATTAAACTCTCAACTTATCTCTGTTTTCTTGGTCTCTTCTGTGGAGGAGGATTGGCATATTCCTCAGCCCTTCTTTTCCTTTGAGCTTCTTCATTCCTTGCTAACTCTTCCAGCTCGTTTAGACTTAGAACTGGATTCTCTTCATGTCTGCACATGAATGCAGGATCTCCAATTGGCATTATTATGCGTACCGTAGACACGTCTTGTGAGCTAGGAGTTGGCCCCTTATGACTCAGAGAAATAGCTGTGATAATTTCCTGCTGACCAGATCGTTGAGTCTGATGATGTCTTGCAGGAAGACTTCGTGATGTCTGAGCATGAAATTGACTTCTCCCCCTTTCTTGAGTTGCATGACCTCCGTTTCCTCTGCCTCTTCCTTGGCTTCCTTGATCATCTTGATCTCTTTTCCCTTTATTTTTCTCCCCCTTTATGTCAGCATCAAGGGTTCGAATATCTGTAGACAACCTGTTAACCCCTTGGACAAGCTCATTTAGTTAGCTTTGAGTTTGAGCAATGTCTTCCCTATTCTCCTTGATCTGTTTGTCAGCTCTAGCTTCTTTATTTTGGAGGACTGTCAGAATCATATCATTATGCTTCTTCTGATTGGCATAAGATTTCTGGAATTCATAAATAGAAGCTTTCAAGTTGAGAATATTGTCCAGCATAATTTGATGTTGAAGATCTTGGTTTTTCTGAATTTCAAGCATAGCCTCACGTTGTTTGGCAGCAACCTGGAAATGGATCTCATCTCTGTCTGATATGCTCTTCAGAATCTCTTTGATAATTTCCCTTAGCTTCGTAATGAGCTCAGTATTCATTGTACTAGGGAACTTGTTAGTAGCTTTTATCATTTGATTCAGGCGGATGTTGAGGAGATCAGAGTGGGATTCCAGACTTGCTTCGATTGACATGATCATCTGCTCAGAGGTTTCTTTTAAGTCATCCTTTGTGGGCAGGCTTGGGAGAGCACTATTTGATTGGGGATTGTCCATTTGAGGGGTTCTTGGTGGAGATTGATCTTGCAAATTGTATAACGCTAGATCAAGACTGAAATAGTCATGTGATGAGAAGGATGGTATATCAGCTGGAGGGGTTTGGGTTTGGACATCTGAGATATGTGACTCTACGATTTCAATGTTTGACTCTACGATGTGACTAGAGTCTGGAATTGTAGAGTTGGTTATTTGAGGGAGTAGGGTAAGGTTGATTTCTTCTAGTTCTTCAGTTACAGAATTTTGGGATTCTGCAACTGGAAACTGATTTAATGGGTTGAGAGTCACTTTTAGCCATTTAGGAAATTCATAAAAATGGCTAAATGAAGATGATGACAGGTGATTAACTCTAAAGCTTGTAGGGATAGTCAATACCTCAGGTTTGGCTTTTGATGAGGAATGGTTGGTAATCAGCTTTTTGGCGAAGATGACTTCCCCCGGAAATCCATGAGCCAGAACTGTGATTGCTGGATATTCCTTGAAGCTCCAAAACATGTGATCCCATGATTTCAGAATTTGAGCTTGACGGTATGCCATCATGGGTATGTAAGAAAACATTTGGTTATACAAATAGCTTATGTATCCATCTTTTTCTACACCCGTTATTCCGAGCTCATCATCATCATCCTCTTTCTCTTCTTTGTTTTCTTCTGAAGAATCCATTATCTCAATGGCCTTTGGGAGGTTTGACATTGGTTCATCTTCATCTTGAGCAAGGACCTCTTCTTCAGCCATTGGGATATTATGAGGCTCCCCCTCAATAGGATCATCTTCTTGGAGGTTTAGAAACACCCCTTCAGCTGGTAAATCTTCTTCTAAGTTCAGAAAGTCCCTTTCAGCTGGCACCTCTTCTTGAGCAGTAGGCTTCTCCCCCTCAGCTGGTGTATACTCAATCATGAGAATTTCAGGGTTCTCCCCCTCAGCTGGAGCATTTTCCTCTTCGGTTGCTTGGGGCAGTTCTACTTTTGCAGCCATGCTCTTGGCTTCCTTCTTCAGTACTTTTTCATTCTCAAGAATATACTTCTTGACCAGCTTTCTCTTTGTTTTGCTGGTTTTAGTCACCACTTCTGGACTCTCTTGAGTCTTTGTTTTGCCACGTTGATCAGCCATTATCCTTGAAGTAGCTTCCTCCATTTCTGCCACACTTGGCCTAGTTTCAAAGAACAATAGAGTCTCCACAATCGAACACACTGTTGGTCTTTTGGACTTATGACCAGTCTTGTTCTTCTTTAAGATTTATGAAATGGTGGCTTGATCCTCTTCAGCTTCTTCTTGCTGTTGCATCTTCCTTAGCCTTCTTAGAGTCTCTATGTTAGAGGACTCTACAGGAATGTTAGTTGTAGATCCTTGAGGCTCTTCGACTTGTCTTGCATTTAGCTTTCTCTTGCCTTTTCTTTTTCTGGCAAGAGCAGAGGGTTCTCCCTTATCTGCTTCTCCTTCTTCTTTAACTTCGTTGACAATAGACATTTCTCCTTGAAAGCCTACTTCTTTTTTTCCCCAGTTCTCCCACTAGACTCTGTCATCATTCTCATATATTCAGCAGGGTTCCTTTCTCAGTTTTTAAACAACTGCTGTGTCATTTTTTGGTTTGGGTTGATGGCTTCTCCTTCATCATCCCTGATTTTGTCACCCAATGCAGATTGCAGAATGATGCTAATGAACTTCCCATACAGCATCTTCGGGGTGCTCTTTGATTTCTTCAAGATTACGATCCACTTTTCGATCCACTCAAGCAATATAGCCCCATAGTTGAGTTGAGTACCATACACCGTAGCCGTCATGAGCTTAAGCTGAGCCTCATTTACCGAGTCATGACCTGAGCTCTTGCAGCAGATGCATTTCCCAATAATGTTAGCCAAAAATTTATACCTCTGAGGGAACTCCATCTTTTTGTAGCCTTTCACAGAGGGGCTCTTCTTATGATGCATCTTCTTCAGTCCCTCTTAAAATCTTATGCTGTCTAGAAATGGGTGCCCTACATTTTTGAAACCTAGGACCAGATTGACATCTTCTTCCCCTAGTTTTATTTCAACTCCTCTAACTCGTGTGGTGATGGTGTTGTTTTCGTATACTCCATTTTTGTAGAACTCCTTCACCAGTTTAGGATAGATGAGCGTATAGGTGCTGAGCGCCTCTTCTAGACCAGCCTTCTTCAGTAAAGCTATGATCTTGTGAAACTTAGGTGGAGAGGTTTTGAACTCGTCAAAACAGAGTCTGTAACCCAAAATCACATTAGAAACAGCCATCGATTCTGTAGTTGAACAAAGGGATACTACTGAGCTTTTGTCTGAGTTAGGGTTTTGCTGAGAGAGAGAGAGAGAGAGAATGAGAGATAATCTTTTGAACTTCAGATTTCAAAAACATGGTTTTAATTTGTACTTGTAACTTTCCTCTCTCTTTTTGTCTTAGTGGGACAGGTGTCGCCACTTGTTTGGCTCTACGATTTTGACTGATTAGGAATGTATTGATTTGCCCTTTGAGTCTTGGTGAGGGTGTCCTTAGTATGATTACGATCGTAGAGTTGGTCTTACATTCGTTGAGTCCGTCTGCGATCGTCGAGTCCATCCGTGATCATTGAGTCGATCGGCATTTGTAGAGTCACGTCCTACGATCGTCGAGTCGTCCCTACGATCGTCGAGTCATCCGGCATTTGTTGAGTCGATCGGCGTTTCGTGAAGTCGTCCTACGATCGTTGAGTCTGTCCTACGATCGTCGAGTCATCCATTGATGTCGTTGAGTCTGATCAGCATTCGTTGAGTCTGTCCTCTATGATAGTTGAGTCTTTGTTACGATCGTTGAGGTAGATTTCTGTTCAGCTCTACGATCGTGGTGCTTCCTTGATCATGTCTACGATTTGAGTTCAGCCTTTATATCTGTCATTGTTAGCACAGTCTAGAGCATACATTCGTGGTGATAGATTTAGCATGCCTAGCTCACTTATTAACTTCTTAAATCTGGATTCATCTAGTGGTTTAGTAAAAACATCAGCAAGTTAATTTTCTATAGGGATATATTGTAAAGACATAGTTCTATTTCGCATATGATCCCTAATGAAGTGATACCTTATTTCTATATGCTTGGTTCTAGAATGCATAACAGGATTATGAGTTATTGCTATGGCACATGTATTATCACAGTGTATAGGTATAGACTTGAAATCAAACCCATAGTCAGGTAGCTGATTTCTCATCCAAAGGATCTGAAACACCGGTTGCCAAAGAAGAATGTATTCAACTTCATGATTGAAGTTGACACTGAATTTTGCTTTTTGTTGAACCAAGACACAAGTTTGTTCCCTAGTAGTTGATAAGTGCCACTGGTACTTTTTCTATCTATTTTGCATCCTGCAAAGTCAGCATCTGTGTATCCTATTAGTTCAAAAGAGGATTCCTTGGGATACCACATTTTCAAGTAGGGTGTACCCTTTAGATACACAAGATCCTCTTTACGACGACGGATGTGACTCTTTAGGGTTAGCCTGAAATCTAGCACATATGCATGTTGCAAACATTATATCTGGTCTACTGGCAGTTAGGTATAAAAGAGGACCTATCATACCTCTGTATTGAGTTATATCAATACATTTACCATTCTCATCATTGTCAAGCTTGGTTGCGGGAGCAATTGGTGTTTTCATGGGAGAGGATGATTCCATGCCATACTTCTTTAGTAAGTCTTTGATGTATTTGGCTTGGTTAATGAATATTCCTTCATCAGTCTGCTTCACTTGCAGTCCAAGGAAGAAATTCAGCTCACCCATCATGCTCATTTCAAACTTGCTCCACATTAGCTTAGAGAATCTCTTACATAACTTTACGTCAGTAGAACCAAAAATGATATCATCAACATATATTTGAACTAGTAAGACTTTGTCTTTATGTTTTCTAAGAAATAGTGTGGTATCTACCCTACCTCTAGTGAACCCATTTTCTATTAAGAAGTTAGTCAGTGTTTCATACCATGCTCTAGGTGCTTGTTTAAGACCATATAAAGCTTTGTCTAATCTATAGACATAATTGGAAAGAGATGGATTGATGAAACCTGGAGGTTGTTCTACGTAGACTTCTTCTTGAAGCTCTCCATTTAGGAATGCACCCTTGACATCCATCTTAAAGACTTTGAACTTCATGTGGGCAGCAAAGGCAAGAAAGATTTTGATGGCTTCTAATCTGGCAACAGGTGCAAATGTCTCATCATAGTCAATGCCTTCTTCTTGATAATAGCCCTTTGCCACTAGTCTTGCCTTGTTTCTTGTAATGACCCCATCTTCATCCATTTTGTTCCTAAAGACCCACTTGGTTCCTATGACAGGATGACTCTTTGATCTTGGTACCAATCTCCACACTTTGCTTCGTTCGAATTGGTTGAGTTCTTACTGCATGGCTTCTATCCAATTGGAGTCTTCCATAGCATCCTCTATCTTCTTTGGTTCTATCTGTGACAAGAAGCTTAGATAGAAGTATTCATTCTGAGTAGCAGCTCTTGATTTGACTCTAGCACTTGGATCTCCAATGATTAAATCCTGAGTGTGATCTCTTCTATTCCCGGTTGGGACATCTATCCTGATGCCTTCCTGGCTTAAGTCTTCAAGGTCTATCTCTTCTTCTTGGAGTGGAGGCTCGGTGTCTTGGATGGACCTCTCTACGACTTCATTATCATGCTCTACGATCGTAGTGTTGAGCTCGACGACTTCATTCGTAGTGTCTGCACTATCGGTCGTAGTGTCTTGGGGACTGTTTTATCTAAGTCAGTTTCATCAAAGATGATGTGTATTGAGACTTCGACACTCAGTGTCTTCTTGTTGAACACTCTGTAAGCTTTGCTGTCTGTGGCATATCCAAGAAAGATCCATTAAATCGACTTGGGCTAGAATTTTGTCGAATCTTGCTTTCCATTGTTGAGAATATAGCATGCACAGCCAAAGACATGGAAATAGCTGACACTTGGCTTCCTTCCTTTCCACAGTTCGTAGGGTGTCCTCTTGATCGTAGAGTGAATTAATGATCTGTTCTGAGTGTAGCATGCAGTGTTGACAGCTTCTGCCCAGAAGTATTCAGGCAGATGAGCTGCTGCTAGTAGGGTCCTTCCAGCCTCTATCAGAGTTCGGTTCTTTCTTTCAGCAACTCCATTTTGTTGAGGAGTTCGTGGAGCTGAGAAGTTATGACTGATTCCATTGTTTGAGCATAACTTGTCTATTTCTGAGAAATTGAATTCCCTTCCATGATCACTCCTTATTGCCTTGATTTTCTCTCCTTTCTCGTTCATCACCAGTCTGAACATTTTGATTAATTCGGAGCTCGTTTCATCCTTTGAAGTTAGGAAGAATACCCATGTGAATCTGGTGTAGTCGTTGACTACGACTAGCGAGCATCTTTTTCCTCCAAGACTAGTTGTCGGGATTGGCCCAAAGAGATCCATGTGGAGCAACTACAGGAGCTTGTCAATGGAATTTGCAGTCTTGCTCTTGAATGAGCTTCTGGTTTGATTTCCAAGCTGGCAAGCATTGCATGGTCTTTCCTTCACAAAGTTGAACTTGGGTAGACCAGCTACGAGGTCTTTTGATGCCAGTTTGGACATGCTTTTGAAGTTTAAGTGAGACAGCCTTCTATGCCATAGCCAGCTCATTTCCTTGGATGCTTTTGCCAGAAAACATATTGTTTCATCAGAGCTTAGTTGACGAAGATCTATAGTGTAGACATTTCCTTCTCTTGTTTCGATCAACTTTATGGCAGATGTCTTCAAATCTCTGACTAGACATTGATTGTTGAGAAATGTTACTTGGTGACCCTTGTCGCAGAGTTGGCTAATGCTTAGAAGATTATGTTGGAGTCCTTCCACATAAGCTACTTTCTTTGAAAGATCTTGCACCATTGCCCGTGAGCCATATCCTCTTGTTTTGTCCGAGCCGTTATCTCCAAATATGACTGAGGGACCTTATTTTTCTACATAGTTGGATAGTAGAGCTTTGTTCCCTATCATATGCCTCGAGCAACCACTATCCAGATACCATGTTGAGGTCATAGAGCTATTTTCCTATCAAAACATTTGAACCTTCATTTTGGTACCCATATTTGCATGGGTCCTTCTTTGTTAGTGCCTTTGGGGACCCAAATTTGTCTAATCTTGGGTCTTACATGCATGGAATTATAATAACACTTTGTAGCCCTATGACCATTTTTATTGCATATGAAGCATCTATTATAATGCATGCCTGTGTGTGTGTGATGATTCATCTTCCATTTAGACTTGTGTGGTTCCTTCGTTAACCTTCTGTTAAACTGATTCTCTTTCTTCCACGTGTCCTTATGTTTCATAAATAGTGATGAGTGTGCCTTACCTCTACTATACCTTCCCAGTTGATTCGTAGAGTTGATTTTATTTGACTCTACGATTCTTCGAGGTTGGTAAGTAGAGATTGGGTTACTATTTTCCTTGATGAAACCCAGACCAGCGTGAGATCCTTTACTTCTCTGAGTATAACTAGAGATAGTAGAATAAGGTTGAACTCGTTCTTTCAACTGTGAGGATTTCACAAAAGCAATGCCTCTACCAAAACTTGAGACATTACTAGTGCTAGTTTTCATTGTCTTTTCCACACTTAACTCTGAGATGGATTCCCCAAAGCCTAAGCATGTTCTGTCGAATGTGCTCCTCTGACTAGAGAGCAGGCAGTCCATGGATGATGAGGATCTGTTCCATACAGAGATAGTCTTCTCTAGATCCTCAATTTTAGAGGTTAGCTTAGACTCTCTTTGTGCATGATGTGTGTTAGTCTGTTTTAAAGTTTCATTCTCAGCTTCAAGCTGGGAGAGAAGATTAGTACTTAGAAGGGCTATTTCAAGCTCTTCTTGAACTTTCTTCTTCTCCTCTTGAAGAAGTGAATGATCTTTGGACAAGACTCTGAACCACTTCATGTATTGATGTAGGTCAGTGGTTATGCCATGCAAAGTAGTTCTTAAGTCACTTATATCTACATCAGGAGAATTAAAATCAAATACCTCATCGATACTCATATCATGTATGTTTAGGCTTTGTTTGACCTTTGCATGTTTAGCCATTAAGCACAGATTGGCCATATGTGGTTCTTCCCCATCTCCGGAGTCTGCATTTGAGTAATTATCTGAATCACTCCACGATCCTCTGGCAACCAGACCTTTGTCTCTTTTCTGAGGCCTCTTGGCTCCTTTGTATTCTTTCTTTGCATGAGATTTCTTCTTTAGCTCTTCTTTGATAGGCTTGTTGCAGTTGGCAATGAAATGACCAGGTTTCTTGCAGTTGTAGCATAAATCATTCATTTGTTTCTGGCTGACGTAGTTACTGACTTTCTTTGGCTTGCCGGTTCTGCCTTGTCGTATGAACCTTCTTAGTCTCTTTACCAGCATAGCAAAGTCATCGTCATCGTCTTCATCATCATCAGAGTCAATCTCGGTGATGACTTTTGATGCACTTTCATTTGCCTTTAGGGCAACACCCTTATCCTTCTTCTTCCTTCTGATAAGGTTTCAAAGACGTTGGGTCAACTCCGGTTAAGATGCGTCGGAGATTTCTATCTGATTGTTGAACTGTCATCTCATTAAGATTCTTTGATTCTCTTATTCTTTGTGGTCTTTGCATCCCACACCTTGGTAGGGCTCTTATGAACTTTATGGTTAGATCCTTGTTAGGATAGATCTTCCCATATGCTCGTAGAGAGTTGAAGCGAACGTTGAATCTTTAAGTAAAGTTGCGATCCACGTTTTCTCCTTGCACATGAGCGAACATTTCATACTGCTGTGTCAGGAGAGACTGTTTGTTCTCTCTAACTTCTTCAGTTCCTTCGTGCATAATCAATAGTGCTTCCCAAACATCCTTAGTTGTTTTGCTGTTTACAACATTTTCAAACAGATCGTTCTCTAAGGATTGGAACAGGATGTTCTTTGCCTTTTTATCAAGTTGGACAGCTCTTTTCTCTGTGTCTGTCCATTCTTCTTTCACTTTTATTTGTACTCTGTTTGGATCGTCAATGGTTGGTGCAAGCTTTGTTAGCATATAGGGCCCATTAAGAACAGTCTCAAATAGATCTTCATCTATTGAGTCCATGTAAGCTTGCATCCTGACTTTCCAGTTAGAAAATTTAACTTTGTTGCACATTGGTGGCTTGTTGCCTCCCCCGGTCCTGGATTCGCTTGGTACGAGTGCCATTTGAATCTACTAAAGCGTGTAAGCTATAAAATAGAACCTGCTCTAATACCAATTGTTAGTTCCTAGTAGGCAAAAGTTATCTAGAAGGGGGGGTTGAATAGATATATGAAAATCTTTTCGTTTTAACTAGTTCTTAGATAATGATTTAAACTTTGCGGAATTAGTATTTGTTTTAATCTTCTTTAACAAGCAATGGAGTTATGAGCGAGTTAAGCAGCTATAGCAGATATAGAAGTTATAGCAGTTATACCATGAATGTAAACGACACAGTTATTTTTAAGTGGTTCAGAGCACTCAAAGCTCCTAGTCCACTCTTCTACTCAACGAGTAGGATATCCACTAAGGATGTCTTATACAATCTTCTAAATCACTCAGATTCCTTCTAGACCAGCAGTCTAGGAACTTCTTCTAGTTCACTCTTGAACTCTTCAAGTCCAGCAGACTTAGCTTTCTTACAGTTCACTATGAACTCTTCAAGTCCAGCAGACTTAGTACTCTTCTTCAGTTGATTAATGGTTGTTGTTACGTTCTTGAAGATTGCTACTCAGTTGCTATGTAAGCACTGGTTTGTTAAGAACTGAGTAGCTGAGAAAGCTTTGATATTTCTCAGATCGTAGAGTTAAGCCTTAGAGAATTCTTCACGTTGAATGTTTGATTGCTTGCTTTCCTCTCTCTCATCTGTCTAATCTATATATATGTGATGTTGAAAACTTTCCGTTGGATCCATCCGTTGTGGCATTAAATGCATCTGAACTTTCTGTACTGTGATGGAGACATTTCTGCACATCTTCTGAATTCTGCATTCTGGCCCCCTGACACTGCAGGCTGCTTTCTCACCTACCACCTGAAAAGGTGTTTTGTCCTCTTATCCATAGTACTATCCTTAGCTTCTTCAATACGCTTCTTTGTTGTATACTAAGGATATTTCATACAATCTGGGACTTAATGAGTACTGCAGCATCTAAGATCCATTTCTCAATTGTTGGGAAAACACAGATTATGAGGCTCGACGTTTTCTGACATTAGACATATGATGCTCTATGATTTGGATCGTGATGTTCTATGATTTAGATCGTAGTGTCTTTGACTTGCACACTACGATGCTATTAGTCGAGAGCACTACGATTTCCATTTATCCTTCGCACCCGACGATCTTCTCTTGCTCGTGTTGTTGACTCTACGTTCCCGAGAGCTCACTACGATCGTTGACTTGTAAACTTCATGTTTCCTTCAAACACTACGATCGTGGAGTTAACTCAAAGACTCGTTGGGACCACTCTACTGAAGTCGAAGAGTTTCATTCGAGGCAGGCACACTACGATCTTCAGGCTCTACGTTTTCTGCCTTGACTTCTGCAATGTTGATCAAGTTGATGCACTATGATTTCTTGAAGACTAATCTATTACATCTTAAGATCAACCTAACAGTTTTGATCTTTCTATCTATACATTCTTTAACAGAATGATACACGTTGAGAGCTTAGATCAACCTAACAGTTTTGATCTATCACAAAGTCCTTGTACACATATTCATTTAAGGACCTTACAAATAATCATGAACACATGCATTAAAACATCAAATCATAATATGCATTCTCCCAACAAACTATATTAAAAAGAGTTATTAAAATAAATTAAAGTAGTTTAATTTAGTTTTATTCAAACAAGGTTTAAGGTTATTAAGTGTTTAATTTTTAAATAGTTTTTGCCAAACAAGGCCCTATGACTTTTGGAATTCTTTTAATTTTGAATTATATCAATAAAATAAATAAATTAAAATAATAAATATAATATAATTATAATGTATACGTTAGTTTTTGTAACTGTTATTTTATTAAATGGGCGTATAAAGATTATCAGTTTATTTCCTACGCTTGTTTATCAGTTGAGTTTACGCATTATAGCTATCAGTGTTTTCATTCTAGTTGCTAAGACTAAGAGATTTACAGAGAGAATTGGGAGAGTTTGAAAGTTAAACTTGAGAAAATTGTCTGCAATTGCAAGGTTGTGTAAGCTAACTTGAAGGTATGTTCACAACTTTTATATTATATGTGTTTACGAGTATCACGGCAAAGTTTTGTTATGCTCTGTGAATTCTATTTCTTCTGAATTGTTGTTATGGCGGGTAGTTCTGGTGGTTATATGTGATATAATGCTAGAGTTTATGTTTAAACAAGAAATTTGTATGCTAAATTCGTTAAAAATAGGAAGAAAATAATGTCAGTATATGTATTTTCATATGGTTCATGAAAAGTATTGATTGTAGTGGCAAATTAGTATGTGAAATTGTAAATTGAAGATTGTATATATTAGTTCATTAAGAATCGAGCATAACGTAACTTGAATAAGCTGATTTGGCCAAGTATTGAATTCACAGTGTTGATTTTTGGGATGAATGTCAAAAAAATGGAGTTTTATATCAAAAATTGGAATTTGAGAAATTAAAATAATTAGAAGTGTTGTTAAATTGTTTTAATTGATGGAAAATGTTAGCAATCATGTTTATGATATTGTTATATTTATTTTACATGTTATTATCACTGTTTGGCGGGTTTAATTAGTGTTTAGTTGGCTTATGAAAAGTGTCGTAACCATGTTACGCAAAATCGGAGTCAATAGAATAAGCCTTGTTGCTAGATCTCTTAAGCGGCAGCGTCTTGCACCATATGTGTGCCACCAGAATCGATGATAAAAGCTGGCGCGCGCCGCAAGTGCCTATCTCAAAATGAAATAAGTCTGCTAATTCTGCAGACTTTGGTCGTTCAATGTAACTTAGCTCAATGTTAGGTTAATGTGAGAACCATGTAATAACGAGGTTAAACAAAGTTGTGTTATGTGGATTGTAAATTCAAAGTTGTAAAAATGATTTATAAGTCATGAACGTGTTGTGTTATAACTTAGCTTATACAATGAAGGTTAGTTAAGTGTTGTGATGTTAACACTTGGGAATTCTGAAATATAAATGGTAGCATAAGACTTGTGCTAAAATGATAGTTTTAGCTAGAAATGTACATGTTGTGGTATGTTAGCATATCTAATAGATAATGTGGTTCTAAACCAATGTGTAGGTGAACGTGAGTTTAATATTATAGCTTACGCTCGAGGCAAGTTTCTAAACTTCTCTTTTACATTGAGCAAGTTTTCTAACCCTACATTTACATTGAGCAAGTTTCTTACTTTAATCTTTCATTAATCGAATTCTTGTATTGCTCATCATTATTTGAACAAGCTAGCTATGACTTAAACTTTATTCAAACAAGTTTTGAATTCTAATATTTATTGATGTATTCTAACTTGTTTATTGTTAGACAAGTTTCTTTATTGTCCTTCATGTACGATGAATGCAATTATCTTGAATTCTAATTTCTAATGTTGAATTATCTTAGTTCAATTATTTGACACAAGCCATTCTCATGATGAGCAAGCTTTAATTTCAGCTTATTATTACTTAATGTGAATTCAATCATTCATAGTCCTAGCTTAATTTTATGCAAGCAGGGGTTATTGTCATTCAATACTTATGCTTTGTAGTTGTTTCTAAGCATGAGTTCAAGATATAGTTAGTTCGCTTACACTTATTAATTGTTTCATATTATGTTATTATTGATCAACTGTTGTGTTATCAAACACTATTGATTCAACTAGTCCTCTACTTGATGTTCGTTAATTTCAAATTACCATTGAAAGTTTATCCGAACTAAACTTTCTTTGGTGCGGACTTGTACTCTAAATACTGAGATGAACAACCCTATTATTAGGGGTTTACGCTTAGCGTTGAAATGTTTGTGCACAATACATTGTACGAAGGATTGATCCCCCTAAGTACGTGGAGTCCTTATAGTCTTATGACTGTTAAAGTTAAAGTTGAAAGATTACTTATTACTGTGGACATGGTTCGTGGTCATTAGACCCTCAGTAGTATATTTCAGAATGTTAATAGAACATATCATTCAGTTCTATTGAGCCTATTATTTGGCAAATGTTGTAAAGTTATTTATTCTTATTTCAAGTGAGCTTTGTTTGCTCACTCTTGCATATTTATACACTTATTGCAGCCAAGGTTGAGAAGGTAAATGAACCTACAACTAGCAAAGGAAATGGAAAAATGTACAAGTGATGAAGACTTGTAATTTTATTTTATCGTTATAATGATAGACTTTTAATAATGATGTGATGTAATAATTTAATTTACGCACTTGAATGATTGTAATTAAAGGTTAGATTACCAGGGAGATAATTTTTATTAACGTAATCCTGTATGGGCAGGTTTTATTATTCAATTTTATTATGATTCGGTAGTTAGATATGAATGTTTTGATTAAGTGAACATCAAATCTTGAGGCAATGAAGTATCGGGATTTGGGGGTGTCACAGTAAACGCTCCGGATGTAAAATCTAGGCTCAATCAAACAGAGTTTGATGACAGGATATATATATATATATATATATGATTAAAAGAAATAAACGCTCTGAATATTATATTCAGGCTCAATCGAGATAACTCGATAATATATATATAAGTATATATATATATAGAAAAGCAATAAAAGCCACAGACCGGCGGTCCGGGCATACACACACACACGACTCAACGTGAATAAAAGTGTGTATAATAAATGGAGAAAAGGCTTTAAGTAATGCAAGAAGGCTTACAGTGGACTTCCAAAGAAGACTTCAATAGCTTTAAATGGATGAACACTCGGTTCCCACCGGTAAAAAGTAGCCAAATATAAGCTCACGAGTGTTTGAAATGAGAAAGCACTTAATTTATAGTGTGTACGGAGCAAATTGGACAGGGCTTCCTCGCCTTTTCCTTTTTCAAAATGGCCACCCCAACCCTCTATTTATAGAGGGGGGAGCCGCCGCAAATGTACCTGCGGCTTCCCGGGTTGCCTCGGGCTCCGCAGGCCCCGCCGTCTCGAAGTACGTGCACGCATGCAACGTGTTGTCTACTCGAACCTTCAAAACTTCAATCCGACCAAAAAGTTGCTGAGTGAATTTTTCCTTTCCTTCACGAATTCGTCCCGAAATGATCCCAATTGACTCCAAATCTTGTTAAATGCTACAACGACCACCCTACACATAAAAGAACACAAAACGAGTGAAAACGAACACGAAACAAGTAAGTAACAACGAATTTAAGCTTGAAATGAACATCGATTTGTGGATATGAAATCCACTTATCAAAATCCCCCAAACTTAAACTGTGCTAGTCCTCGAGCACAAAACAAACTACATGTTATGCAATGCAATGCAATGAGATGGAATAACTATAATCTAAATTCTTTTGAAACCAACACTATCGCGGAATCAAAATTATCCCATCGGCCTCAGAGAAAACAAGCAACTCTGCAATATAAATTACCAAAACCAATCCACAATTTCGTATTAATTCTCAAATCTTGAACAATTATCACTGGTATATTGTGTGTGTGTTCAACATCTATGATAACTGATACGGACTCAAATTCAATACATAAGCAATTTCTTAGAAGGAATCATACAGTGTAAACTTAAATATTCCAAAAATAGACAAGTTTCAACTACAACTAAGTCATACCAAATTCAAGGGTTCATGTAGGGTGCTTATACTTCTTTTATCTCATATATTTTTTTTCACGGGGGATTTTTGCTCTTTTCCCGTTATTATTCTCTTTTTTTAGATAGATATGGTTGGTGAGTGCATTTTACGCTCCATCTCACGCTTGTGTTTATGGGGAGTATTTCTCCTCAACCCACCACAAGTCTCAACATGTTTCATTTTTTTACATTCTTTTTTTTTCTTTTTTTTTCTTTTGAAGCTTATACACCCTACGTTTTCCCCCCAAACTTAGGTTTTTGCCTAATTTGTCATCTTCACTGCATATCCTTATCGTTTTTACATTTACCCTAGCATTATCCTTTAGAAACTATTTATGTATCAATTTGAACTGACTAGTCAACAAAGATGTTATTAGCGTGTTGTTGATCGATTTCGCAATCAATGAATACGTGCAAGTATACACGGTCAACAAGTAATAAAGTGATAAGAAAAGTATCATTCCCACGAGAAATTATTTAATAAAAATTACCAAGTACTAACTCTTAACCAAATCAATTTTATTTAAACAACTGCAAATTGTGATTTTTCTAATTAAGAAAACTAAATTAACTAATTAAACTGAA
The DNA here is from genome assembly GCA_020205615.1 of Panax quinquefolius. Lineage (NCBI taxonomy): Eukaryota > Viridiplantae > Streptophyta > Magnoliopsida > Apiales > Araliaceae > Panax > Panax quinquefolius. The sequence goes on along the minus strand of CM035171.1, from coordinate 54,888,679 downwards.
TTACTTTATAAATGAATTCAAATAAATAAAGGTTAAGACTACAATATCCCCAATTATGAACTATAAACCAATTATCAAATTATCCCAATTATTATGTCTACTGAATTGTTAACAGGAATTCTCAAATACCAAAAGTCCTTTTCCAAGTGATCAATTGCCTTCTATTTAATCCAGATTAATCTTGCTATATTCCTATGCAAAATAATTGAATTAAACTCATTCAATTCCAATTCCTTATGTGTTACATGCGGTGAACAGATATTTTCATTCAATTCACAAACCTAATTATACACTATGCAAATAACTAAGTCACATGTTATGATGCCCAGTTCTAACCCTAGAATTCCTCTTCCAATTCCTTCTAGAGTAACAAGGTAATTACTGATCAAATAATTAAGCAATAAGCACAAGACAAGATAAACAATTCACCTTGACATAAATAATTGGAACAAATCAAATAACTAATTTATAGACATTAAAGGTTCAATTGAAATCTTAATAAAAGAGTTAGTTCATAATTAATGAATTAAAACCAAGAATCCACAACTAAATAGATATTAAAAGATAAAAGTATGATAAGAGAAGAGAATAGAATCTGTTGTCAGCAAATCTGATGCTCCCCTCTTCCTCTTGCTCTTGCTCTTGCTCTTTATCTTCAGTGTTCTCCAAGTTGCTTCAATCTCCAAAACTAATAAGAACTAGGGTTAATGTCTAATCTAATGGAGTGTTTTATCTAAGCTAAGCTATGTAATCTCCCTTTATTTTATGCCTTACATCATGTATTTATAGGTTACAAGTACAATTTTTAGCTTAGGAACAAACCCAATCCAATTTGGAGTTAAAAAGGTGTCAAAATTCGCCCCAAAATGCGTCCAGGCCGCACCAACCTCTTCCCCAAGCGCCCAGTATACAACACGATCTCAAACATCGCTCCCAGTAGCCTTTGCTGCTGGCATAAAACAAAAATGGGCTCCCCGGCGCTGGCCCCATGTTCTGACATTTTCTGCTCCAACGTCCTTTGGAAAAATGTCCATAACTTCTTCGTCCGAACTCCGATTTTGATGATTCAAGATGATCCGGAAAGAGGAGACGTAGATCGACAACTTTCATTCTTTAAGTGTTTCGAAATAGTGTTTCGAGCAATACTCAAATTGGCTCTGAAGTAACTTCTATGTAAATAGCAAGCCGAAAACGCACATCTAGCCACCCCAAATACCCCCAAACATCCATGAATGCATATGCTTAAAAACATAAAAGAACTATTCATGCATAAATGAATAGACATAAACACTTAAAAACATCCAAAAGATTAAGTTCAAACGCACTCAATTATGAGTATAAAACTCACTCGTCAAATACCCCCAAACTTAAACCTTTGCTTGTCTTCAAGAAAAAACACAAAAGAACTAAAAATAAACAACGTAAATTAACTACATGAATGCATATGCATGATCTACTTCTTAATATACCTACGAACCCAGTAATAAATCAATATGATATATAGCAACATGCCTCAAAGATACCATTGATACTCAAACAATTTATCCGATCAAATCAAAGTCCATAACTCTAACCAATTAGTCAATCCAAACCTGTCATCACCCATGTTGTGTTTGTAAGCTTGTTAACCATTCTAATCAACCACAGTTCAAGATAATCAGATAACAAACTTCTTAAAAGGAAAATTTCAGTTCCAATTCAATTACTTTTGTGAACATGACAACTCCGGTTAAAACTAAGCAATTACCAAGTCTTAAGGTAAATACAGGATTTATTTATACTCTTATTCAATCACGAGGGCATTTTTGCTCTTTCTCGTGTTTTATTCATTTTTTTTTCTTATAGCTGTGCAAAATCCTATTCCCTTAGGCTTTTCAGTGCTACCTTAACGAGCTTTCGACCAACGACTCCCAAGCCATTAAGACCTTAGGGCGCTAGGTGTAAAGACAATCCCCTCGGGCTTACTTACTCAATTGACAAAGGCCACAAAACTAGACAAGCATGCCACGGTGTTTATTCTCTTTTTTTTCTTTTTCTGGATTTTCTCTTCTTCTTTTTTCTTTTCATCATTTCTTTTTTTCTCTTTTTTTCCTTTTCATTTTGTATATATATATATCCCATAGATTCCTCCAAACTCAAGCTTTTACGACATTCTAACCTTTATCGCCAATTCACTAATTTCCTTAAATTTTAACCAAGATTTTCCCTCAGAAACAAATTATGAAACCCTTGAACCAAGTGTATTGAAATAGTTAAACTTTAGGTGCTAACCGGTTACATAAGTTTAAGACAGGCTCAGATTATCATCATGATCAAAATTAGAACTCATCATCAATTATCAACATTATTTAAGTTAACATGCACAATCAATCTTATCATAGGTTGAGCTAAGACCACACCAACCGATCACACAGATTCATGCAAAAAAAACAATTATACTACATGAACAGATACTAATATAACCTATGTATGCATATGCAATTAACTACCATGTATTATATGCAACCTAAAAAAACACAATGCTAACACATAAAAAAAATAAACTACAATGCAGATAACTAACTATATGCAATACGACACTAGAATGCCCCCAAACTTAAACTAGACATTGTCCTCAATGACTAAAATAGAAAAAATTAAAGCAGATGACTTCCCTGAAAATATAGCAATCTTCCTCCTTGTCTGATAAGTTTGGAGAATAGGCTAAGCACATGGAACAAATTGGGCACCACACTTGAATTTGACTTGAATAACCTGTAAACCATGATAGACACAATTTTATTAAATCCTAATTAAATGCAAATTCTAAACTACTAATATAAAACCTAATAAAAACTAAAAATAAAAATTAAACTTGGGTTGCCTCCCAATAAGCGCTTGTTTTATAGTCTCAGCCTGACTTCTTCAATTCTCTATCCAATTCCCCTTCGAAAATTGAGGAACCCTCCATCCATCAGTAACAATGTCTCTTTTGGGAGGTTCCCAATTGTAATGGCCATTGCGTTTAAGTCACCTAGCATGATCTTTTTAGATAGGATCCCCATTAAGTATGGGAAACCACTAGATGTTTCCTCCATTATGTCGATGATCAGATTGGGGCATTGAAGCTTAATAAACATAATGGAATCTTCCTATATCTTCTCCTTTTCATCCCACCATGACTCCACAACTGTACTAGCTCTTACGTCACCAAGAGCTTTGTCGACGACATGACTGCCGATTGGGCATGGTTTTGCAAAACTGCCCGGATTCTTGAACTTTGGTGGAGAAGGTACATGGGATACTAATGAAATCAGCTCATTTTCGTTGAATCTTACAATTAACTCTTCGTCGATCTCCTTTTCTTGGTTCCCAATTATTTCCTCTCTTTCAACATCTTATGGCTCATCTAGTTGCAGATTTTATTCGGGCTCTCCATCGGTCTCGGAATTCATGTCATAGAGCCAAGTGTATTAAGGACAAATATTCGAGGCATTGGTTAGTTGTTCCGTTTGCTTCGTAAAATTTTGACTCAATATCTCTTAATTAATCCTCCTCTCCTCACATGAAGCTATGTACTTGGACAAAACTTCCTCCAAATTTGAATGTTCTTCCTGTTGTAGTGGAGATGGACACGAGAAATCCGGTGGGTATATTGGACTTGGAGCATAAAATTGATCTTGATGCATATGGCTCCATGAAAAATCCGGGTGATATCCCCAATCCTGATAATAGTTATTGGGATAGACATAATTGTTGGGGTAATCACCACCATACGATACCGGCTCAAAACTGGTGGTGCATTGATGATTCATATGATCTCCGACACAATAATCACAAGTAACCGCCACACTTTGACGACGTTGAGCTTCAAAAGCGTCGAACATCTTCGAAAGTGTCTCAATTTGTGTTGATAATGCAGAAAGTGCTGTCGCGAGTCCATCATTCTCCGCTCCCCTTGGCTGAGTCATTTTTGCCATCCTTCAACTTTGTTGGGCTGCGATAACCTCCAAAGTCTTTGAATTTGCCTCAATTTGTATTGGCTATGGATTATATACATTTTAATTCGAATACGGTTGGGTAGATCGATTATAGCTCCCTATAAACTGAGCTGATTCCCAATTGATGGCACATTGATTTGTAGTATGACTCCCAGCACATAACTCACAAACCATTGCTACTTGTTGTGTGGATGGTGGGCTCCATATTTCCATTGGTCGAGTTATATTTGTGTATGGCCATTGATACGCAAAGTCATCCATGGTACCTGAAAAGAGAGAAAAAAAAATTGAAAGAGAATTAAAGAAAAAAAATGTTTAAATTAAAACTAATTTGATAAAAATTAATATTGGCAAAATTATTAAACTAATTCCCCGGCAGCGGCGCCAAAAACTTGTTGATCGATTTCGCAATCAATGAATACGTACAAGTATACACGGTCAACAAGTAATAAAGTGATAAGAAAAGTATCGTTCCCACGAGGAATTATTTAATAAAAATTACCAAGTACTAACTCTTAACCAAATCAATTTTATTTAAACAACTGCAAATTGTGATTTTTCTAATTAAGAAAACTAAATTAACTAATTAAACAGAATTACTTTATAAATAAATTCAAATAAATAAAGGTTAAGACTACAATATCCCCAATTATGAACTATAAACCAATTATCAAATTATCCCAATTATTATGTCTACTGAATTGTTAACAGGAATTCTCAAATGCCAAAAGTCTTTTTCCAAGTGATCAATTGCCTTCTATTTAATCCAGATTAATTTTGCTATATTCCTATGCAAAACAATTGAATTAAACTCCTTTAATTCCAATTCCTTATGTGTTACATGCGGTGAACAGATATTTCCATTCAATTCACAAACCTAATTATACACTATGCAAATAACTAAGTCACATGTTATGATGCCCAGTTCTAACCCTAGAATTCCTCTTCTAATTCCTTCTAGAGTAACAAGGTAATTACTGATCAAATATTTAAGCAATAAGCACAAGACAAGATAAACAATTCACCTTGACATAAATAATTCGAACAAATCAAATAACTAATTTATAGACATTAAAGGTTCAATTGAAATCTTAATAAAAGAGTTAGTTCATAATTAATGAATTAAAACCAAGAATCCACAACTAAATAGACATTAAAAGATAAAAGTATGATAAGAGAAGAGAATAGAATCTATTGTCAGCAAATTTGATGCTCCCCTCTTGCTCTTGCTCTTGATCTTCAGTGTTCTCCAAGTTGCTTCAATCTCCAAAACTAATAAGAACTAGGGCTAATGTCTAATCTAATGGAGTGTTTTATCTAAGCTAAGCTATGTAATCTCCCTTTATTTTATGCCTTACATCATGTATTTATAGGTTACAAGTCCAATTTTTAGCTTAGGAACAAACCCAATCCAATTTGAAGTCAAAAAGTGTCAAAATTCTCCCCAAAACGCGTCCAGACCGCACCAACCTCTTCCCCCATGGCCCCAGCGCTGGGAACGACACTCAAACACTGCTCCCCAGTGCCACGGCACTGGGCATAGGCCAAAAATGGGTGCCCCGGCGCGGGCCCCATGTTCTGACATTTTCTACTCCGACATCCTTTGGAAAAATGGACATAACTTCTTTATCCGAACTCCGATTTTGATGATTCAAGATGATCCGGAAAGAGGAGACATAGATCTACAACTTTATTTCTTTAATGTTTTCGAAATAAGTTCCCGAGCAATACTCAAATTGGCTCTGAAGTGATTGCTATGTAAATAGCAAGCCGAAAACGCGCATCTAGCCACCCCAAACGTCGATCCAAGTAACTTTTGTCCCAATTCCTACAAAACAACATAAATCATGCATGAATAGACATAAACACTTAAAAACATCCAAAAGATTAAGTTCAAACGCACTCAATTATGAGTATAAAACTCACTCATCACGTGTTAACCTTTTTGTATACCAGTTTCAAACAAGCGCATGATTCGATTCATAACAGAAATTATATTATAGTTCTAATAATCAATACTGTATTGGTTAACTTATTCACAAACTCATCATTGGCCCACAAATAACATGAAATGCAACACTATTGGACATATGCACACACAATATTTAACTAATATTTTTTTTAATTTTTTTTTAATAAACAAAATGCACTATTTACAAAACTAAAAATAATGCAATGGCAAAAATAACCTAAGCTACTATGTATGCACCTAAGCTATCATGCAATTCTTCCTAAATAACTTATACTGCTTTGAAATTTAAAATGACAAAATTTAAACCTAAATACTACATATGCATGCAAATATGAATTTAGCTCCCCAAACTTAAGTAATACTGATGTCCTCATTGGATGAATAATCAAAATTAAGTACGTGAGGACTTCCCTACTATCACTTAAAATTTGAGGAGGTGGTGGTTGAGCTTCTTCATCGAGGTCACTCGGTAGAAACCTCGACAAAGGGCATCGGTACGATATGGAAACCGGGTGATGGATTGAAACTCGAAAGGTCGTGTTGAGTGAAGTGAACGACACGTTCTCATAGCATCAAACATGTGGTCTTGCCTCAATGCGAGTCGCCTCATCTCCCGACGTGCAACCTTGTTGTGGGCATGCATTTGACGTTGAAAGTCAAGGAACTAAGGACTGGATAGTGCCTCGGTCTGCGGTACCTGCTCGGTTCCTTGATCTCCTATAGCCTCATCCTCATCCTCTGAGGTATCTTCAGCGTCAGCTTCGTCCTCTGAAGCTGATGGAAAAAAATCCTAAACCTCTAGGATGCGATTCGCCGCTGGGCCACACTGAATACCGCGCTATCATCCTATTATCTAGTAGCTACAACGGCATCTGAGTGGGCTCATTGTAAGACCCCAACTTTTATAAATAAAGATGAATTTTTCTATAAATATTATTTTTGAATATTATGGAATAAATTTGATATAATGTTATAGTTGTGGGTAATATTTATAAATTTTGCAAAGTATGCAAGTTGTTATAAAATATTCGTTTGGTCTGGAATATTCTTTTTAGGGAATATTCGTATAAATGGCTCAATCATTGGTGGACCCCACAATGTAAATTATTGTCGGATTGAGAAAAAACGACAAAATATTTTATAAAAATAACTACGGAGGTGTTACAGCTTAAAATCTGTTGAACTACCCGTAAAGTAAAAGAATACGATGTCTGGCGTGGTTGCATAGTAGCACACGGTATTGATTATTGATGCTTACGTGAGAAGTCACTCACCATGCTCAATTATTGCTACGATAATTCTTGCATCATATCTCTTATATTATTGATTCAATTATTGTCACAAGATCATCTCGTATAATATGTTATACTATTAAATCAATAATTGAGACGACAAGTTATAAATGATTAATAATTGTTAAAAGATTAAATATGTGTTGATTAAAAATAAAATGATTTGTGGTAAGTTTCTTCATCTAAGAGTCTCTTCGTCAATAGTAATTACCTTTGTGAATAGTAATTACCTTCGTCAATAGTATTTACCTTCGTCAATAGTAATTACCTTCGTCAATAGTAATTACCCTTGTGAATAGTATTTACCTTCGTCAATAGTATTTACCTTCGTTAATAGTAATTACCTTTACCAGACGTCGAACCACTTGTCGTTTCACATTACAGGCGTCGAACCACTTGTCGTTTCACATTACAAGCGTCGAACCACTTGTCGTTTCACATTACAGGCGTCAAACCACTTTTCTTTTCACATCATTAGTCGTCAAGCCACTTGCCTTTTCACACGGCAGGTGCTAAGCTAGAAATCTTCTATAAATAGAGGCCTAGGGTTTCATTATTTTTCACGAATTCATTCAAGCTATAGAGAGAGAGAAAGTATAGAAAGAATAAGAGAGAAAGAAGAAGAGTATTTTTTTACTACACTGCTGCAGTATTCACTCTCCTACCAAAAGTAAGGGGTGTTATTCTTTCTTATTCATGAAGAGAACTGTTGTTATTCCATTGCTTATTATTACTGCTGGAATAACTTTTGATCATGCTGGTTTACCCTATACTTGGTGACATTCTTCTATTATTCTATTGGAACATCCCATGCATGTGTTTTACACCCACTGGTTTCCGCTTTTTATTATTATTCATTTGGAACATTCTGTCACATGTGTTTTACAATGGACCGGTTCCGCTTTTATTATTATTACATTGGAACATCCTGCTCATGTGTTTTTACATCAACTCAGTTCCGCTCTTTATCATTCTCGTTGGAACATCCTGTGCATGTGTTTTACACCGACTGGTTCCGCTTTTATCATTCTGTTGGAATATCATATACGTGTGTTTTACACCGGATCCGGTTCCATCTTTATTATTCTGTTGGAACATCCCGCTTGCAGTGAATTTCACGACCTAGTTCCGTTATTATTATTCTGTTAGAATAACTCGCCTGTCTGCGCTGAAGTACCGCATGCATGGTGATTTCTTTTGTTATTCCATTCTTTATTATACCCAAATTGGTTAAAACTTTGACTTCTATACTCCATGAAATTAGTAGAATATCCTTGATATTTACGTTTCATCCAGTATCTTTTCATGGAAATATTCTTCTGATCATTCTTGAATTTTACTAATTTGGACGTTAAAAATTCCTGGATAAAATAATTTTTGAACTTGTTTTATTGAATTCTTATATCATTGTCATCATCCTCATGTTTATATTATGTTGAAAGTCATCTGTGGCCTGTAGTGCATAGATGGACTTGGTATGATTATGACCGAGACTATTCAAAGGTAATCATGACCGTAATGTTACAAATGATGTGATAAAAATCCTTAGTGGCCGTAGTGCATTGGTGGACAGTTGTTGGCATGATCATGACCATTAATGAATACACAACTATTCTTGGCCCGTAGTGCATGAATAATTGTGGTCGTGATACTAAAGAATATCCTTGGTCAGTAGTGCGGGGGTGATTCGATGATGTGGATTATTTATTAAAGTGAGTCTCAACTATAACAAAGATGATGAAAAACCTTTTAAATCATAAAAGATAGTAGATTTTATTTTCTACTTGACTCTTTTAATGGATTGCTTGTTCACCGCAGATTAAACTTGATGTTTATTATATTTTATCAGTTTAACACTGTTGAAGGCTATTGATAATTTATTCTGCATTATCTTAGTCATAATATTTCTTACTGGGCTAGTTGAGCTCACCCTTTCTTTCACTGTTCTCTTCAGGAAATGAGAATATAGCTGGGATGAGTCGGGGAAACGAGTGATGGTCCTGAAGATAGCATTAGTAGTCCTCACTATTCTGTGAAATAGTGTGATAATAATTGTAATGAGGACTTTTTGTTTGAGTTTGTATAATATCTAGTAGGCGATATTTGTATTTAAACTCACGCTTTATGTCGTATTGTACCTATGCGCTTATGTTAATAAGTTGTATTTAAATTACATACCATGTAAGTGGCGACCCAAGATGGGTGATGTATACCTAATTTTGGGGGCGTCACAACAGGTATCAAAGCATAGGGATATGATCCTGGCTAAGATGTGAGAATAGTACTAGGAGGGAGAGACGGGAATACCTTCGCTAGTATGACCTACCTAAGTTTATGTGCTATTTTATTGGTTGGTCGAAGATAGGGATAATTTGTTACATGTCAATTAACCTTTTGTTTTGTGGCGATGTCTGAAAATGACATCCGAGAATGTTGAGAATAGCAATGGAGCGCAGACGATCGCCGATTCACCACATATCAATAATCGTGATAATGTGCATCGTGAAGGCGACAATCCTCATGCAAACAACAACACACGACCAAATGATGAATGATCAAATGTTCGGAGGCTTTATGCAATTTATGCAACAAAGAAAGTAGAGCGACTCTGTCCAAAACGTAGGGTGGAAACACGGAAAACTCTTGGGCGGTCACCGCTAAACAATTCAAGGAGCCGGGACCACTTTGGAGTTTAAGGGTGAGCCAAAACCACTTCAAGCGGAGCATGGATAAAGCATTACCAAGATATTTGAGGTCTTGGGATGCTCAGGAGCAAAGGTTCCCTTCACGCCTTTATGTTGCGCGGAGGGCGATTCTTGGTGGGAATCGGTAAACGTACTCAACTTCATTGTCTTGAAGATATCTTGGGAGAAGTTCCAGAGTCGTTCAACGACAAATACTTTCCCGAAAGTATTCGCCACATGAAGGAGGTGGAGTTTATCAAGTTGAACAAAACAATATGACCGTGTCGCAATACGAGGCAAAATTTGCGGAGTTATCACGGTTTTCGTCCCCACTTGTGGATAATGAAGAGAAATGGCGCGAATGTTTTTAAGAGGTTTGAAGTCGGAGATACGTCCAACATCTTATTTCTCATAAACCGTGTTTGTATTCGGATGTTGTAAATAGGGCTCGATTAGTGGAGCGCGATAATGAGTCAACGCAACTAAAAAGAGAGCGGTACCGCAAAAATTATAATACCAAATGAGAGTAGTCATCGGCGCGGTGACAACAAGCGTGGAGGGAATCAACAGGCCAAATATGGTAACCACTTCGGTGGTAATCGTACCAAAATAATAAGAATGGACATTTCAAGAAAAGGAGATTCAACAATGATGGAAAGACGCCAAAGACCAAGACCCATTGTTAAGGAAGGAGAAAGACCACCTATCATATGCTTCAAATGCGGAGGAGAGGGACACATCACCCAAACTACGCCATGCCAGTCCAAAGCATGTTATAATTGTGAAAGAGAAGGTCACTTAGCTCAATTTTGTCATTTCTGATCAAGACAAATTCAGCTAGGATGGAGGCACCAAAGGCCATCCCGAAAATTCAAAACCGTAGTACAAGGAGAGCGTTTGTTGTGACCTCCCAAAGAGCAAGGAATCCGAATGAGGTCATCACGGGTAAGCTTATCATAAACTCTAATGAAGTCTATACTTTATTTGATACCGGTTCTACCCATTCTTTTATTTCTCCTACTTGCGCTCATCGATTAAATTTGACTCGAGAGAATTAGACTTTGACTTATCTGTGGAAACTCCGTTGGGAGAAACCTTCATTACATCCACTCGCTTATAAGTCTTGTTTGGTTCAAATCGGTACCCTCACATTACATGTCGATCTTATTTCATTAAAAATACTTGCATTTGATGTGATTCTAGGATTGATTGGTTAACTACTTATCATGCAAAATTGATTGTTTTCGTAAGGTTGTTAGCTTTCATATTCCTAATCAACCTATTATGCGAATTCAAACGACCAAACCATTAAAATAAATCACGGTCATCTCAAGCCATAAAGCTATTCGTTTATTGAAAAACGGATGTCAAGCTTTCTTAGCTCATGTCACAGATTTAAACAAAAATACGTCAGTTTTGAACGATATTTCTATTGTTAATAAATTTCCCGACGTATTCCCCGAAGAACTTCCTGGCCTACCCCCAGAGCGTGAAATTGAATTTTGTATCGACCTTGAACCCGGTACAAAACCTATTTCCAAAGCCCCATATCGAATGGCTCTATTGAACTTCGTGAGTTAAAGACCCAACCGCAGGAATTGTTAGACATTGGCTTTATTCGTCCTAGTACTTCTCCTTGGGGTGCTCCTGCTCTATTCGAAAGAAGAAAGATGGGAGTATGCGACTTTGTATTGATTATCGGGAGTTGAATCATGTCACCATCAAAAATAGGTATCCATTGCCACGTATTGATGACCTGTTTGACCAGTTGCAAGGAGCTAAATTCTTTTCAAAGATTGATCTTTGTTCCGGATATCACCAATTGAAGATTAGAACCGCTGACATTCCAAAGACGGCTTTCAGAACTCGGTACGGACATTATGAATTCCTAGTCATGTCCTTTGGATTGACTAATGCACCTGCTGCCTTCATGGATATGATGAACCGAGTATTCAAGGAATATTTAGATCACTTTGTGGTCGTCTTTATTGATGACATCCTTATTTATTCCAAAAGCCGTGAAGATCATGAGCAACACTTGAGGTCGACACTCCAAAAGCTTCGTGAATATAAGCTTTATGCCAAGTTGAAGAAATGTGAGTTCGGCTTGAAGAAGTAGCATTCCTTGGGCACGTGGTATCAAGTCATGGAATATCTGCTTGACCCAAAGAAAGATCAAGCTATTCAAAGTCGGGAACAACCTAAATCGATGATCAAGTACGTAGCTTTCTCGGTTAGTCAAGTATTATCGGAGATTCGTGGAAGGATTTTCTCGAATCGCTACTCCATTATTCTCACCGACTCGTAAAGATACAAAGTTCGGTTGGAGCAAAGAATGTGAGAAGAGTTTTCAAGAACTCAAGAGGAGACTTATTTCAAAGACTGCTCGACAATACCATCCTGCCTTGGAGGGATTTGTCATCTACAATGATGCTTCGAGCAAAGGGTTGGGATGTGTTCTTATGCAACATGGAAAAGTTATAGCCTTATGCCTCATGACAACTCGTAGAATATGAGAGGAATTATCCTACTCATGATCTAGAGTTGGCAAATTGTTATCTTCTTGCACTTAAAATTTGGAGGCATTACTTGTATGGGGAGAAAGTGGAGATCTTTACGGATCATAAAAGCCTCAAATATTTCTTCACTCAAAAGGAACTCAACATGCGACAACGACGTTGGCTTGAATTGTTGAAAGATTATGATCATACCATCCAATACCATCCTGGAAAAGCGAACGTGGTAGCTGACGCATTGAGTAGAAAATCATATGCAAGTACGAGTGCTATATTGTCAACGCAAAGGCCCATTTTGTGTGACTTGCAAAGGATGGAGATAGAGTTAAAGACTCCAGGGACGCATGTGATGATAGCAAGTATACGAGTAGAACCAACTTTAATCGATAAAGTTAAAGCTGCTCAAGCTACAGACCTGGAGCTGATGCGTATGAAGAAGAAAGTGCAAGAAGGTGCTATGCCGGAAGCAAGAATCGATGAAGAAGGAATACTTCGAGTCAACTCCAGACTTTGTGTTCCTAACGACCACGATTTAAAGTATAATATCATGATGGAGGCGCACAACACACCATTTGCAATCCATCTAGGAGTACCAAAATGTATCATGATATTAAATATACATTTTGGTGGAGCAATATGAAGAGAGAGATAGCGCTTTATCTCAAGGTGTCTAACTTGTCAACGAGTTAAAGCGAGCATCAAGTACCAAAAGGTCCATTGCAACCACTTAAAATTCCGAATGGAAGTGGGAGCACATTACCATGGATTTCAAGTTCTGCGGCCTTCCTAAGGTTTCTCAAGGCATTGATGCGATTTGGGTCATTGTTGATAGATTGACCAAGTCCGCTCATTTCTTACCGATCTGAGAAACTTATACACTTGAACGTCTTGCTCATATGTACATAAACGAGATTATAAGATCGCATGGTATCTTGCAGATCCATAGTTTCTAATCGAGACCCAAGATTCACTTCACGATTTTGGGTTAGTTTGCAAAAAGCTATGGGCACAGACTTACGATTTAGCTTTCGGCATATCATCCTCGATTTTGACGGACGATCGGAGAGGACTATTCAAACTCTTGAAGATCTATTAAGACTCGTGGTCCTTGATTTCAAGGGGAGTTGGGACAAGTTCTTACCATTGGTGGAGTTTTCCTACAACAACAGCTTATCAAGCAAGTATTGGCATGGCTCCATTCAAGCGTTGTATGGAAGAAAGTGTCGCTCTCCAAGATGTCTTTGGGATGAGGTGGGTGAAGCAACGTTGTTGGGACCGGAGTTGATACGTATGACTACTGGAAAAAGATTCAAACGATCCGACAACGTATAAAAACCTCACAAAATCGACAAAAGAGTTATTCTGATCTTCATCGAAAGGACGTGGAATTCGATATAGGAGATCATGTGTTGTTAAAAGTTGCTCCATGGAAAGGAGTTACAAGATTTGGAAAGAGAGAAAAACTTAATCCTCGATTCATCGGTCCATTTTTAATCCTCGATCGAGTAGGAACTGTGGCATATAGACTCGCTTTACCGCCAAATATGTCTCGTGTTCATAACGTTTTTCACATATCCATGTTACGTAAATATGTGAAAGACCCGAACCACATTATTGAGTTAGAACCGGACGAAATAGCGGAAGATTTGACGTATGAAGAGGTTCCTGTTCAAATCTTGGATAAGAAGGAACATATTCTACGCTCCAAGGTTATACCTCAAGTCAAAGTTTTGTGGAGGAACCACGATGTTTAACTAATATTTTTGTATTTTTTTTAATTTTTTTTAATAAACAAAATGCACTATTTACAAAACTAAAAATAATGCAATGGCAAAAATAACCTAAGCTACTATGTATGCACCTAAGCTATCATGCAATTCTTCCTAAATAACTTATGCACACTGAAATTTAAAATGACAAAATTTAAACCTAAATACTACATATGCATGCAAATATGAATTTAGCTCCCCAAACTTAAGTAATACAATGTCCTCATTGGATGAATAATCAAAATTAAGTACGTGAGGACTTCCCTACTATCACTTAAGGCTGAGGAGGTGGTGGTTGAGCTTCTTCATCTGAGTCACTCGGTAGAAACCTCGACAGTGGCATCGGCTGCTGATATGGAAACTGGGCTGATGGATTGAAACTCTGAAAGGTCGTGTTGAGTGAAGTGAACGACACGTTCATAGCATCAAACATGTGGTCTTGCCTCAATGCGAGTCGCCTCATCTCCCGACGTGCAACCTTGTTGTGGGCATGCATTTGACGTTGAAAGTCAAGGAACTAAGGACTGGATAGTGCCTCGGTCTGTGGTACCTGCTCGGTTCCTTGATCTCCTATAGCCTCATCCTCATCCTCTGAGGTATCTTCAGCGTCAGCTTCGTCCTCTGAAGCTGATGGAAAAAAAATCCTAAACCTCTAGGATGCGATTCGCCGCTGGGCCACACTGAATACCGCGCTATCATCCTATTGTCTAGTAACTACAACGGCATCTGAGTGGGCTCATTGTAAGACCCCAACTTTTATAAATAAAGATGAATTTTTCTATAAATATTATTTTTGAATATTATGGAGTAAATTTGATATAATGTTATAGTTGTGGGTAATATTTATAAATTTTGCAAAGTATGCAAGTTGTTATAAAATATTCGTTTGGTCGGGGAATATTCTTTTTAGGGAATATTCGTACAACGGCTCAATCATTGGTGGACCCCACAATGTAATTATTGTTTGGATTGAGAAAACGATAAAAATATTTTATAAAAATAACTACTCATGAGGTGTTACTGTTAAAAGCTGTTGAACTACCCGTTGGTAAAGTAGTAAAGATACTGGCGTGGTTGCATAGTAGCACACTCAGATTGATTATTGATGCTTACGTGAGAAGTCACTCACCTATGCTCAATTATTGCTACATGAATTCTTTGCATCATATCTCTTATATTATTGATTCAATTATTGTCACAGTATCATCTGTATACTATGTTATAGTATTAAATCAATAATTGAGACGACAAGTTATAAATGATTAATAATTGTTGAAAGATTAAATATGTGTTGATTAAAATTAAAATGATTTGTGGTAAGTTTGATTATTTTATGGGGGGGCTCATATGTCATCATCTAAGAGTCTCATCGTCAATAGTAATTACCTTTGTGAATAGTAATTACCTTCGTTAATAGTATTTACCTTTGTCAATAGTAATTACCTTCGTCAATAGTAATTACCCTTGTGAATAGTATTTACCTTCGTCAATAGTATTTACCTTCGTTAATAGTAATTAACTTTACCAGACGTCGAACCACTTGTCGTTTCACATTACAGGCGTCGAACCACTTGTCGTTTCACATTACAGGCGTCGAACCACTTGTCGCTTTCACATTACAAAGGCCAAACCACTTTTCTTTTAACATCATTAGTCGTCAAGCCACTTGCCTTTTCACACACGGCGGTGCTAAGCTAGAAATCTTCTATAAATAGAGGCCTAGGGCTTCATTATTTTCACGAATTCATTCAAGCTATAGAGAGAAAAGTATAGAAAGAATAAGAGAGAAAGAAGAAGAGTATTTTGTTACTACACCTTCTGCAATATTCACTCTCCTACCAAAAGTAAGGGTGTTATTCTTTCTTATTCATGAAGAGAACTGTTGTTATTCCATTGCTTATTATTCTCGCTGGAATAACTTTTGTATCACGCCATTTACCCTATACTTGGTGACATTCTTCTATTATTCTCATTGGAACATCCATGCATGTGTTTTACACCGGACTGGTTCCGCTTTTTATTATTATTACATTTGGAACATTACGTCGCAGTGTTTTTTACACCGACTGGTTCCGCTTTATTATTATTCTGCTTGGAACATCCTGTGCGTGTGTTTTTTACACCAACCCGGTTCCGCTCTTTATCATTCTCGTTGGAACATCCTGCTCATGTGTTTTACACCCACACGGTTAAAATCTTTATCATTCATTTGGAATATCCTATCCGTGTGTTTTACACCGGATCTAGTTCCATCTTTATTATTCTGTTGGAACATCCATCTTGCAAGTGAATTTCACCCGATCTGGTTCCATTATTATTATTCTCATTAGAATAACTTTTATCATGCGCAGCACCGCATGCATGGTTATTTCTTTTGTTATTCCATTCTTTATTATACCCAAATAAGTTAAAACTTTGACTTCTATACTCCATGAAATTAGTAGAATATCCTTGATATTTGCGTTTCATCCAGTATCTTTTCATGGAAATATTCTTCTGATCATTCTTGAATTTTACTAATTTGGACGTTAAAAATTCCTGGATAAAATAATTCTTGAACTTGTTTTATTGAATTCTTATATCATTGTCATCATCCTCATGTTTATATTATGTTGAAAGTCATCTCGTGGCACATAGTGCATAGATGGACTTGGTATGATTATGACCAGAGACTATTCGGTGTAATCATGACCGTAATGTTACAAATGATGTGATAAAAATCCTCAATGGCCGTAGTGCATTGGTGGATAGTTGTTGGCATGATCATGACCATTAATGAATACACAACTATTCTTGGCCCGTAGTGCATGAATAATTGTGGTCGTGATACTAAAGAATATTCTTAGCCGTAGTGCAGGGGTGATTCGATGATGTGGATTATTTATTAAAGCTGAGTCTCAGCTATAACAGTGATGAAAAACCTTTTAAATCATAAAAGATAGTAGATTTTATTTTCTACTTGACTCTTTTAATAGATTGCTTGTTCCGCTGCAGTTAAACTAGATGTTTATTATATTTTATCGCTTTAACATCTTTGTTGAAGGCTATTGATAATTTATTCTCGCATTATCTTAGTCATAATATTCCTTCTTCGGCTAGTTGAGCTCACCCTTTCTTTCACTTTTTCTCTTGAAAAATGAGAATATAGCCGGGACGAGTCGGGAAACGAGTGATGGTCCTCAAGATAGCATTAGTAGTCCTCACTATTCGTGAAATAGTGTGATAATAATTGTAATGAGGACTTTTGTTTGAGTTTGTATAATATCTAGTAGATTTATTTGTATTTAAACTCACAGTTTATGTCGTATTGTACACGATAGTTATGTTAATAAGTTATATTTAAATTCTGTACCATGTAAGTGGCGACCCAAGATGGGTGATGTATACCTAATTTTGGGGGCGTCACACTCATCATTGGACCATCGCACTCTGGCTTGACGACACAACCCACAAATGAGCGATTGGTGTGGTAAGCCGCCTAAAAAGTTGCCCCTTAGACATCATCGAATAGAAAAACTGATAATGGCCCCGATGTCTATGATAAAGTCTTGCACGATGGCATGCAGGAGGAGTGCCTTCTCCTTGGTCACGTCCAAGGTGTGCGTGGATGGCAGCAATTTAGCACATAGGAAGGCATACCAGATTTTTCCGTACCGACTGAGGTCTTAGCTATGAAACACCGTGCCTCCATGTTGTACCCGGCTTGGTCATGTTCTTGATAACCTCCTCAAAGTCAGGGTCGAAATCCCTCAAATGGGCGTACTGACACTGTCGAGGCACCCTCAACTGATAATATGTATTGATTGCATCAGCACTGAACGGAACCATGCGACCCCGCACAAAGGCATTGAACGGTGCCTTGTCCTCGGCGTTCGCATAGAATTCCTTGATGACATTCACAGCGGCGGGCTCGGGCTCCTCCATGAACTTGACCCACCCTTGCTTATAAATTTGTTGCATCATCTCACCGTCGTGGGCATCGGGAGCCAACCCCCACTCTGGTGTAAGAGCCTTGGTAACCATATAATCGTACCGGTCGGTGGCGGCGACACTTTTGAACTTTCGGTGGTCGAATATGCGGGATGGTGGAGTTGGCCTTGAACTCTCTCCCCTTTGGCGTTTCGGTGTAGGTTGCGATGCCATTTGCTCTTTATTGACTTAATCACATAATTTTCCCCCCAACTTGACTCACGCCCACTGACGAGCACTTGGTGGGCACAATCTTTTCTCCCCCAAACTTGGTGATTTCTTTTAAAATTTTGGTGAGAGAAGATGAAGACCCAGTAGAAGGTTACTTACACTCAATTGCTAATGGGGTAAGAGGATGGAGTAATCGTGGGTATAAGGAATGGGGAAGGAGTGGTCGTGGGTATTGTATAGGAGAGTGGGTAGTTTAGGTGAGGAAGAAGAAAGGAGAAGTGGCGTGTAGTGGGGAAATAGAGGGGCCAAATAGATGTAATCAAGTAAATCGTGGTTCCGCCTGAATCAAGGACCCCATTTTGGGGTGCAATGTTAAAATAGTTTTACCCGTGCCAAGCTAGTCCCCTGAATTTGAATTTCTAGCTTCAAATGTGGCAATACAAACTGAGCTCTAATTTATTCTTTTCTTGCCTGTTGTTACTATTAATCTCTCTTGACACCTCCTGCAACCATAAAACATGAACGTTATTAGATTAGTGATCACTTGGAGTATGATTGAGAGATTCCACAAAACGTTTACTCTATAGTGCCTACCTAATAACTTAATAAAAACTATAGTCTAACAATTATGAATGAAAATATGAAAAATAAATGAAAGATTGGGTTTCCTCCCAATTAACGCTTGATTTTAAGTCGTTCAGCCTGACTACTCCCTGCTTCACTGTGTATCGGTGAGGGTAATGTTGACGATATCCCAGTTTGAATCACCACCCATTATGATTTATCCGTTGACCATTGACCTTGAACGTCTCTAATGTATTACGACTATAGAGTTCAACGACGCCATGAGAAAATACCCACTTTATAGTGAATGGTCCCGACCATCTTGACTTTAGCTTTCCTGGGAACAATCGCAGCCGTGAGTTGAACAAGAGGACTGATTGACCCGGCTCGAATGTTCGATGCACAATTTTCTTGGAGTTCTCATAGGCGTGAAGGAAGAATTCGTCGAGCTCATTCAGTTGAAGTAGTCTTTTTTCCCCTACAGCTGCTTGATCAAAATTAAGTTTTTAAACCGCCCAATAAGCCTTGTGTTGTAGTTTGACTGGTAAGTGACATGCCTTCCCGTACAGTAGTTGATATGGTGACATCCCAATTGGAGTTTTGTACGCAGTCCGGTATTCCCATAATGCATCGTCCAACCGAAGTGACCAATTCTTACTACTCGAATTTACTACTTTCTCCAATATTTTCTTTACTTCCCGGTTTGATACCTCAGCCTGCCCACTTGTTTGAGGGTGATACGTTGTCGCTACCTTGTGGTTGACCCCATACCGTGTCAAAAGAGCTGTGAATGCCTTATTGCATAAGTGACTACCTTCGTCACTGATTATTTCTCTTGGCGTGCCAAACCTCATGAAAATGTTTTTCTATAGGAATTTGAGGACCACCTTGGCATCGTTGGATGGTAGTGTTGTAGCTTCAACCCACTTCAAAATGTAATCCACTGTGAGTAGGATATACTGAGTGTTCAAAGATAAAGGGAATGGCCCCATGAAATCGATGCCCCATACATCAAAGATTTCCACTTCAAGAATTATTTGAAGGGGCATCTCATTCCGTTTTGAGATGTTTCCCACCCTTTGACACCTATCGCATTGTTTGACAAAATGGTGGGCATCTTTGAATAATGTGGGCCAATAAAACCCGGCTTGCAACACCTTTGCTGCTGTCTGCTCGCTGCCATAATGCCTGCCATATGCAGAGGAATGGCACTCATGCATAATGTTCGTCACTTCACTATAGGGTACGCACCGTCTAATCATTTTGTCGGCGCATTGTTTGAATAAATACGGTTCGTCCCACATGTACCATTTTACATCATGAAGAAACTTCTTTTTCTGTTGTCTTGTGAGGTCAGGTGGAAGAATATTGCTCACAAGAAAATTTGCATAATCCGTATACCAAGGAAATTCTGCAGAAATCCCAAACAGTTGCTCATCTGGGAATGACTCATTAATTTCACATCTGTCTTCTTTCGCTTTCCCTTAGTTTTCCAGCCTAGATAAGTGACGGCTACTTGATTTTCCGTCCCCTTTCTATCCTTAATTTCTAAGTCAAACTCTTGAAGTAGGAGAATCCATCGGATAAGGCGTGGCTTAGCATCTTTTTTCGTTATTAGGTACCGAATCACCGAATGGTCCGTGTAGACTTTCACCTTAGTCCCGATCAAGTATGCCCAAAATTTGTCAAACGCATACACCACTGCAAGAAATTCCTTTTCTGTGGTTGTATAATTCATTTCAGTCTCTGTGAGTGTTTTGTTTGCATAGTATATGGTGTGAAACACCTTGTCTCGTCATTATTCAAAAATGCAAATTTCAATCGCATAGTCGTCAGATCACACATTAGCTCGAATGACACATTCCAATCCGGTGCGACTATCACGGGGGCTGTAGTTAATTCTTCTTCAATAATTCAAACGTTGACTTGTATTCTTCATTAAAACTTAAAGTAGCGTCCTTCTCTAAAAGACTGCATAGAGGTTTTGCAATTTTATAGAAGTCCTTTATGAACCTCCTGTAGAACCCAGCATGTCCCAGAAAACTTCTAATACCCTTAACTGAGCTCGGTGGAGGCAGTTTCTCGATTGTTTCCAGCTTTGCTTTGTCCACCTCCAATCCTTGAGGTGACACCTTATGGCCCAAAATTATGCCTTCTTTAACCATGAAGTGGCATTTTTCCCAATTGATATTAGGTTTGTATCCTTACATCGCTGCAATACCATGACCAGATTCCCTAGGCAAGTATCAAAGTTGTCTCCATAGATCGAAAAATTGTCCATGAAGACTTCAACATTTTTCTCCACCATATCTGAAAAAATGGCCATCATACACCGTTGGAAGGTTGCAGGTGCATTGCATAACCCGAATGACATCCTCCTGAATGCAAATGTGCCATAAGGGCACGTAAATGTTATCTTTTCTTGATCCTCAGGAGCGATGGCGATCTGGTTATAGCCCGAGTATCCATCTAATAAACAATAGTAATCGTGTCCCGCTAATCTATCTAACATTTGATCGATAAAGGGTAGTGGGAAGTGATCTTTTCGGGTTTCCTTATTCAACCTCCTATAATCGATGCACACCTTCCAACCTGTCACTGTTCTTGTTGGAATTAACTCATTATCCTCATTCTGTACCACGGTCATTCCCCCTTTTTTTGGCACACAATGAACCGGACTAACCCACTTACTGTCGGAAATCGGGTAGATGATACCGGCATCCAATAATTTCAAAATCTCCTTCTTTACCACTTCCTTCATAATCGGGTTAAGTCGTCGTTATTGCTCCATCGTCGGTTTTGCATCATCTTCCATCAGAATCTTGTGCATGTAAAATGAAGGGCTAATTCCCTTTATATCCACAATCATCTAACCAATCGCTGATTTGTGTTCCCTAAGCACCCTCAGTAACTTTTCTTCCTACAATTCGTTAAGTGCAGCAGAAATAATTACAGGTAAAGAATTTGAATTGCCTAAGTACGCATACTTGAGATGTTTAGGGAGTGGCTTAAGTTCCAATGTTGGTGGCTCCTCCAATGACGGTTTCAGTTTTTCTGCTCCTTAGTGTGCAAAGGTTCAAACGATGCTCTGAATCTGCTAACTCGTGGCAATGAGTCTAACATCTGTAAGTAGTCCATAAATTCTGGGTCGTCATTATCTTCATCCCCCGATAAAGTTATTTCTAATGGATCGTTGACCAAACTCTTACTCATATCTTCACCGATGATTTGCTCAATTAAATCCATCTGAAAACATTCTTCCTCATCCGTAGGGAATTTCATGGCCTTGAACACATTAAATTTGATTTCTTGATCTTGGACTCTCATAGTAAGTTCTCATTTTTGCACGTCTATGAGTGTCCTTTCCATGGCCAAGAAAGGTCTCCCTAAGATAATCGGGATGTTCTTATCCTCCTCTAAATCCAGAATGATAAAGTCCGCTGGGAATATAAACTTATCCACTTTTACCAAAATGTCCTCTAATATGCCTCTCGGGTATGTGACTGACCTATCCGCCAACTGCAATGAAATATTCGTAGGCTTTCAAGCGCCGCAAACCCAATTCTGTGTATACTGACAATGGCATAAGGTTCACACTCGCCCCCAAATCACATAAACATTTGTTAAACGACATTTTCCCAATCATGCATGGGATAGTAAAGCTCCCCGGGTCCTTAAGTTTTAGTGGTAACTTCTGCTGTAACACCACACTACACTCCTCTGTTAGTGCCACTGTTTCAAAATCTTCCCATTTCTTTTTCCTCGACATAATTCCTTTCATGAACTTCGCATAACTCGACATTTGCTCTAGGGCTTCTGCGAATGGGATGTTAATCTGGAGTTTCTTGAACACTTCTAAAAACATTGCGAACTGCTTATCTGATTTCTGTTTTTGAACCCTCTGCTGAAACGGTGGTGGAGGATAAACAATTGGCTTATTGTTTAACTTTATGTCCTCACTTTGCTTATCCTCACCCTTGTTACCTTCAACCACGTTATTGTCATCAACTTTTTCCTCCGGTGTCATTGAATTTTTTGCATTATTACCCACAAGATGTTTTCCACTTCTCAACATAACTACTTGACATTGCTCATAACTACCCTTCAGATTTCTCTTAGTGTCACTTGGTAACGTTCCTTGTGGTCTATTATTCAATGCTAACGCCATCTATCCTATCTAATTTTCTAAATTCTTGATAGCCATCTCTTGTGATTTTATTGTCATTGCTTGATTTTTCATTGCTGCCTCATTACTAGTTATGCACTTCAACACCATTTCCTCGAAATCTGATTTCCTTTCCTGATGTTGAACCGATTGTTGGTGATTCTGAAAATCGGGGGGATATGACTGTTGTGGAGCTTGATTTTTCTTGTTATTGTTCCACGAGAAATTTGGGTGGTTCCTATTCCCCTAGTTGTAAGTGTTTTGGTATTTATTTTGCAAAATTCTGTTCTAGCTACCTATGAACTGGACAGATGCTGGATTGATTGCTCACTGATCTGTAGGATGGTCACCCGCGCACAATTCACATACTACTACAACTCGTTGTACTGAGCCCTCATTATGGCATCCAACTTCTTGGACAAATAGAAATTTGTGCTTGTATTGCTGTCACCCCCATCTACTTCCAAAACCCCAGCTGCCTTTGCCTGTGTCATTATTGCTGTGGGCCACTGGAAGTTATTGGCCGCCATGGTTTCAATCAAATTGTAGAGTTCCTCGTAACTCTTAGCCATGAATGCTCCGCCCGACGCTGCGTCAATACTCGTTCTGAGATTCCCATGTAGTCCATTATAAAATATGTTCATTTGCAGCCACTTGGGAATTCCATGATGTGGGCACTTTCTAAGTAACTCCTTGTATCTCTCCCATGCCTCATATAGCGACCCCCATTTTGCTGCTCAAACATTGTTATGTCATTCCTCATTTTAGCAGTTTTCGCTGGTGGGAAAAATTTGGCAAGAAATTTTTGAGCCAGGTCTTCCCACATGGTTATCGATCCCGGCGGCAGAGAATGTAACCAACTCTTCGCTTTGTCCCAGAAAGTGAACGGAACAAGCAAAGTCTCACCGCCTCATCCGACACCCCATTGTACTTGAAAGTGTCGCACATTTCCGTAAAATCGATTAAATGCTCGTTCGGATCGCCATTTGTCATTCCCCAAATGAATCAATTCTTCATCATCCTAATGGTCCTGTGCTTGATTTCAAAAGTATTAACAGCCTATTGCAGGCCTAGTGATACTCGACTGCAGATCAGTCACCTTAGGTGTTGCAAAATCCCTCAACGCTTTCTGGTCTTTGGCAGCCATTGCTTCTTCCTTATCAGAATTTTCAAATTCATTCCTTGTTTCCTTGATCCACTTACTTAACCTCTAAAATCTTCTTTCAATGTCGTCCTCAAAAGAAAACAAGTCTGGATTTTTGGATTGTGTTTGCATAAACCAATGTCAAAAACCTGAAATAGGAAGAACAAAAACAAAAATGTTTAAGTAAAACTGGACTAATTAAACTGATATTGTAAAAATATTAAAATCTAGGCTAAATTATCCCCGACAACGGCGCCAAAAACTTGTTGGGTAAAATCTATATACGCAAAATACGCAACTATACGTGGTCAACAAGTAATATAGTAATGAGTAGAGTATCGTTCCCACGAAGACAAATTAGCGAGAAATTTAACTTCACAATTACAAATTTTCTATTAATCCTAATTCTATTAAACTATTCAATTCAATGGTTTAAAATTATAGAAACTAAATTAATAAATAAATAAACTATCACAAAACAACCACAAATATCAAAATCCGGAATTTCTAACAATTGATGGAGAATTAGACTTATGATTTCACCATAAGCTTCACTCTAATTTTCAAACCTTTATTCCAATTCAACTCAATATCCCCAGTTTATTAATCAAGAACACAAATGTATTACTAGCCACCTCTCGATGCACTAATACCGTATTAACTTAAATCCACAATTTAGATAGAAACAAGTTAAACACCTAAATCAACCAACTCACTATATCTCTATGTGAACTGAAATTAAAGAAGGTTTAAGAATAAGTTCCCTATCTGATTACATGCGATGTCAAGCATATCTCTACCTTAACAATAATCAAGAATCTGCTATTCACAAAATTCATGACACATGTTATATTAACTAAGTCTAGATTTGAATATCCTCTCTCGATTCCATACAAACCCACAAAGAACTGTTAATCAAGCAATTCATAAATTCACGCTCAAGTTAATATAGATAAACTGAAAATACTTTATTGAACTGGAAATCAAAATTATAAAATCATCATTTCACCTAAGGATCCATTATAAGCCTAATAAGTGAATTAGTTCATAACGAATGAAATAAAAACTGAATAATCTAAAGAAAACATCCTTGCAATTACAAATAAAAGACTAAAGAGAAGAATAGTGATGAACACCCTTCACGTAGCCTAGAATTGCAATAGTCACGAAAATCTCTTCAAAATACTCCTTCAAAGCTTTCTGTGAAAATCTGGAAATAATCTCTGTAATGTGCTCCTGTGTGTTGCTCAATTCCTTGTTAGTCGAGTAATGGACGCCCCTATCTAGTGACCTAGTCGACATCCTTTATATTTTAGAGTCCATGTGTGATTACAACACTAGAAACCATGTAAAGAAAGACAAATCCAAAAGCAAACAGAGAGTCAATCGGTCGAGACCCACCGCCTTTGAAGTACATGGCAAAAAGGGCCGCCTCAATCGGGGTGTATTCTGCTAATTTTCCCAAAAAGTTGCCTAGTGAATTTTTCCTTTCCTTCATGAATTCATCCCGAAATGATCCCAATTGACTCCAAATCTTGTTAAATGCTACAACAACCATCCTACACATAAAAGAACACAAAACGAGTGAAAACGAACACGAAACAAGAAAGTAACAACGAATTTAAGCTT
Source organism: Panax quinquefolius (assembly GCA_020205615.1). NCBI lineage: Eukaryota > Viridiplantae > Streptophyta > Magnoliopsida > Apiales > Araliaceae > Panax > Panax quinquefolius. The sequence continues at coordinate 54,862,824 of CM035171.1, read as the reverse complement.
GAAATGAACATCGATTCGTGAATATGAAATCCACTTATCAGCATCCGATCGAGGTGTATAAGACCTTTTACGGCACGTTGTTGTTGAGAGCTACACAATGACATGGTATAGGAGGTTGTACGAAGTCAGGAAGCGGGTCCATGCCCAGGTCTTCAGGTCTTCAAATTCCATCTGGTGTGTTGTCTTGTGTAGTAGTCACTCGGGATTGGAGCTATGGTTCTTGTAAGACACTTCTGTGTAGCATGTAGGTTGAAATGTTGAAACGGCGTGAATGTGGGATCGAGGTGGAAAAATGATGATTTTGCCCCTCACCGGGGTTATCTTCGGTTCTGGGCTGATTTAACAGTTGTTGCTCAGGGTTATCTCTAAGATTAGGCTGCTGAAAATGTTGAATGTCCTCAGGGTTGTCTCTGAGGTATGCCTGTCCTCCTTGGGTTATCTCTGGGTTTGGGAACTAGGTGCTTCGAGGCTATCACCGAGGTTGAAGCTGATCACAGGGGTTTGAAACAAGTACTTCCGAGGTTATCTCTGGAATTACAAATGCATGCCTCGGGGTTGTCTCCAAGGTTTGAACTGTATCTCCCGAGGTTATCTCCAGGACTGGAACTGAATATCTCGGGGTTGTCTCCGAGATGGAACTGAGGATTCCGGGGTTGTCTCCGGAACTGGAACTGACTATCTCGGGATAGTCTCCGTGATGGTAAAGACTGAGTATCCTGGAGTTGTCTCCGGGACTGTACTGCTTTGACTTCCAGTGTTATCTCTGGAAGACGACTTTGCCCTCTTGCAAGGTTAGTAACAGGAATGTAAAAAATTTCGAGTGTCTACAGATGCCCCTCTTTATCATATTCATGCTGTGTAATAGCATAGATAGGATAAAGAACACTAGACACTTAAAACATGACAAGATATTCATGATGCAATGTACTGCAGCATGATGCAAATGTATAATGTATGTGGTTTGTTGGACTATTTTCCAACGGGATGTGATGAATGTTTGCTCCCATGACTTCTGATGGGGAATTGCAGTTACCACTGATGTATCTGATGAACTGTTTGGATGTGTGCTCCAAAGTTCTCCGGAAATACTAGGATGTTGACGTTGAGGTTATTACCAAAGTACTTAATCCTTGGTACAGATTTTCCATAGATGTTCCTCTCATGTGTAAGAGACTTTAGGGAAATGAGCATTTGTCTGATTAAGATTATGTATAACAGATTCTATCATCGGTCCTTCCCGATGAGGATGGCCTTCCCTGGTTTGTATCGCTAGGTCCTTCAAGTGTTCTGTTGGAGTTACTGCCAACAGTCTGTGTTGTCAGGGTTGTCTGACTCTTGCTAATGTGTGCATCAATGGATACCACCATCGGACCATCTCCGACGCTTCGTTGGGTTTAATTGCCAACGGCTGGAAGAACGTCAAGGCTGCTTAACCTTAGTTGAAGTGAAAACATTTGTTCCGACGCTTCATAGGATTTACTTGCCAATGGCTGAAGACTGTCAAGGTTGCTTGACCTTCGTTGAAATGTGCTTCAACGGCTAATGATGTATGAAGTTCCCGCTGGGGAGAGTTTTTTTTTTGGAGTTACGACTCCATACTAACGGCATCGGACCCTTATGAGGTATTGTTGATTGTAGTTTGCAACAATTGTGATCATCGGTATAGTGAAACTTGTGTTTGGCCGAATACCAATGAGTGACAGAAAGACATGCGGTTTGGTCTGTAAGAACCAGGATTTTCGGCTTTTTCGCTCAATCGCATAACATCTTTTTTCCTGATTTGACTATTTTAACTTGTAAGACCTCCTTTGAAACTCAAATTGGACTGAGCCGGAGGGGTAAGACCCACCTAGGGTAGCCGTAGATACACCTGCGGCAGTCGCAGGTACACCTATGGCCAACTGTGGGTGGCCTTAAGTGGTATGTTGCTTTCACAAGTCGTTTTCATATCGCGCCACACAGAGAATCCAAGAGCTCTTCTTCAGATCTGCTGAGTTCGGGCGGCTTTCTGTAAATTATATCATCGTACAAGTCTTTCACACTATCCTGGTAATGTATGCATGTCTTCTTTTCCAGTTTTCATCAGTTGGGAAATGAGTTATCATATGAAATGCGTCTAAACACATAATAGTGAATTTGCATGCCTATATGACTTGATAAAAAATATTCAACATAGTAAATGTTAGTATTAAACTATGATGAACATAATGATGTGAAAAAATTTGACTTTTGAAACAGTCAAATTGATACCTTTTTTTGTTGTTTCTTATCATATTTGAGGACAAATGAGCAAAGGTTGTAAAGCAAAGTAATCCTGGTAATTAGGGTACCCTTACGAATTATGACTTTGACATGTTCATGCATATAGGATGTTTATGACTGTGGGTAGGTGTGCTATTGAATGGCTACTTAGTCATGCCTATGCGCATGTGGATAGTCCTTTTTACAAAGGAGACTCTGGCAAAAAAATTCCATGAGCCTAAGCATTGGGTAGACATACATTTTTAACTCTACTGTAGGCGTATGTTAAAGTAATGCATGCATGCATGTAGTCATAAAAATGCATTTGAAAAGATCCAAGTTATAATTTACCACACCCTTTCTAAGGTGATTTGGAGATTTGTGTCCAGATATTATGGATCCGGATCAGCCGAGTAGTTCCCGCAAGACCACTTCAAAAAGCGCAGAGGAGGGCTTCGAGTGCATTGTCCCTTCTCACCATCTGATTTGCCGCTGATGGAGGCGGTGATTCGTCATGTCCGGGTTGATGTACTGGTTGTTGAGGACGAGGAGGAGGATGTACCGGTTGCGGCTCCATCTCCTGCTACTCATGCTCACCGTAGGGATTTTCCAGGCATTAATGTGATGATTCCATATCTTCTAGGTGATTTGAGTCGCAACCCCTCAGTTTACTTGTAGGAAAACGAGGTAAAAGCTGGGTTTGATCTTTCTTTTTCCTATTGATGAGGAGCAATGATTTTGACATTGATCTGCATTTATGGTGTAGGTTCTCATCTTTACACAGCCTCGAGGGAACTGGTTCAGCATATACTCCCTATATCAGGCTCTGCATCCAGATTACCAAGGGATTGTGCATGGTTGGGGATTTGGGGCGTTCTTTTCAATTCTTCCCCGCCGTTGTCCCTGGGGTTACCTTAGGGCATTATCTGAGCGCTAGTTTCACCAGACTCAGTCTCTCAATTTGTTGAATTGTGAGGTGATGATGACGCTGATGGATTGGCGATTTATCACCGGTATGGAGTTTGGAGGGGCGCTAGTGCCATGTACGGTGAACATTACCCCTACTGCCGTTAGATCCTTGTTAGGAGTTCCGACTGAGGCGCTCAATGGCAGGACCGTTCGTACAGGTCCTTTGAGCTTAGATGCTATGAGTGGGCTATTGAGTGAGCCCATACCCGCTGATGTGAGAGTCGGGAATCGCATTCTTCGGTGATTATTCCTAGTTATTATTAGGGGGGGGTTTCATAGCAGACAACTCTTCCACGGTGTTATTCGCTTTGATCAGTGCCACTCGGGAGGTGGACGGTATTGGAGAGTATGATTGGTGCTCCTACACCTTTTCCTATTTCCTCAAGGGAATGCGCATGCGTTCACAAGGCTTGACAGAGGCTTGGCTAGGATTTTACCCGTTTCTGCTGATGAGTATTTCTCTTTTGATTTCCATGTACAGGTTAAGAGTGTTGACTGACCGTAGATGTTTGCCTTTCTGTTGGCAGTTTTGGGCCTATGAGAGGCTTCCATGTTTACGTTCTATTAGTGTGTTAGGTTTAGATACCTATCCACGAGGACGGCGATGGCATCACTCCATTTTGACAGTGGTTTCTGTAGTTGAGGGTTTCACCCATTGTCACTTACAGTTGGAGTTGTTGACAACTGATGCCATCACTTGGGTTACCTACCATGGGGAACATTTGACTATCGACTTTAAAGAGGGATACCCTAATGGTGTCGAGTCTGTGATGTCCACCCGCCGAATTCCTCTCTTCACAGATGGAGGATGAGAGCTCTATTTAGGAGAGTGTGATATTAGGAGCACCACATGAGAGATTCATGTACCGATCTTGCCTCTTGTTAGGCGTTATTGGCATGTGTCATGTTGCCTCTTTTTTAGTCTTAAAAAAAGAGCTCTAACTCATGCAAGCATACATGCGTCAACAAGTAATACAGAGCAAGTAAAGTATCGATCCCACAGAGAAAGTTGTTTAATTCAAATCGCTATGCATTAATTAATTCACTATATTTATATGCTCAAACTAACAACTAAGATTGGTTTGTTCTTGAGTCACAAATAACAACTAAAATAATAATAAACACAATAAATCAAATCTGGAAATAATGGGATCCTAACTTCATTTAATACTTCATTCAATTGCTACTATAATGCATGACTTGTTCACATATCACAGGAAAGTAGCCAAGAGCACTAAAAGAGTATTAGCCATTATTCAATGCACTAAGACCTACTTACACAGCATCCACAGATGATAGACTCTATGTAATCATCAATATAACCAAAATCACTATATGTCTATATGAAATTGCAACTATATTGATTTTAAGTTCAAACCCTTATTCTAACTTATACGGTGAAACAGTATATGTCTATCTGGTTCATGAAATACTTAAGCCATATAACACAGCCCTATATACGTATACTATCATGATTACAATCCATATTTGCATGTTCATTGTTAATTCCATACAAATACTGAAATGAATGGTGATCAAGCATTCATACATGCAAAACAATCATGATAGACATCCCATAAGATATGCAAAACAATCTAGCATTTAAGCATGCAATCAAACTACATATTAAAATTCGTTAGAATCCCATAATGGAGTTTAGTTCATGACTGAACCAAAAGCCATTATGGGATCAAATCTAAACATGACTAATAAACAAGCAATTTAAAGATGAAAGGTAGAAACAATTAAACCCAATTGCTGAATATAGATCAATATTCAAATCCTTATAAGATTCAAGCAAAATAACAATAATAATAATCCAGTATGGTAGAAAATCCCAAGAAGGAGTACAAAAGTAGAGTTGTGGCCTCCTTCTACGTTGGAATCTCTCCCAAAGAATAAACCCTAATTACGACGTAAAGAATATAACTAAAGTTGAATAATTGTCAAGTGATACCCCTGACACCAGTCAGAAATCGTTTTAAATCAATTACAACCTTTAAAATTTGGAAATAAAATAAAACAAGTCAGCAGCTTCAGGGCCTCGGCGCCGCGCCTCCTCCTCCGACTTATTACTCACATGCAGGCGCTACTTGCGATGGGTCTTGATGTTCACTTTCGGCTCGTATGCGTCGTTTCCATAGGCTTGTCCCGTCATGGCACTCACAAGAATCTTGCGATGGGTTCCCTGGTTTGGCTGGGTACTTTCGCAGTAGCGCTGCGTCTTCAAGTTCTCTTTGTCGCTGGCCACTTCTGATTCTTTTCTCGATCCTACTCCTTAGCTTGGTTCTGCAACGTTGTTGTTGCAACTGAAATGTCCTATGTTTATCCATGCTCCGCTCAATCCTAGCCATGTACATCCTATCTTTTGCCTCGTCTCAGGCATCCATTAGCCTCGTGCCCTATAACACCACCAAAATAGGCCGATTCCTGCACTTATTCCCCAAAAGGAATTTTAAGTATGCGAAATGCAAATTAACATGAAATGCAGCTGAAATTTACTAAAATGTACTTGAGATGGGCATAGTTCGCATGAATTGGTACTCCATAACTAGGTGTAAAACCCACTTATCAAATACCCCCAAACTTGAACCGTTACTTGCCCTCAAGCGATGCACACTAATGAACAATGAAAATGCAACTATATTATTATGCAACAACATTGTGATGCAACTAATTCTCACAGTGTCCCAACTATCATAGAAATTCAGTCCCATTTGCCTCAGCGAATTTTTTTTCTAGATTCAAGAATACAGATTCAAATCAAACTGCAGGCATAATGTCATACACCCAGATAATTCAAAAATGCTATAGAGATGCTGTGTGTGTGTGTGTGTTGTGTTCACCAAAACTTGATTTAGGCACAGAATACTCATGTTATATTGCTCAAAACAGAAATTTGCAGCTTAAATCAGGAATTATGTATATATATGCAACCAAGACTATTCCAACATCTTAAAATAAACTAAGGTTCAACACTGGGCTTAACTGCTTTATTCCTACTCATGAGGGCGACTTTCGCACTTCCCCGCGGTGTTTATTGCTATTTTTCCTTTCTTTTTCTTTTATTTATCACATGACTGTACAATGTCTTACTACATTAGGCACACTGCTACCCCTTAGCAAACTTTCAACCAACGACTCCCAGACCATGAAAGACCTTAGGGCGCTAGGTGTAGAGACAATCCCCTCAAGCGTTTTACTCAAGTAGCTGTATTCCAAAATAAGACTAGCCACATAATTGCCATTTCTTTTTTCTTTTTCTTTTTTTATACACAGATACCCATGTTTTCCCCAAGTTTAAAAATCAATGTTTTATACAGTCTATACTCACTTTTCACATAATTCCCTTTTTAATACTACATTTTTCTATCGAGCATTGCAACACATGCTTCTTATACCTACAAGCGATTATGAACACATCTGTGCAAACCGAAAGCATTTAAACAACATTATGAATTTCATTATGTCAAACATTATATCTCAGCTCGAATTATCCAAAATACTCAAAAATCATTTAACAGAACTCACTTTCATCATTGGCTAGACAGAAATTTCTATATGGCAAGAACTGTGAGAAAATGCAACCTAAACATGAACGTGCAAATAAATATATAAAACTAAACTATACGATGCAACAATTTAAACTACAGGCACGAACTAAAAATAAATTAACTAATCATGCTGATACTAAAAAAAATGAAAGAAATTATACTAAACATGCTAAACTACATGCACTACACTACTCCCCAATACCCCCAAACTTAAAATATTCAATATCTCATTGAATGAAGGTAAAGGGTACGAAAAACTCCCCTAAGTATCGGTGGTGCCACCCTCCTCGGGTGGTGAATCTGGTGGTGGATATGGTGTTGCGGTTCCGAACTGAGGTCATTCTAGTGTTGTTCCTTGTTGCGCAAATGCTTCGGCCAAGGCCCTTGTGAGTCCCATCGCAAATGTGCCCAAATTATCGTACATGGCATCGACTTTGCGCTCCAACCTTCGGAGCTGGCGATCGCCATGGGTGGCACGTGCGTGCGTGGACGGGCCGGCTTCGTCTGTCTGCGGTGGCTGCTGTGGTGGCTTTAGAAAAGTGGGTTGCATGATGAAGCCTCGTCCACGTGGGTGTGGTATACCACCTGCCCAGTCCTCAAATTTTTTGATCATGACATGAGTAATGTCCTGGCTTGGGTATTGAATTTTCTCATTGCCCCAGTTGCATCACTGATTAGCACAAAGCATGGCAACCACAGATGTGTGTGGAATGCTCCCAATGGTTCCTCCCCTTAGATAGCGTAACATATTCTCATGAATGAGATGACAAATGTCAATGTACTTTTCGGTGATTATGCCCCAAAGAATACGTGCCCTCTCCACTGTTATTTCGTGCTGGTGGGCGGAAGGCATGAGCTTAGCACATATAAACAAGTTCCATGCTTTTGCATAGCGATTTAGGGCTGCAGCTGGGAATATATGTGGATGTGTCGTGCCAACTTTATATGTCCATTTCGTATGACACACATAACTCTGCAATAATCAACTCCATGTCGGTCTCCAAATTAGCACCGGTTACCTAATTAGCAGCCCCCACTGGCGGTGCATCAGTAATTTTGAAAATTAATCAGATGGCACGGGGTCTGTAATCTACCTCGATACCACAAACCAGAGATATCCCGCTCATAGTGACCTTGGCATTGGCATAGAACTCACGGACTACGCTCATAGGAACAGGCATTGGAGTACCCGTCAGTCCACCCAAGCCTCTCTCTCAAATCATGGCGCACAACTGGCCATCCTGCCCCTCCGGCTTGAATCCTCTCTCCTTGACGAACGTCTTCGCCACAATTCGGTAGTATTCTTGTTGAGCTTCCAAGTTTAGGTACTTGGTGTGATCCACAATATCAGCCCCGTCACTACCCGAAGAGGATGAAGAAGATGTCGCAATAGAACGTGCTCACTTAGGCCCCATTTGTAGTTGTTAGAGATTGTACAAATTAAATGATGGAGAATGAAGAAAAGCTTGAAGAATTGATAACCCTCAATATTCGTTTCTGCAATCCAAATTAGGAACCCTAGCTTTATAGCGCTCTTGGAGAAGTTGAGGAGATACGGACTTTGATTGAGGAGAGAATCGTGGCTAATTGATTGAGAGATGTATGACACAAACTAGTAATTGATAGATAAATAGTGACGTGAGTTATGGAGAGTGAGAGAATTTCGCGTCTGTTATTATTCCAAATGAGAGTCCAAATGGTCCACAACTCTATTTAAAATGTTCAGATCTGTATTCATCCAAAGGTCGCAGTGCATGGCCGCGAGTTTTTGAAATTTGGTCGCTGTGCGCAAGACTTGCAGAATGAATTGTTGTCAAAATTGGCTTGATGCTACGGCGCTGCCAATTTTGTGTTAACTAACTAGGCCATGCAATTGTAATGCGTCTTGATATCTGTAATGCTAAAATTCAATTCCACTCTGCCTATCAGTGATGCTGTCCAATGATGGTTCCTGCATAGACATTAATTCTCCTTGTTAATGCATGACTTAGTGGCCTCATAATGCTAACATCTTACAAATATTCACAAAGCAATTCTTGCTACACACTTAAGCATGAACATCAAGTATGTGACGAACGAGATTTTGTAAATTTATTTTAATATTTATTGAATTAAATAAATATTTTCCGATGATTTAATTATTGGATTAAATAATTAATTGATGCAATTATGGTAGATTAATTTAATTATATGTGTTACATTTATTAAATTAATGTAGAGAATAATTATTATTCAAATATGTATTTATGTGAGCTTATTGAATTAAATAAAATATTTAATTAAGCATGATGTTATTTTAATTAATTTAATTATTAATTAGATAGTTAATAATTTGACATTATTAATTAATGAGAAAATTAAATATATGACTATGTGAATTTATGAGAAGTTATTATATTTTATTTATATTAAATAAGATATTTGATTTATTGTGTAAGTGGGTGTGACATGATTTAAACTATATGATAAAGCTTTATTAAATTAAATGATTTTGAAATCTATTCTTGCTAGCCAAACAAGGCACTATGGGGAGTTGGAAGCAGTTACCCACTATTGGAGTAACTGACCATTATACGCGTCAGTTGGCTTAATTATTATACATCTTATCTTTATTTCTTTCATTTGTATGCTAAGTCTAGAAAATAAGCCAGAGAAAATAGAAAACTTTCAGAGAGAAAGATTGAGAATTTCACAGAGTTAATTTTGAAGGAGATTGAGAGTGAGGAATTAAAAAGCATTTAGCCTACTAATTTATACTCTACAGGGTAATCTCCTCCTTCCCAATTTCTATTTTACGTTGTTTGAATTTTACAAAAATGGTTTTCACAGTTTTCTGTAAAGTCTCTATGATGGGAAATTGTAAGGCTTATGTGCATATATAGGTTAAGATATTGTCAAATCATATTTAATTATATATATTTTGTAAACCATAACATCAATTTCATGAAAATACATAGTATATGATTTCTACAAAATTACAGAGTATGGGTTTTGGCCTTATGGCCTTATACGTGTTATTCATGTGTTGATCGTATATTATCCCTAAATTTTTACACTCGTACGTTGTTATGCATGTTGATACGATGAGACCAAAGTTTACATGAACGGATTCGGTGTTATAACGAATCCGTAGTGACAATTTTCATGTTTTATTTTCAAAACCTTCAAGAACATCAAAGTCAGTGAAATTGCATGCTTTAATTCTGTAATTAAGTGTTTAAATTGACTAAAGTCATTCTTTAAATGTTTGGTTATGTTTATGCATGAATTATATCATATGGGCATGTCTAATTTCGAGTAGAAATTAAGAAATTGGGAGAAATTGGTATGTTCTGCGATTTTTAATGAATCGCCATTTCAGAATCAATACGTCATACCGTAACGCCGTACCGCTTACTACCTTTTCCCCCAGCAGCCGACTAAGTCTCAAGTCGCATACCACTGTACATGCTCAAGATGGTTATGTCCAATGATGGCCATACACAAAGGCCATGTAAATACGAAGACTATATAAAAAGTGAAATACATACTACTCTCCGAAAAGTTCGTAATGATTTATTTTAAAATGTTAAGTCTAGCAATGTGTTAGTAACTTAATGTAATGAACATGTAAACATGTTAGAAGTATAATGTGATGATAAAATAGTTGTTTAACATGTAAATAACATAATTGCATGTGAATTGAATTATTGAATACATAATTAAATTATTATTCATGAAGTGATATTATGTGATAGTAAATGTGATAATTTGACTAAGTATAGTCATAACCAAAGTTTAGACAAAAGAATAATCGTTGATGATTAGTTAAGTTATAATTAACTGGTATTGTGAATGTGAATGGTATGTAGGATTAAAATCAAAGAACGTGTTTAGTTAAAGTGTAATCTACACACGAGGCAAGTTTCCTAACCCTACTTGTCATTATTGTTCAAATTTATTAGTTAATTCGAGTAAATTATCATTACTATTATTCAAGTTCAAATGTTATATTAAAGATTGATTATCTTTTCAAAGCATGATTCAGTTATACAATAATTGTCCTATTGTATACTTCTTGAGATTATTATTCAAACCGAATATCATTATTGTTGAACCTTATTAGACTAGTGAACTTTATTAATTCAACTAGTCCTTAGTTGATGAACGTTCTAAATTTCAGAACCCTTATTGAATCATCCAAACCAAACTTCCTTTGGTGCAGACTCGAATGTCAAACTGAGATGAACAACCCTGCAAAGGGATTTACTTATGCATTAGCGTTAAGATATTGTGCATGTGATGGTACTAAGGGCGATCCCCTAAGTATGCAGTAGAAAGGTCCATAGCCTTATGACTATTAAAGGTTTCAAGTATAACCCTTGATAACCTAGGAAATAGTTCAAGGTCTTATGACCCTTAGAAATCTTTTGATTCTTGTTATTCATTCTTGATTCAAAAGTTGAGCTTTTATTTAGAAGTTATTATTTCTCTCGCATGTTATTATTCATTGTTATATTGTTATACTTGTGGGCAATCGTGCTCACTCTTGCTTAATAATAACATTGCAGTTAAGAATGAAAGAACCGACGAACCTTCCACTAGTAAAGGCAAAGGCAAGGTTAACAAGTGATGAAGACTTGTTATTCTTCTAAGATGATGTATTTATGCTTAAGACTTGAGTTAATGATGTTGTTTAAGACTTATTTGTTTATGATTCCGCACAGATGTTTAAGGTTAGTTTAACCTGGGATTGTATTATTATTATTCGGATGTTGTAACCCTTAAGGGGAAGATTTTATTCTATCTATTGCATGGTTTGCATTTATTATGGGTAGATAGATAGATGATATTTGTACAGTGAACACCAAATCCCATGGAATTTAAGTACCCGGATTTGGGGGTGTCACAAAGTATCCTATTAAAAATGAATTCGATATAACTACTGAAATAACCCAAAATGAATAACTAAAAACAAATCAATGGAGAGAATAATAATGGGTTGCCTCCCATCCAGCGCTAAGTTATAGTCAATTAGCTTGATTATCTCTGAGTTTCATGTCACAGATGGAATTGAGGTGCCTTCCTTCTTGTCTTCTGCACCCTGAAATTTAATGACTTCATATTTCGTCAATGGCTCTTCCTTCAACTCTGAATTTTTACCCGTTGCACATATCAATGGTCCATAATCCCTCAATTTTTGTACTTCATCCTGTAGGCACCAATCCACCACGTCAACCAGGAAGCACTCTTCTTCATCCGTTGGTAAATTGATTGCTTTAAAGACGTTAAAAGTGATCTCTTGATCCTGGACACGCAGAGTGAGTTCACCTTTTTGCACATCTATTGACGTTCTGCCTATGGCCAAGAATGGCCTCCCCAGTATTATTGGTATGCTTTTGTCCTCCTCGTAGTCTAGAATGATGAAGTCAGTTGGAAAAATAAACTTGTCCACCTTAACCAACACATCTTCAACAAGTCCCCATGGATATGTGATGGATCCGCTCATTAATCAGCAATGCAATATTTGTTGGCTTTGGATCCGGCAATCCCAACTGGTTAAACAATGACAAGGGCATCAAATTTATGCTTGCCCCAAGATCACATAAACACTTACTGAAGTTCATCTTTCCAATGGTGCATGGAGTTGTGAAGCTGCCCGAATCCTTCAGCTTTGGAGGTAACTTCTGCTGAAGCACTGCACTGCATTCCTCTATCAAGGCTACTGTTTCAAACTCATCTAGTCTCCTCTTCCTTGACAGTATACCCTTCATAAACTTGGCGTAGTTGGGCATTTGTTCCAATGCCTCGGCGAACGGTATGTTGATCTGCAGCTTTTTGAATACCTCCAAGAATTTGCTAAACTGTTTATCTTCCCTTTTTTATTTAATCTCTGCGGATACGGAACTTGAATGTGACTTGGTGGTACTGGACTCTTAAGCTTATCCTCTAAACCTGTTTTCTCAGCCTCTTCCTGCTGAACCTCAGGCTTTTCCAAATTTCCTTCTTGAGCAATCGATCGCTCTTCTCTCTCAAGGTCACAAGGCTTTCCTCGATCAATCTCGGCAGGTGCATGACTTGAAGAACCTGACAAATCTTTCCCAGATCTCAATGTGATCGCTTGACACTGTTCCTTCTCGTGATTTGTCTCTGTATTACTTGGAAATGAACCCTGGGGCCTGTTAGTAAGCATGTTCGCCATCTGCCCCATTTGAGTTTCTAGATTCTTTATAGCCACTGCTTGGCTCTTGATCAAAGCTTCTTTGTTTGCCATGTATTTCATCATCATCTTCTCCACTTTCGATTTCTTTTCTTGCTGAGGTACAGCTGGAGTGTGATGTTGCTGTTGTTGTTGAGAAAATCCCGGTGGAAAGGGTGGTCTAGGATTAAACTGCGGCTGCGCTGGGTGTGACTGAAATTGATTATTCGGTTGAAAATGATTCTGCTGATTCCCTTGATTAGTCGACCAACTAAAATTTGGATGATTTCAGTTGTTAGGGTGGTATGTGTTCTGAAATTGACCTTGGTCTTTTCTGTAGTTGCTCACATACTGCACTGATTCTGAGCTGATAGCACATTGATCTGTCGAGTGTGATCCCGCACAAATCCCACATACGAAGGCAACCGTCTTTAATTTTCCTTCTGTCAAAGTATCTATCTTCTTTGCCACGGCTGCCATCTGTGCTGACAACTAAGTAATAGCATCAACCTCCAACACACCTGCAACTTTGGGTTGTGGCATCCGAGATGTAGGATTCTGAAAATCGTTGGATGACATTGTCTCGATAAAGTCATAGGCTTCTTCATAGTTCTTTGCCCATAATGCCCCTCCTACAGCGGCATCTACAATCGGTCTCGACTGCCATCCCAATCCATTATAAAACGTGTTGATCACCATCCAATCTGGCATACCGTGATGTGGACACTTCCTCAGTATTTCTTTGTATCTCTCCCATGCTTCATACAAGGACTCGCCCTGTTGTTGTTCAAACTGAGAGATAGCTGTCCTCATCTTTGCAGTCTTAGCCATTAGGAAAAACTTAGCTAAGAACTTTTGTGCTAAGTCCTCCCATGTAGTTATAGATTCTGCTAGCAAAGAATGAAGCCAACTTTTCACTTTATCCCTCAATGAGAATGGAAACAACCTTAGTCTAATAGCATCTTCCATCACACCGTTGTATCTAAATGTATCACAAATTTCGATGAAACTTAACAAGTGTTCATTCGGATCATCTGTAGCAGCTCCCCCAAACTGAACTGTATTCTGCACCATTTGAATAGTGCTAGTTTTTATCTCGAATGTATTGGCTGCTATCGCTGGTCTGACAATGCTGGACTGTAGTCCATTAATATTAGGCATGGAATATTCTTTCAAAGCCTTATGCTCCTCTCGTTGCTCTTCTCGTTGTACCTCGACTGCTATGTTATCTGTCGTATTTTCCAACTGTACTTGTAAATTTCTATGAACACCCGCGTTCCAACCTCTCCCATTTATGTTATCCTGAAAAGGTGTTAAATCAGGGTTGCTTGACCGCGTGCGCATAAAAGTTTATCTGAGTTCCTGAAACAAAAACAAAAACTGAAATGAGATAAGACTAGAATTGTCTAAGTCATACAATATAGCTTAAAACTAATGATAGTAATACTAAATTAAACGCCTTTCCCTAAGCGGAAGGCATAAAAACTTGTTGCCTCTTTTTTAGTCTTAAAAAAAGAGCTCTAACTCATGCAAGCATACATGCGTCAACAAGTAATACAGAGCAAGTAAAGTATTGATCCCACAGCGAAAGTTGTTTAATTCAAATCGCTATGCATTAATTAATTCACTATATTAATATGCTCAAACTAACAACTAAGATTGGTTTGTTCTCGAGTTACAAATAGTAACTAAAATAATAATAAACAGAATAAATCAAATCTGGAAATAATGGGATCCTAACTTCATTTAATACTTCATTCAATCACCACTATCATGCATGACTTGTTCACATATCACAGGAAAGTAGCCAAGAGCACTAAAAGAGTATTAGCCATTTTTCAATGCACTAAGACCTACTTACACAGCATCCATAGATGATAGGCTCTATATAATCATCAATATAACCAAAATCACTATATGTCTATATGAAATTGCAACTATATTGATTTTAAGTTTAAGCCCTTATTCTAACTTATACGGTGAAATAGTATATGTCTATCTGGTTCACAAAATACTTAAGCCATATAACACAGCCCTATATACGTATACTATCATGATTACAATTCATATTTGCATGTTCATTGTCAATTCCATACAAATACTAAAACGAATGGTGATCAAGCATTCATACATGCAAAACAATCATGATAGACATCCCATATGATATGCAAAACAATCCAGCATTTAAGCATGCAATCAAACTACATATTAAAATCCGTTAGAATCCCATAATGGAGTTTAGTTCATAACTAAACCAAAAGCCATTATGGGATCAAATCTAAACATGACTAATAAACAAGCAATTGAAAGATGAAAGGTAGAAACAATCAAACCCAATTACTGAATATAGATCAATATTCAAATCCTCATAAGATTTCAGCAAAATAATAATAATAATAATCCACTATGGTAGAAAATCCCAAGAAGGAGTAGAAAAGTAGAGTTGTGGCCTTTTTCTACGTTGGAATCTCTCTCAGAGAATAAACCCTAATTACGACGTAAAGAATATAACTAAAGTTGAATAATTGTCAAGTGATACCTCCAATGCTACTAACTAACTCATTTTAAATCAATTACAACCTTTAAAATTTGGAAATAAAATAAAACAAGTCAGCCACTTGAGCTCACATGGCCAAGCCTCCTCCTCCAACCTATTACTACTGCTGCATGGCGCACGACTTACGATGAATCCCGATGTTCCGGGCTCTCCTCGAGGCAGCGCTCCCCTAAACTTGTCTCTCCCTTTCATGGTCACAAGAACTTGTAGTAGGTTCCACTGTTTGGTTGGTACTTTCATGGCGCCTTGCGTCTTTAAGCTCTCTTTGTCGCGCGGCTTACAGTTGTTGTCTTCTGATCCTGCTCCTTAGCTTTGGTTCTCAAGCGTTCTTCTTTTCTTGAAAATGTCCTATGTTTATCTATGCTCCGCTCAATCCTAGCCATGCACATCTTATCTTTTGCCTCGTCTCAAGCATCCATTAGCCTCGTGCCATATAACACCACCAAAATAGGCCGATTCCTACACTTATTCACCAAAAGGAGTTCTAAGTATGCGAAATACAAATTAACATAAAATGCAGCTAAAATCTACTAAAATGTACTTGAGATGGGCATAGTTCACATGAATTGGTACTCCATAAGTAGGTGTAAAACCCACTTATCATGTCACAGTCGTCTGTCAATGATATCCCATTGATGGGCGTTAACGGCTTTACTTTGTTAAAGGGTCTGTTTACTCAGGAGGCATTATATCGCTGGTGGTCCCCTCGTACCATCGGAGCCCAAACTCACACCACTCAGTTCATGAGAGTTATGGTTCCTGGATTCGTGATGATGACAGATTGGATGGCCTGTGTACGAGATTCGACTCATTTGACACAGATTTATAGTTTGACCACGCAGTTGGATCGAGCACATTTTTTCATCCGACATTTGGACAGAGATCCTTCAAAGGTAGATACTTTTGATCCTTCCAGCTCAGGGGATGGCCCTTCAGATGACCCATATGGCTTTACCAATGCAAATCCTCCCTTGTATAGGCCTGACATCCCTCTTGGCGGGGATCCAGTGACTCAAGAGGAGTTACATCAGGTGGACAGGATTTATGATGTAGACATAGACACCATCGTCTTCTTCTGATGTATTTTTGTTATATCTTTTGGTAGGCCTCTGTTAGATACTGGGTGGTTGTGCCCCATTCTCGTTATTTCTTTTGATAGGCCTCTATTAGTTGTAGGGTGTCTGTGCCCCATTTCCCTGTATTTTCAATTGTACAGAGATGATGTATTTAGATGATGATGTACTTAGGAATGTATGTACTATTTTCCATTCCCTACATCATATTGCCATCTATTATTTGTCATGCATGTATTATGTCATACATATGTATACCCAGGGATGTTCAGCATTGACCCCTAGATGGTCTTATGATACAGCCCATACAAATGTCTTCATCGACAATCAGCCGTATTGATCACACCCCACCAGTATTGGTGGCCTCACGCTTGAGATCTTGGTATGATAGTGTATCCCCTTCAGACATGGTGATTATAGATCAGTTATTGCAGCATTCCATGACCCTCTTGATGTTCCAGGTTTCATTGGGCTTTGTAGATGGCATGCTAGAGCATTGGGTACCGGAGAGATAGGTTTTACGGTTTGGGACCCATGAGTTGACTCCTACCTTAGAGGAGTACGAGCGGTTGACGGCTTTACCATTAGACAAGCCTTGCACTCGGATGGCTGTCGGAGATATGCGCCAGCAGTTCATGACCCTCACCGGGTTGCGGCGTAGAGTAGCACATGATGAGATTACATCCGGCCATGTATTTTCCTAGCGTTTTTTGATACACAGATTTGGCTCAGTGGACAGCTATGCACATTACTCTGAGGATTTCACCACATCGGAGGATCAGTGGTGTTATGCTAGAGTAGATGTACTCATGATGTGCGTAGTGGCTTATCTGTACATGCCATTGTACATGGATGAGCTAGACATCGGTGTTGTCATAGCGGTGAGAGCTCTCAGGGAGGGTCATACCATTGTGCCGATGATTGTGGTAGAGACACTGAGGTCAGCCACGTATTGCCACACCTATCTTGCAGGGGTGTTTATAGGCAGCTCGGTCTTGTTGTATGTGTGGTTCATGTCACACTTGAGACCAATTGGCACGTTCCGACGGCATGGGTATTGTTTTTCCCATAAGATAGCCATGTCTTACTCCTTTCAGCCTGTGGAGTGTACAAACGCTGCATCCTAGTCGGTGTTCTTGGCAGGGATCGGAGATCCATTTAACATTTTTTCGTGCATAGGGCTCATCTCACCCTACAGCTTCATTACTCATGCACCGGGCATGGATTATCTCCCTCTGGCTGGTTTGAGAGGCATGACCACATATCACCCACTGGTTGTGATGTCACAGTTTGACCAGTATCAGGATGTTTATACTTTTGAGGGGGCATTAGGTTAGCGCTTGTCATCTCGTCGTTTGTCAGCAGAGGACAGATCCAAGGTGTATGCCTATTGGGATCAGCGTGAGAGTGCTGAGTTTTCTGTTAGCCATCCGGGCTGTTCGACAGAGTATTCTGCATGGATGGAGATAGAGACTATATCGGCTGCGGTAGTATCCATAGTGTCGGGGATTGATTCAGATGGTGGAGAGCCCATGGAGGACATTGATTCTCACATCGAGGAGGAGTTATTCGTCGGGTTGCCAGCAGCTCTGGTAGATTCTCCCAGCATGACGGCCATTGTGATCCAGCATTCAACAGAGTATTTCGAGAAGAGTCTTCATCTGATGACCTTCGAGAGAGATCAAGCTAGGGCCTTGATGTTGACAGCTCTTGATGGGAGAGATGTCGCTCTATTAGAGAGAGATGATGCCTTAGCCCATGGAGATACCATTGTTACTGAGTGGGATGAGGCCAGATCATCTAGAGATAAAGTTATTGTTGAGTGGGATAGCGCTATATCTGCCCAAGATATCGTTGTTATAGATAGTACTGTAGTGAGGTCCCTTACTACTGGCATCATTGCAGAGATGAACACGTATATTGATGAGCATAGTGCCACCATGCAGTTGGTTGTAGATCTGTTGACTCGTGTAGAGACCCTTGGGCAGGATATCACAGTGTTACCTCCTTCTTCTAAGAGGGATGCCACGTTGGACTTGATAGCCCGCATACATACTGACTTGTAGATGGGCTTGTATTTTCCTGCACAAACTAGCTTAGCCATTTTGTCATGTACAGTACATATTGTATATATCAAACAACATTATATATGGCAGGGAAATATATGTTGATTCACTTCCCTTTTAGTTATACCTTGTTGCGTGCTTGATATTTGCATGTTTCTCCATGACTTGTGAACTTGATGTATTATGAACTCCTCCTTGATGGACGGACATTGAGATGTCTTAGGATCTTTCAGAATGGATCATTGATCTGTGTGTATTCTCTACCATCCTTGGTGTCTTGGGACTGGTGTATGGAAATGTGGAGAGGAGTGTGGATTTCCTCTCTGAGGTTGACCGCACCACAGATGGTCGTCAGTATTCCTTTGTATAGGGGAGCCCAGTTAGTTCCATCTCTTATGGATTGGTGTTTCTCTTTGAGGACATAATCGTAGCTTAGTTGGTCGTTGATTCTCCAGTTTACATGGGGAGGTCAGGTAGTTCCATCCCTTTGGTTTGAAGCTAATGAAGCGTGATGTATTGAAGGATGATCCTTGTACCGTTGACAAGTTTTTGTGTTTTGGTAGGGGGTGAGACCAAACCATGACTGGCTGCCTACGTACTCCTATTAAAGAGGAGATCAGGTCTGCGTAGTTCGAACCTGGTGCGAAGGTTCAACGTTGTATGTGGCAAAGGGGTGTAGAGATGTTTTTGTTTTTGTTTTTATAGTGAGAAGGGTGTAGAAATGTTTTTTGTTGTTTTTGTTTTATTGCGACCGGACCATATAAAATGGCTGCCTATGTACTCCCGTGTATTGGAGAGATCAGGTCGGCGTAGTTCACCCCACGTACAGGGCGGTTTGCAGCCAAAAAGTTTAATCCCATGTACAGAATAAACTGAAGGTGTGAAAATTTTAATCCCAATGGTTGAATCCCTGGTGGGATAGCCTAAAGGTGTGAAAGGTTTTGAAAATCTGCGAGGAGTAAAGGATCTGATGATCCGAAAACCAGGTTGCTGGTTGTAAAGTATGATTGTCCCTGATGGGGCAAATGGGTGTGAGGAAAGTTGTATATAGTGAGGTTTAGAAAACCTGAATTAACTGGGGATTTGATGATCCATAACAAAAATGTTTTCTTGATGGTAACTTCAGACATAGTACCGTTTCACGGTGCCCGAGTTAATAAGTTGCAGAAATTCATCGCCATCCATCTCCTGTAATATGAGAGCGCCTCCTGTCAATAACTCCTTGACAACAAATGGGCCTTCCCAGTTCGGGGTGAATTTTCCTTTGAACTAATCTTGGTTGTCAATGATCTTCTTCAAAGCCAAGTCATGTTGTTTAAACTGCCGTAGCCGGACTTTTTTGTTGTAGGATATGGCGATCCTTTGTTGGTATAACTGACCATGGAAGATAGCAGCGGCTCGCCTTTCATCTATTAGAGACAATTGGTGATACCTATCTTGTAACCATTGGTCTTCATCCAGCTGAGCGCCTATCAACACTCTAAGGGATTCCATTTCCACCTCTATGGGGAGCACTACTTCTATCACATAGGTTAATGAGTAGGGGTTTGCCTCAATGGAAATGCGCATTGATGTTCTGTAGGCTAACAGAGTTACAGGCAATAAGTCAGGCCATCCCTTGTGATTGGCGGACATCTTTTGCGTGATCTTCTTGATTTTTTTGTTAGTCGCTTCAACATCACCATTCATCTTTGGACGGTAGATGACAAAGTTGATATGTTTGATGTGGAATTTACTGCATAACTCCTCCATCATTTTGTTGTTAAGGTTCTTAGCATTGTCTGATACAATTACCTCTGGTTGTCCATATTGACTAATGACATTGTTTCTGATAAAAGCAATGATAACTTCTTTTGTAACCCTAGGGAAGGAGGCTACTTCTACACATTTGGTGAAGTAGTCGATCATGGTGAAGATGAACCAAAGCCCATTACTGGCTTTGCCCCCGATCACGTCCATTCCCCTCATTAAGAAGGGCTAGGGCGAACTCATGTTGTGGAGCTCCCTTGGAGGAGCGTGGATAGCATTCCTATGAATTTGGCATTTGTAACATCTCTTGACGTGATCATCACAGTCAGCTTTGAGAGAGAGCCAGTAATGCCCTGTTCTTAGGATCCTCTTGACAAGTAGGGGGCCGCTCATGTGTGGGCCACATACTCCACCATGGATTTCATCCATGAGCCTCTGAGCTTGGTTCTTTTCCAGACATCTGAGGAGACCTAGTCATGCATCTCTTTTGTAGAGTGTGTCTCCGCTCAGGTAGAATTTCATAGCCAGTCGATGGATCCGCCTTCTTTCAGTCGGGCTCGCCTCAGCAGGTGTAGATCCATCTTGTAAGTACTCCTTGATATGTTGATACCAAAGATGTTGGATGGGAGGTAGCTCATCCGATGATACTTCTCCAATGTAGTTCCTATAGGCTGGTGCCTTTTTGTGTCACCCCCAAAATAGGTATACATCACCCATTCTGAGTCGCCAAATACATGGTACAGAAAACAACTATAACTTTATTATTACAATTGTCGCGCAAAATACAACAACACATATACTGTGAGTTTATATATAAATATTGTCTTCTAGACAATATTCAAACTCAAATAAGTCCTCATTACAATTATCGATACACTATTTTACAAAATAGTGAGGACTGCTAAACAACTATCTTGATCCATCATTCCATACCCCAACTAGTTCCCGCTATATTCTCTCATCCTGAGAAGAAAAATGGAACAAAAGGAAAAAGGTGAGCTCAACTAGCCTAGTAAGAATATTATGACTAAGATAATGAACAACAAATTATCGTTAGCCTTCAACAAATCAGATAAAATATAATGGACAACCAGTTTTAGATCAATATTCGCAGCGGAAATAACAATTCATTAGAAGAGTTAAGTAAAGAATGAAATCTACTATCATCTATGAATTTAAAAGTCCATCATCAATATTTTATCCCTGTAACATCAATCAATATACATTTTGAATCAAATATTCATTTTTGCACTACGGGCTAAAGATATTCATTTGTATCACTAGTTGGTCATGTTCATCTCAACACTTGTTCATCTTTGCACTACGGGCCAAAGATATTCATCAGGTAATCATTCATCTTTGCACTACAGGTCAAAGATATTCATCAAGTATCACCATTTAAGACTGAGAATGATGAAAAATATTTTAAAGAACGAATCCAGTGAGATAAAGGACACGATTTGGAATTCATAATTTAGTTTATCCAAGTTCAAGAATACTCCATAATAATTAATTGTGGAGCAAAATTCAAGAATAAAGTTCAAAACATAGATCCAATCAAAGATAGGAACCATAACAGACAACTTGGATACATAAAAGAAAATTCAGGGAATTTCTGATATTTTCAGGAATTATAGAAGCAATAATTATCGTAGTAAGTTTAGAGTTACGAATCTGAAATGAATAATATACGAAACTGTAAATGAATTTTCAACTATCATGCAGAGTCCGCAGATAGACTCATCATTTCCATAATTTAATAACAATTGAATATACGGCGGGTTATTCACTGTGCATGCAGAGTCCGCACAGTGAGAAAAGTTATTCCCAAAAGATTTCATAATAAAGAATGGAATAACAAAAGGATTTCACCATGCATGGGGTAGTCCGCGTTGACAGGTTATTCCAAAAGAATAATAAATAATGGAATAACAACCCTTACGAGTATTAAAAGAAAATAACTCTCTTCATGAATACGAAAGAAATAATACCCCTTACGAATACAACAACTAATATCCCTTACCTTAGTAGAAGATTGAATACTGAAGTAAAGTAGTAGCAGAATACTCTTCTTCTTGCTCTCTATGGTTTCTCTCTCTAGAGTTTCAGTGAATTCGTAAGAAATAATGAAAGAATAAGCTTCTATTTATAGGAAAAATGACTGAATAGTAACTAATTCATGAACGTCCCATATTAATGTACTTTTAAACGGACGGTACATATTAATTTACTATTAAACCTTAAAGTAACGGTCCATACTGATTTACTATTAAAACTTTAAACCAGCGATCCATATTGATTTACTATTATAACTTTCCACCAGCGGTCCATATGGATTAACAATAATATCTTCAACCAACGGTCTAAAAAATTAGCACATCCCCTCATGGAATAATAAGCCAAACTTATAACAAACACCTCATAATAAACCCCTCTATTTATATCAAAAATTGAATAAATAATTACCACAAATCACTTATCTTTAATAAACACATTTTTAATCTATTAACAATTATTCATCATTAATATTATAACTCACAATATTTAACAACCAGATCATTTACAAGAAAGAGGGGGCTTTCCGATAAGGATTTTTCCTTATTGGCGCGCAATTAGGTGACCAAACCTCTCCTCGACAGAACTTTCTAGACATCGTCAATATTTCAAATAATAATATGAATAACTTTGTCGTCTCAATTATTGATTAAATAATATAAAATATTATGCAGATGATACTGTGACAATAATTGAATCAAATAACGTGAGATACTATGTAGCAATTATTGTAGCAAAAATATAGTATAACTGAGTGACTTATCACGTAAGCATCAATTATCAATACTGTGTGCTACTATGCAACCACGTGTATTACTGTACTTTTATCACCGGATATTTCAACAGTTTAATGGTATCAATTACGCCATTATTTATAAAAACTCAAACTTGTTGTTTTCTTCATCCGACCGTTTTTCGTTATGGGGCCCACAAATGGCTGTGCCATCGTATGAATATTCTCCGACAGCAAGAATATTCCACGACCAAACGAATATTCTCCGACAACAATGAATATTTTATAACCACTTGCTTATTTTGCAAAATTTGCACATTTTATCCATAACCAAAGCATTATATCAAATTAACACCTTATTATTCACAATAATAATTAGAGGAAATTCGATTTTATTTATAAAAATTTGGGGTCTTACAACCTCCCCTCCTTATGAAATTTTGTCCTCAAAATTGACGTACATACCTAGTGTTTCGAAAAGGTGAGGATACCTCATTTTTATCCGATTCTAACTCCCATGTCATTTCCTCAATAGCATGGTTCCTCCACAAAACTTTAACTTGTGGTATAATCTTTGTGCGTAGGACATGCTCCTTCATATCCAAGATCTTGACAGGTACCTCCTCGTACGTTAAATCTTCGGTTATCTCGTCTAGTTCTAACTCAATAATGTGGTTTAGGTCTTTCACATATTTACGAAGCACAGATATGTGAAAAATAAAATGAACACGAGACATGCTTGGAGGTAATGCGAGTCTATAGGCCACATTTCTTATTCGGTCAAGAATTTCGAATGGACCAACAAATCGTGGATTGAGCTTTCCTCTCTTCCCAAATCTTGTAACTCCTTTCCGTGGAGCAACACGTAACAATACATGATCCCCAATATTAAATTCCACGTCCTTTCAATGAAGATCCGCATAACTCTTTTGTCGATCCTGTGCTGTTTGTATACGTTGTCGGATCATTTGGATCTTCTCTGTAGTTATTTATACCAACTCTGGTCCCAACAACGTTGTTTCTCCCACCTCATCCCAGCATACTAGAGAGCGACACTTTCATCCATATAATATATCAAATGGAGCCACACCTATACTTGCTTGATAACTATTGTTGTAGGAGAATTCCACCAATGGTAGGTACTTATCCCAACTCCCTTTGAAATCTAGGACACAAAGTCTTAATAGATCTTCAAGAGTTTGAATAGTCCTTTCTTATTTCCCGTCCATTTCAGGATGGTATGCCGAACTGAATCGTAAATCTGTGCCATAACTTTCAGCAAACTAACCCAAAATCGTTAAGTGAATCTTGGGTCACGATCCGAAACTATGGATACTGGCATGCCATGCAATCTCATAATCTCATTCACGTACATATGAGCAAGACGTTCAAGGGAATAAGTCTCTCGTATCGGCAAGAAATAAGCAGATCTGGTTAATCTATCAACAATAACCCAAATCGCACCTATGCCTTGATAAACCTTGGGAAGACCCGTAAAGAAATCCATGGTAATGTGTTCCCACTTCCATTTTTGAATCTCAAGTGGTTACAATGGACCCTTTGGCACTTGATGCTCCGCCTTTACACGTTGACAAGTTAAATACCTCGAGATAAACTCTGCAATCTCTCTCTTCACATTGCTCCACCAAAATGTATATCAAAGATCATGATTCATTTTGGTACTCCCAAGATGGATTATAAATGGTGTGTTGTGTGCCTCCATCATGATTCTATGCTTCAAGTCAGAATCGTTAGAAACACAAAGTCTGGAGTTGACTCAAAGTATTCCTTCTTCGTTGATTCTTTCTTCTAGAATAACACCTTCTTGCACTTTCTTCTTCATACACATCAGCTCCAGGTCCGTAGCTTGAGCAGTTTTAACTTTATCAATTAAAGTCGATTCTACTTATATGTTTGATATCATCACGTGGGTACTTGGAGCTGTTACCTCTATCTCCATCCTTTGCAAGTCATACAAAATGGGCCTTTGTGTTAACAACATCGCACTCGTACCCGTATATGATCTTCTACTCAATGCGTCAGCTACCACGTTTACTTTTCCAGGATGGTATTGGATGGTATGATCGTAATCTTTCAACAACTCGAGCCAACGTCGTTGCCGCATGTTGAGTTCCTTTTGGGTGAAGAAATATTTGAGGCTTTTATAATCTGTATAGATCTCCACTTTCTCCCCATACAGGTAGTGTCTCAAGATCTTCAACGCGAAAACGACTACTGCCAACTCCAGATCATGAGTAGGATAATTCATCTCATATTCTTTGAGTTGTCGCGAGGCATAGGTTATGACTTTCCCATGTTGCATGAGAACACATCCTAACCCTTTGCCTGAAGCATCACTGTAGATAACAAATCCATCCGAATCAGATGGTATTGTCTAAACAGGTGCCGAAATGAGTCTCCTCTTGAGCTCTTGGAAACTCTTCTATCATTCCTCGCTCCATACAAATTTTGTATCTTTCCGAGTCAGCTGAGTTAACGGAGTAGTGATTCTAGAAAATCCTTCCACGAATCTCCAATAATAACCAAATTAAGCCCGTAAAGCTACGTGACTTGATCCACCGACTTCGCTTGTTCTAACTTTGTCTTGCTTCAATCTTCACCGGGTCAACAGATACTCTATGTTTTGACACCACGTGCCCAACAAATGCTACTTCCTCAAGCCAGAACTCGCATTTCTTCAGCTTGGCATATAGCTTGTTATCGGGAAGCCTTTGAAGTACCAGCTTCAAATGGCGCTCGTGGTCTTCACGACTTTTGGAATAGATGAGGATGTCATCAATAAAGACAACAATGAACTGATCCAAATATTCCTTGAACACACGGTTCGTCATATCCATGAAAGCAGCAGGAGCAATAGTCAGTCCAAAAGACATGACTAAGAATTCATAATACCCATACCGAGTTCTAAAAGCGCCTTCTAATATCCTCGCTTTAATCTTCATTGATGATATCCGTAATCGAAGATCGATCTTTGAAAAGAATTGTGCTCCTTGCAACTGGTCAAACAGGTCATCAATGCGAGATAGCGGATACCTATTCTTAATGGTGACATGGTTCAATTCCCGGTAGTCAATACAAAGTCGCATTCCCATCTTTCTTCTTTATGAATAAAATAGGAGCACCCCAAGGAGATGTACTAGGACGAATGAAACCGATGTCTAATAACTCCTGTAGTTGGACCTTTAACTCCTGAAGTTCAATAGGGGTCATTCGATATAGGTCTTTAGAAATGGGTTTTGTACCGGGTTCAAGGTTAATAAAGAATTTAACTTCACGTTCTGGGGGTAGATCGGGAAGTTCTTCAGGAAATACGTCAGGAAATTCACTAACAACAGAAATATTATTCAAATCTGATGTGTTTTTGTTAAAGTCCGTGACATGGGCTAAGAAAGCTTGACATCCATTTTTCAATAAACGAATGGCTTTATGGCTTAATATGACAGTGATTAACTTTAGTGGTTTGGTTGTTTGAATTCGCATAATAGGTTGGTTAGGAATATAAAAACTAACAACCTTACAAAAATAATCAATTTTAGCATGATGAGTGGTTAACCAATCAATCCCTAAAATCACATCAAATGCAAGTATTTTCAACGAAATAAGATCGGCAGGTAATGTGATGGTTCCAACTTGAATCAAGCAAGATTTATAAATAGTAGATGTAATGAAAGTTTCTCCTAACGAAGTCTCAACAGATAAGTTAAAGTATAATTTCTCCGGAGTCAAGTTCAAACGTTTAGCACAAGCAGAATAGATAAAAGAATGGGTAGAACCAGTATATAATAAGGTATAAACTTCACAAGAGTTTATGATTAGTTTACCCATGATCACCTCGTTCGGGTTCCTCGCGTTTTGGGCAGTCACGACAAACGTCCTTTCAGGAACCACCGACTTTGACTTGTCCGGGACAGGCTTTGGAGTCACCATCCCCATTGGACTTGGTTTCGCTACAAGATAATCTCTAGCTATATGACTTTCATTTCCACAGTTATAACACACCTTGGATTATTGTGGGCAGTTTGGGTTGATGTGTCCCTCTTTCCCACATTTGTAACATATTACCGGTGATCGTTCTCTTCCCCTAGAAACAGTTGATGTTGGTGCTGACGTCTTCACGTTATCATTGTTGTACCTTATCTTTTTGAAATCTCCTCCCGACTCACTTCTTCTATTATCATGGCCACGATTATACCCCGAGTGGTTACCGCTTTTATCTGTATTCTTTCCTCCCCGCTGGTTATCATTGCTCTAATGGCTGCTACCACCTGTATGACCCTGGTTGTGGTCTCTCGGTTGAACATACTCATTATCTCGCTCTAATAATTGAGTCATGTTGACAACATCTGAATATAGAGAAAATTTGTGAGAAATAAGATATTGCCGAATCTCGAGTTTCAGACCTCTTAGAACTTCGCAAACTTCACCTCGTACTAGGACACCGTCATGTTGTTTTGTTCCAGTCTAATAAACTCTACCTTCTTCATATGACGAATACTTTCAGGAAAGTACTTGTCATTGAATAGTTTCTGAAACGTTTCCTAAGACATGTTGTGTGACACCCCCAAAATAGGTATACATCACCCATCTTGAGTCGCCAAATACATGGTACATAATTTAAATACAAACTTCTTTTATACAGTACGACAAAACATAGCTGAGAGTTTCAACACGGATAATGTCTCGTAGAGAGTATCCAAACTCAAATAAAGTCCTCATTATAATTATTATCACACTATTTCACTGAATAGTGAGGACTACTAATGCAAACATCTGGACCGTCACTCCGTTTCTCGACTAGTCCCAACTATATTCTCATTTCCTGAAGAGAACAATGAAAACAAAGGGTGAGCTCAACTAGCCCAGTAAGAAATATTATGACTAAGATAATGCAGAATAAATTATCGTTAGCCTTCAACAGTGTTAAACTGATAAAATATAATAAACATCAAGTTTAACTGCAGCGGAACAAGCAATCCATTAGAAGAGTCAAGTAGAGCATGATATCTACTATCTTCTATGATTTAAAAAGTTTATCATTAATTTTATCGCTGAGACTTAACTTAATAAATAAACCACATCATCGAATCATCCCTGTGCCACGGCCAAGGATATTCATGTAATCATCAATGGTCATGATTATACCGAATAATCCCTAGCTATAATCATACCAACAACTGTCCATCAATGCACTACAGGCCAATGAGGACTTTTACCACATAATTTGTAACATTACGGGTCATGATTATACCAAATGATCCCTGGTCATAATCATACCAATCGATAGTACATCTATGCACGTAAGCCACAGATGACTTTTATCACAAAATAATCATGAGGATGATGACAATGATATAAGAATTCAATTAAAAGCAAGCAAAGGATAAATATTTAAAGATTTATAATTTAATTTATCCAGAATTAAATATTGTCCAAATTATCAACATGATACTGCTTTGTGGAGTAAAATTCAAGAATAATATTATATCGAAAATGATTTGGACAGCAAAGAAATCAATTTTTGTCATTAATAATTCCCCGGGTGAATAGTACCCGAGTGAATAGTACCCCGTGAAAAGTACTTCGGGAATAGTATCTCGTGAATAGTACTTTGTGAATAGTACTTTATAAATAGTACTCGTGAATAGTACCCCCTTGAATAGTACTTTGTGAATAGTACCGTAAAAATGAATACTACTCATGGACAGTACTCCGACATGAAAAACTTAAAATTTAACAATAATGTGTAGAAAATATCCTTATGAAACGATACTAGATGAAGCGCAAATTCCAAGGATATTCTACTAATTTTACGGAGTATAGAAGCAATACTTTAACAAAATGAGGGTATAATCAGGAATACGAGACGAAATAGGTGACGCCCCCAAATCCGGATATCTTCCAACCCGGCAGATGGTGCTCCACGATACTACAATCCATACAATCATTCCATTGAGATAACAACAAAATGAGTGTGATTACTATCTTTGTATTACATTTGTAATAAATCCTTTCCCAGGCTCATTAACCGAATACATTTGTTGTTTTTCGTAAGTATATTACAACCAAATACACTAATCTATTACATGACGATTAATTGTCCATCTTAGCCTTGCTTTTATCTCTCTTAGAACTCTCAGTTCATTCGGTTCAAGCAAGAATGAGCATAACTAGCTCAGCAAGTCTTAAAAAAGAATCATATGAATATCATATTAATAATTACATGCTTTATTTCCATATCTGAACAATTATCTACGAAGCACTATGAAATATTTGACTAGTACTTCTCATGTCATAATAACAATTCCAAAGTATATATAATAGCATAGGAATGATGGACCGGTCAATAGACCATGAACATACTCTTTTCGTTTTCATACTTGAAAAGGATATCCGGCACTAAGGCCATCCATCAGTCTATACTTACGAGCACTTCTAGGTGATCAGTGTAAGACCCCAACTTTTTGAATAAAAATGAATTTTCTATAATTATCATTTTTGAATATTATGGAATGAATTTAATATAATGTTATAGTTATGGGTAATATTTATAAATTTTGCAAAGTATGCAAGTTGCCATATAATATTCGATTGGTCGGGGAATATTCGTTTTAAATAGGAAATATTCGTACAACGGCACAATTATTGGTGGACCCCACAACAGAATTATTGTCGGATTGAGAAAACGACAAAAATATTTTATTGAAATAACGGCGAAAGTTTTACCGTTGATACTGTTGAACTACTCGGTAGTAAAAGTACAAAGATATCTGCATGGTTGCATAAGTAGCACACCAGTATTGATTATTAAGGCTTACGTGATAAATCACTCGCTTTGCTTATTTTATGGACCCCATTTACCTATTTTTCAAAATAATCGGTGAAAGTTATTCTAAGATAATAAAGGTGGGGGCCCACATGTGGGGCCCATGATTGAAAATGATTTTGGGGGTGGGGGAGTATGTTAGTCATGGAAGGGAGTTAATATCATTGTATATATATATATATATATATATATGTTATATGATATATAATATATGTATATTATATATATATATATAATTATAATGGTGGGGCCCACAGTTGGAGGCTATTATTGTGCTGGGAAAGTTGGATGACATAATTCATGGGAGAGTGAATTATTTTTCAATCAAACATGTGCCTTATAATATATATATATATATATATATATATATATATATTTAAAAGATTTTGCTTTAATTATGGACCATCAGATTAAAGTAAATCAATCTGGACCGTTCATGGATTAGTTACTATGCATTTCATTTTCCTATAAATAGAAGCTCATTCCTTCATTATTTTCTTACGAATTCACTGAGCTCTAGAGAGAGAAACTATAGAGAGAGACTATAGAGAGATAGGAGAAAAGTATTCTACTACTTAACTACTTTTATATTCAGTTTCTTTTTACTAAGTAAGGATATTATTCTTTTGTATTTAAGAAGAGAACTTCATTATTCCATTTCTTTATTATTCATTGGAATAACTTTTGTATAATGCTGAATACCCTATACGTGGTGACATTCTTCTATTATTCGTCTTTATTATTCCGCTTGGAACATCCCGTCTGTATATACGCTCGGACTGGTTTTGTTTTTATTATTCTCTTTATTTTCCGTTGGAACATCCATCGCATCAGGCTTTTCTGCCGGACTGGTTCCGCTTTTTTATTATTTCATTCTTTATTATTCTATTGGAACATCCTCGCTTGTGATTTTCACCGGACTGGTTCCATTATTATTATTCTGTTGAATAACTCGCTTTGCTGTCTGAAGTAAATGCATGCACGGTGATTTCGTTTGTTATTCCATTCCTTATTACTCTCGGTTGGTTAAAATTTTGACTTCTATACTCCATGAAATTAGTGGAATATCCTTGATATTTGCGCTTCATCCAGTATTTTTCATGAAAATATTCTTCTGAGAAATCTTGAATTTTACTCTACAAAGCAGTATCATGTTGACAATTTGGACGTTATTAGTTCCTGAATAACTTAATTCTTGAACTTGTTTTATTGAATTCTTATATCATTGTCATCATCCTCATGTTTATATTTTTTGAAAGTCATCTGTGGCCTGTAAGCATGGATGGACTTGGTATGATTATGACCAGGGATTATTCGGTGTAATCATGACCGTAATGTTACAAATGATGTGGTAAAAGTCCTCATTGGCCCGTGTAGTGCATTGATGGATGCTTATTGGCATGATCATGACCATTGATGAAAACACAAATATCCTTGGCCAGTAGTGCATGGAATTTATGGTCGTGACCCTAATGAATATCCTTGGTCGTGAGTGCGGGGATGATGGATTATTTATTGTCGAGTTTCAAATGATAAAAGTGATGAAAACTTTTTAAATCATAAAAGATAGTAGATTCTATTATCTACTTGACTCTTTTAATGGATTGCTTGATCCACCGCAGCTTAAACTTGATGTTGTTATATTTTATCGCTTTAACATCTTTGTTGAAAGGCTAACGATAATTTATTCGCATTATCTTAGTCATAATATTTCTTCTTGGGCTAGTTGAGCTCACCCTTTCTTTCACCGTTCTCTTGTGAAATGAGAACATAGCGAGGACTAGTCGGGGAACGGAGTGACGGTCCCGTAGAGGATAAC
Organism: Panax quinquefolius; assembly: GCA_020205615.1. Classification (NCBI taxonomy): domain Eukaryota; kingdom Viridiplantae; phylum Streptophyta; class Magnoliopsida; order Apiales; family Araliaceae; genus Panax; species Panax quinquefolius. The sequence continues at coordinate 54,830,986 of CM035171.1, read as the reverse complement.
ATTAGTAGTCCTCACTATTCTCGTGAAATAGTGTGTTAATAATTGTAATGAGGACTCCTTTTGAGTTTGTATAATCTCTAGTAGAAAATAATTGTATTCAAACTCACAGTTATGTTTTGTCGTATTGCATACCTTGACAGTTTGTATTAGTAAGTTGTATTTGAATTTTGTACCATGTATCCTGCGACCCAAGATGGGTGATGTATACCGATTTTGGGGGCGCCACAGCTTGGTATCAAAGCTTGAGGATATGATCCTGGCTAAGATGTGAGACTAGAACTAGGAGGGAGAGACGGGGAATTCCTTGGCTAGTATGACCTACTTAAATTTATTTTGTATTTAAATTGGTTGGTCGAGTTTAGAGATATTATGTTACATGTCAATTAACCTTTGTTTTGTGGCGATTCCAAAAATGACATCCAAAATGTTGAGAATAGCAATGGAGCACAAGTGACCGCTGAGTCTCCACATATCAATAATCGTGAGAATGTGCATCGAAGGCGACAATCCTCATGCAAACAACAACACCGACCAAATGATGAATGATGGATTTTCATAGGCTTTTATGCAATTCATGCAATGAAGAAGTAGAGTGGTTCTTATCGAAAATGTAGGTGGAAACATCGAAACTCTCGGTGATCACCACCGCTAAACGCTTCAAGGAGCCGGGACCACCAGAGTTTAAGGGAGAGCCAAAACCACTTATGCTTAAGCATGGATAAAGCGAGATCACCAAGATATTTGATGTCTTGAATTCTCCGAGGAACAAAGGTTCCCTTTACGCCTTTATGTTGTGCGAGAGGCGATTCTTGGTGGAATCGATCAAACGTACTCAACCTACCGTGATCAAGATGTCTTGGGAGAAGTTCCAAGAGTCGTCAACGACAAATAATTTCAAAAGTATTCGTCACATGAAGGAGGTGGAGTTTATCAAATTGGAGCAAAACAATATGACCGTGTCGCAATACGAGGCAAAATTTATGGAGTTATCCCAGTTTGCGTCCCACTTGGTGGATAATGAAGAGAGAATGGCGCGAATGTTTTTAAGAGGTTTGAAGCCGGAGATACGTCAACATCTTATTTCACATAAACTATGTTTGTATTCAGATGTTGTAAATAGGGCTCAATTGGTGGAGCGCGATAACGAGTCAACGCAACCAAAAGAGAGCAGCCGACAAAATGATAATACCAGTGAGAGCAGTCATCGAAGCGGTGACAACAAGCGTGGAGGGAATCACCAGGCTAGAAATGGTAACCACTTCGATGGTAATCAGGGCCAAAATAATAAGAATGGACATTTCAAGAAGAGGAGATTCAATAATGATGGAAAGACGCCGTCGATTAAAGACCCGTTGTTAAGGAAGGAGAAAGACCACCTATCATATGCTTCAAATACGGAGGGGAGGGACACATCAGTCCAAATTGCGCGATGCCGTCCAAATCATGTTATAATTATGGAAGAGAAGATCACTTAGCCAGATTTTTTCGTTCACCGAAGACAAATTCAGCTAGGAAGGAGACACCAAAGGCTGTCCTAGAAAAATCAAAGTCGGTAGTGCGAGGGAGAGCATTTGTTATGACCTCCCAGAAAGCAAGAAACCCGAATGAGGTCATCACGGGTAAGCTTATCATAAACTGTAGCGAAGTCTATACTTTATTTGATACCAGTTCTACCCATTCTTTTATTTCTCCTACTTGCGCTCAACGATTAAATTTGACTCCGGAGAAATTAGATTTTGACTTATCTGTGGAATCTCTGTTGGGAGAAACCTTCATTACATCCACGGTTTATAAGTCTTGTTTGGTTCAAGTTGGTACCCACACATTACTTGTCAATCTTATTGCATTAAAAATACTTGCATTTGATGTAATTCTAGGGATTGATTGGTTAACTACTCATCATGCAAAAATTGACTGTTTTCGTAAGGTTGTTAGCTTTCATATTCCTTATCGACCTATTATGCGAATTCAAGCAACCAAACCATTAAAATCAATCACTGTCATCTCAAGCCATAAAACTATTCGTTTATTAAAAAATGGATGTCAAGCTTTCTTAGCTCATGTCACAGATCTAAACAAAAATACGTCAGTTTTGAATAATATTTCTATTGTTAATGAATTTCTGACGTATTCCACGAAGAACTTCTGGCCTACCCCTCGAGGCATGAAATTGAATTTTGTATCGACCTTGAACCCAGACAAAACCCATTTCCAAAGTCCCATATCGAATGGCTCCTATTGAACTTCAAGAGTTAAAGACTCAAATGCTGGAATTGTTAGACATTGGCTTTATTCGTCCTAGTACTTCTCCTTGGGGTGCTCATGTTCTATTCGTGAAGAAGAAAGATGGGAGTATGCGACTTTGTATTGATTATCGGGAGTTAAATCATCTCACCATCAAAAATAGGTACCCATTACCACGTATTGATGACCTGTTTGACCAGTTGCAAGGAGCCAAATTCTTTTCAAAGATTGATCTTCGTTCCGAATATCACCAATTGAAGATTAGAACCGATGACATTCCAAAGACGGCTTTCAGAACTCGGTATGGGCATTACGAATTCCTAGTCATGTCCTTTGGATTGACTAATGCTCCTGCTGCCTTCATGGATATGATGAACCGAGTATTCAAGGAATATTTGTATCACTTTGTGGTCGTCTTTATTGATGACATCCTTATTTATTCCAAAAGCCGTGAAGATCATGAGGAACACTTGAGGCTGATACACCAAAAGCTTCGTAAATACAAGCTTTATGCCAAGTTGAAGAAATGCGAGTTCTGGCTTAAGGAAGTAGCATTTCTTGGGCACGTGGTATCAAGACATGGAATATCTGTTGACCCAGCAAAGATTGAAGCTATTCAAAGCTGGGAGCAACCTAAATCGATGATCGAAATCGTAGCTTTCTACTTAATTTGGTTATTACCAGAGATTCGTAGAAGGGTTTTCTCGAATCCCTACTCCACTAACTCAGCTGACTCGGAAAGATACAAAGTTCGATTGGAGCGAGGAATGTGAGAAGAGTTTTCAAGAACTCAAGAGTAGACTCATTTCATGTCACGGAGGGATTTGGCATCTACAGTGATGCTTCGGGCAAAGGGTTAGGATGTGTTCTCATGCAACATGGGAAAGTCATAGCCTATGCCTCACGACAACTCAAAGAATATGAGAGGAATTATCCTACTCATGACCTAGAGTTAGCAGCTGTTGTCTTCGCACTTAAAATTTGGAGGCATTACTTGTATGGGGAGAAAGTGGAGATCTTTACGGATCATAAAAGCCTCAAATATTTCTTCACTCAAAAGGAACTCAACATGCGACAACGACGTTGGCTTGAACTGTTGAAAGATTATGATCATACCATCCAATACCATCCTAGAAAAGCGAACGTGGTAGCTGATGTAAGACACCGAATTTTTTTTTAAATAAATGGAATTTCCTTTATTTATTATTTTGAAATAGTAAGGGTTGATTTGATTAATGTGGATAGTTATGGGTAAAATACGCAAATATTTCGAATAAGCAAGTGGTTATAAAATATTCATTATAGTCGGAATATTCGTTTGGTCGTGGAATATTCGTGATTTGTCGGGAATATTCGCATTTACCTACGCAAGTCTTTTGTGGGCCCCATAACTGAAAGCGATTGGATGAAGAAAATGACAAATATAAGTTGTTTATAAATAACGCGTAGTTATTACAGTTAATACATTGGAATACCCAAAGGGTTAAAACACACTAATACGCTGCGTTGTTGAACGAGAGCACACCGGTATTGCACAAATTATTGATTTTTTACGTAGTAGAAGGCACTACTCAATAATTGTTACAAATTAATTACGCTTCAAAGATTTTATTTTATTGATTCAATAATTGCTTTGCATTGATATTTTATATTCTTGTTGTTTCAATAAATTGTCATTACACAAGATTTTCCATTATCCGTGACGCCCCAAAATTAGGTATACGTCACCCATCTTGGGTCGCCACTTACATGGTACATTAATTCAAATACAACTTACTAATATAACTGCTGTGGTATGCAATACGACATAAACTTTGAGTTTGAATACAAATATTGTCTACTAGATATTATACAAACTCAAAAGGAGTCCTCATTACAACTATTATCACACTATTTCACGAATAATAGTGAGGACTACTAATGCTATCCTCTCGGACCATTACTTCGCTCTCCCCGACTCGTCCCAAATACTATGTTCTCATTTCAAGAGAACGGTGAAAGAAAGGGTGAGCTCAACTAGCCCAAGAAGAAATATTATGACTAAGATAATGCGAATAAATTATCATTAGCCTTCAACAAAAGTTAAACCGATAAAATACAATAGACAACCGTTTAATCAGTGGCGGAATAAGCAATCCATTAAAAGAGTCAAGTAGAGAATAAAGTCTACTATCTTTTAGGTTTTAAAAGGTTTTCATCAATTTTTATCGCTGAGACTCAGCTTAATAAATAAACCACCACATTTAATCATCCCCGTACTACTACCAAAGGATTTTCATCAAATTATCAATGGTCATGACTATACCGAATCACCCATGGTCATAATCATACCAAAAACTATCCATCATCGCATTACATGTGCCAATCGAGGACTTTAGTCACATCATTTATATCAAGTCATGATTATACCGAATGATCCCTGGTCATAATCATACTAAGTTCATCTATGCACGTAAGCCAAAGATAACATAATATAACATGAGGATGATGACAATGACATAATAATTCAATAAAACAAGTTCAAGAATTATTTAATCCATGAATTATTAACGTCCAAATTGTCAACATGATCTTTGCTTTAAGAGAGTAAAATTCAAGAATGATCGGAAGAATATTTCCATGAAAAGATATCGGATGAAACGCAAATATCAAGGATATTCTACTAATTTCATGGAGTATAAAGTCAAAGTTTTAACCAACCGGGTATAATAAAGAATGGAATAACAAAAGAAATCACCATGCATGCGGTGCCGCATGAGTTTATTCCAACATAATAATAATAACGGAACCGTGTCGTGAAATTCACACCCATTGTGATGTTCCAACAGAATAATAAAGATGGAACCGGATCCTGTAAAACACACGTATAGGATATTCCAACAGAATGATAAAGATTTTAACCAGTCCTGTAAAACACACGATGTGATGTTCCAACAGAATAATAAAGATTTTAACCAGTGTCCTGTAAAACACATGCATGTGATGTTCCAATGTAATAATAGAAGAATGTCACCAAGTATAGGGTAAATCATGATACAAAAGTTATTCCAATGTAATAATAAGCAATGGAATAACATAAGGATTTCACCAAGTAAGGGTATGCCACATGATACAGTGTTATGTATAGTAGGTATGCCACTTTTACAAAAGTTATTCCAATGTAATAATAATGAATGGAATAATGAAGTTCTCTTCAAGAAGAAAGAATAACACCCCTTACCGTAAAAGAACTGAATATAGAAGTAGTGAAGTAGCAGAATACTCTTCTTCTTTTTATAATTTTCTCTCTATAGCTTCTCTCTATAATTTCTCTCTCTAGAGTTTCAATGAATTCGTAAGAAAATAATGAAGAAATGAGCTTCTATTTATAGGAAAATGGAATGCATAAGAATTAATCCATGAACTATCCATTGATTTACTTTAATGACGGTCCATATTTAAAGAAAAATCTTTTAAATAAAATATAATATATTCTATTTATATAAAAACATTTTACTATGCAAACACTATGCAATACTATGCAAAACACTATGCAAAACACTATGCAACACTATGCATAATAAAATATAATATATTCTATTTATAGAATAACTTTAATAAAGTATTCTATTTTATATAAAAGATGTTTCGCTTTTATTACGTTAATAATACGAATAAAACAAAACGTCATTATCGCTATAATAATTCATATTATTAATCGACAATAATGGAATCAAACCGAGTGACTTCTCACATAAGCATCAATAATCAATACCGTAGCTACTATGCAACCACACGACATCAGATTTTTTTACCACCGAGTAGTTCAACAAGAACCACGGTAAAACTTCCGCCGTTATTTCAATAAAATATTTTGTCGTTTTCTCAATCCGACAATAATTACATTGCTAGGTCCACCAATGATTGAGTCAGTTGTACGAAATATTCCTCGCTAAACCGAATATTCCCCGACCAATCGAATATAATATAACCACTTGCATACTTTGCAAAATTTATAAATACTACCCACAACTATAATATTATCTCAAATTCACACTATAATATTAAAAATTATTTCGACTAAATTTAAATCTTTATTGATAAAATATGGGGTCTCACATTATCGATCCCTCCTTATGGAATTTCGCCCTCGAAATTAGGGTACGTACCTGGTATGATAAAGAGGTGAGGATACCTTGAATACCTTTATCGTTGAAAACATTTAATTCATCTTTGTAATCCGCCAAAGATATTCATTAACAATTCATCTTTGCACTACAAGCCAAAGATATATAACTGTAAAACCAATAATACTGAGACTCAACTTAATAGTATCACAACCATGAATTATCCATGCACTACTGGCTAAGGATATTCGTGTTTTCAATTACGGTCATGATTATACCGAATAATCCGTGGTCATAATCATACCAAGTCTATCAATGCACTACGGCCAAAGATGACTTTTACCACATCCATGAATTAATATTTCATTCTTTGAGACTCACCAATAATTAATCCATATCATCGAATCATCCCCGCACTACGTGCCAAGGATATTCATTAGTATCACGACCACGAATTATCCATGCACTACTACCAAAGATAATCGTGTATTCATTAGTATCACGACCACAAATTATCCATGCACTACTGACTAAAGATAATTGTGTATTCATTAATATCACGACCACAAATTATCCATGCACTACTACCAAAGATAATTGTGTATTCATTAAGTATCACGACCACGAATTATCCATGCACCGCGGCCAAAGATAATCGTGTATTCATTAAGTATCACGACCACTTAATTATCCATGCACTACTACCAAAGATAATCGTGTATTCATTAAGATCACGACCACAAATTATCCATGCACTACTACCAAAGATAATTGTGTATTCATTAAGTATCACGACCACAAATTATCCATGCACTACTACCAAAGATAATTGTGTTTTCAATTACTGATTATGATTATACCGAACAATCCCTGTCATAATCACACCAAGTCCATCTATGCACTTCTGAGCCACGTATGACTTTCAACATAATATAAACATGAGGATAATGATATAAAGAATCAATCAAATGAGATAAAGGATAAATATTAAACATTTATAATATAATTTATCCAGATTCAAGAATATCCCCATGTTATCAATCACTTAATAATCTCATAATCTAATAACATTAATATTATAATAATATTTTAATCACTTCTTAAATTTATAAACAATTTATCTCAATTGTTTACGCTTTACCATATAATGCATTTAATCATTCAAAATGCCATACTCATAAAAATATCATCACCAATTATCAAATCCTCATCAAAAAATATGCATATACTCTATATAGGATTCTCTAGCCATAAAATCCTATTTTCAACTTTGTTACTTCACATAACATATTTAACTCATATGTTCAGTAACTAAACTATTTTCATGAAAAATACCAAATCAGTCCCAAAAATATTTCTTTTCTGGGATTTAGCATAATATAGTCCCATGATGAAAATATATTTTCTCTTAATTTTTAAAATTCATTTTCTATTTTTCAAAAATCAATTTCTAATTAATTTCTTAAGAAATTAGCTACCTCAAGTTTAACTCCAAAATTCCCAAATCTTGGCAGGACCTTACACATGTTAATGTGAGCTTCTAGTTTAAATTTCATGGTCATCGGAGTTATAGAACTCCTAGGTTATAGCGTTTTTAAATCGGAAAAACCTAAATATTGAAATAGTCATAACTTGCTCATTTTAAGTCGAGAATGAGCTCATTTTTGGACAGGAGATACTTTATACCATATACCTTCATGTCCCAAAAGGCCAGAATTTTTCTCATAATTTAAGTGGCCGAAACAGCCCTTAAAGTTTCTGGGCAGTAGCATTTTGAAATTTACAGCTTTGGCCTCCTTTGCTAAAATCAGTCCACACAAAAATCTACAACACCTTTTCCAGTAATTCCACTTGAATTAGTTAGGTAACTCATAGATCTAACTCTAGGACTTGACCACATTCAAAAATTCAAAATATAATAAGAGATATGGTCAATTGAATTTCATGTTACGTTTTTCACCAAAATCTGATTTTCAACTTTTTGTGATTTCTAAGAAACTTTCATGTTTTCACATACTAACCAACATAACTCATCATAAAACTTACTAATACCATGATTTTCATCAGTCCTATGCTTTTATTATGACTTTCATCATAAACCACGTAAACAGATCCTTTTAGTTGAAGAAATATTTGAGGATTTAAGAAATGGGTTTTTGTACTGGGGTCAATACAAAATTCGATTTCACGCTCTAGGGTAGGCTAGGAAATCTTCAAGAATACGTCAAGAAATTTATTAATGATAGAAATATCATTCAAAATCATTATTTTATCCAAGACTTGGATAAGACGTCACATTGATACCAACTGTGACTTCTATCCCTTAACCTAGATAGCACCTCACAATGATACCTATAAACTTGCCATCTTCATTCACGATGTCACCTACGTAAAGTCCCATTTGGTGCATTCCACACAAGGAAGTCAACAACGAAAGGTTCGAGAGCTCTTTACTTATGGCTTGATATAACAAAGGATTAACTTTAGGGTTTGGTTACTTTGAATTAGGTAACAGGTTGTTATAAATATAAAAGCTAACAACCTTACGAAAAAGCATGATGAGTAGTTAACCAATTGATTCCTAAAATCAAAGGCAAGTATTTTCAAAGAGATAAGATTGACAGGTAACGTGAAAGTTTCGATTTGAATCAACAAGATTTATAAACAGTGGAGGTAACGAAGGTTTCTCCCAACTAAGTTTAAACAGATAAATCAAAGTCCAATTTCTCTGGAGTCAAATTTAAACGTTGAACGCAAGCAAGAGAGATAAAATAATAGGTAGAACCGGTATCAAATACGATATAGACTTCGCAAGAGCTTATTCTTAACTTACCCGTGATAATTTTATTCAGGTTCCTCGTCACGAGAAAAAAAAACGCTCTCTCTTAAACTACCGGCTTTGGCTTGTCTGAGACATCCTTTGGCATCACTATCTCAACTGGACTTGACTTCACCATACGACAAAATCGAGCTAAGTGACCTTCTCTTCCGCAATTAAAACACGCTTTGGATTGTCACAGACAGTTTAGACGGATGTGTCCCTCCCCGTCCGTGATTTGAAACATAATGACCGGTGGTCGTTCTTCTTCCTTTGAAACGGGTGCTGATGCCGACGTCTTCACGTCATTGTTGAACCCTCTCTTCTTGAAATGTCCATTCTTATTATCTTGGCCATGATTACCACCGAAATGGTTACCATTCTTGACATGATAATTTCCCCACGATGGTTATCATTGTTCCGATGACCGGTTGCCACCGGTATGATTATTATCGTGTTGTTGCTCATTACCTTTTGGTTGAGTGACTCATTATCGCGCTCCAATAACCGATCCTATTCACAACATCTAAATACAAACACCACACAAAACAAGGGTTAATTAACATGCAACATATTATCACTATACTCGACCGACCAATCAAATACCAAATAAATTTAGGTAGGTCATACTAGCGAAGGAATTCCCCGCCTCTCCTCCTAGTACTATTCTCACATCTTAGCCAGGATCATATCCTAAGCTCGATACCAACCGTGACACCCCAAAATTAGGTATATCGTCACCCATCTTGGGTCGCCACTTACATGGTACATTAATTCAAATACAACTTACTAATATAATCGTGCAGTATAATACGACATAAACTTTGAGTTTGAATACAAATATTGTCTACTAGATATTATACAAACTCAAAAGGAGTCCTCATTACAACTATTATCACACTATTTCACGTAATAGTGAGGACTACTAATGCTATCCTCTCGACCATTACTTCGTTCCCCGACTAAGTCCCAAATATGTTCTCATTTCACGAAGAGAACGGTGAAAGAAAAGGTGAGCTCAACTAGCCCAAGAAGAAATATTATGACTAAGATAATGCGAATAAATTATCATTAGCCTTCAACATGTGTTAAACCGATAAAATACAATAGACAACCAGGTTTAATCTGCAGCTTTGAATAAGCAATCCATTAAAAGAGTCAAGTAGAGAATAAAGTCTACTATCTTTTAGGTTTTAAAAGGTTTTCATCAATTTTATCATTTGAGACTCGACAATAAATAAACCACCACATTTAATCATCCACGTACCACCACCAAGGATTTTCAAAGAAATTATCAATGGTCATGACTATACCGAATCACCCATGGTCATAATCATACCAAAAACTATCCATCAACGCATTACAGTGCCAATCGAGGACTTTAGTCACATCATTTATATCAAGTCATGATTATACCGAATGATCCTCGGTCATAATCATACTAAGTTCATCTATGCACGTAAGCCAAAGATAACATAATATAACATGAGGATGATGACAATGACATAATAATTCAATAAAACAAGTTCAAGAATTATTTAATCCATGAATTATTAACGTCCAAATTGTCAACATGATATTTGTTTTCAGAGAGTAAAATTCAAGAATGATCGGAAGAATATTTCCATGAAAAGATCTTTGGATGAAACGCAAATATCAAGGATATTCTACTAATTTCATGGAGTATAGAAGTCAAAGTTTTAACCAACCGGGTATAATAAAGAATGGAATAACAAAAGAAATCACCATGCATGCGGTATTTCATGATGCACAAAGAGTTATTCCAACATAATAATAATAACGGAACCAAAGTCGTCGTGAAATTCACACCGAAGCGGGATGTTCCAACAGAATAATAAAGATGGAACGGCATCCGTGTAAAACACATGAGATAGGATATTCCAACAGAATGATAAAGATTTTAACCAGTCCGGTGTAAAACACATGCATGTGGATGTTCCAACGAGAATAATAATAAAGATTTTAACCAGTCCTGTAAAACACACGCATGTGATGTTCCAATGAATAATAGAAGAATGTCACCAAGTATAGGGTAAACCACAGTACAAAGTTATTCCAATGTAATAATAAGCAATGGAATAACATAAGGATTTCACCAAGTAAGGGTATCCGCGTGTACAAAGTTATGTATAGGGTATGCCACTTTTACAAAGTTATTCAATGTAATAATAATGAATGGAATAACGAAGTTCTCTTCAAAAAGAAAGAATAACACCCCTTACCGTAAAAGAACCTAATATAGAAATAGTGAAGTAGCAGAATACTCTTCTTCTTTCTATAATTTTCTCTCTATAGCTTCTCTCTATAATTTCTCTCTCTAGAGTTTCAATGAATTCGTAAGAAAATAATGAAGAAATGAGCTTCTATTTATAGGAAAATGGAATGCATAAGTAACTAATCCATGAACTATCCAGATTGATTTACTTTAATCTGACGGTCCATATTTAAAGAAAAATCTTTTAAATAAAATATAATATATTCTATTTATATAAAAATATTTTACTATGCAAACACTATGCAATACTATGCAAAACACTATGCAAAACACTATGCAACACTATGCATAATAAAATATAATATATTCTATTTATAGAATAACTTTAATAAAGTATTCTATTTTATATAAAAGATGTTTCGCTTTTATTACGTTAATAATACTGAATAAAACAAAACGTCATTATCGCTATAATAATTCATATTATTAATCGTAATAATGGAATCAAACCGAGTGACTTCTCACATAAGCATCAATAATCAATACCGTATGCTACTATGCAACCACACGACATCGCATTTTTTACCAATGAAGTAGTTCAACAAGAACCACGGTAAAACTTCCGCCGTTATTTCAATAAAATATTTTTATGTCGTTTTCTCAATCCGACAATAATTACATTATTGGGTCCACCAATGATTGAGTAGTTGTCACGAATATTCCCTCGCTAAACCGAATATTCCCCGACCAATCGAATATAATATAACCACTTGCATACTTTGCAAAATTTATAAATACTACCCACAACTATAATATTATCTCAAATTCACACTATAATATTAAAAATTATTTCACTAAATTTAAATCTTTATTGATAAAATATGGGGTCTCACATTATCGATGCAATAATTCATATTATCTGAATAATATTATTGGATAACATTATTGGCAATGTCTAGAAAGTTCTGTCTAAGGAGAGGTTTGGTCACCTAATTGCTTGGCGCCCAAGAAGGAGAGATCCTTATTGAAAGCCCCTCTTCCTCGAACTACTGGTTGCAAGATCTTGTGATTCTCAGAATATTATTTGTGAATAATTAATTATTGATTTATATGATGAGGAAAATATTGATTTTATGTGGATATAGATGGAGAAAATTTTAAAATGACAATTGTTGAAAATTAATATTTTATGTTTTTCGATAAAATAATTCATTTAAATATTTTATTTTAATAATATATTAATTGGTGATATTTTTATAATGAATGTGGGATATATGAGTATATGAGGAGGAAGAGTATTTTTGTGGCATTAAATGTTTAACACATATTTTGTGTGTTGGTGGACACAATTATTAATCAAGTTTGATTATAACTTCAAAAATCGTCTGTTTGTGGATTTCTTCCAATTTCATTTGGAATTTGGAAAACCTTTCTTCGCAAAGTTGTAGAGAATTGAATTTCCTATAAAAAGTCGAAAGATTGAATTTTCCTCGACAAAAGAGCTATTTATTATGAATTATTGAAGTTCAAAGATCCAAATAATTGATTTTGGAAGTTTTAATTATTTTTTCAAGAAAAACATTTTTGGTGTGTTAAGTGGGCCTAGCATGTGTTATTGATTGCTGAAATCAAATCTCCAAAAGTGGGCGATATAAATTTTAGCAAATAATAATAATATTATATTAAATTTTCTACTTTGGTGTTCTAAGCATTTTCCTATAAATAGGTGCTTAGGTTAGAATTGAAAATTACACCGAAATCAAGTTTTTCTCTCTATATTATCGAGCATATTCTTGTGAGTATTTTGAGTATACTTTGAGTGTTGCTATATGGTGCAAGTTCAAGTCATAGCCTATATCCTGTTTTCAACTAAAGTCTTGCCTTTCGAGGTAAGGGATGTTATTTTATTCGAAAATGATATTATTTCTTCAATATCATTATCTTAAATATTGGTTGGAAATTTTTATCAAATTTGGAACTTTTTCATGTCGGGGTTACTATTCATAAGTTACTATTTACGAGTTACTATTCATGAGTACTATTCACGAAGCGTGATGATGTTTTTTGGGAAATTTCTATCTTTTGGTGTCTGAGTTACTATTCACGATATACTGATTATTCACGATACAACACTATTCATGAATACTGGCACTATTCACCTAAAAAAATGAAATTTCTTCTTTTTGTCCAAAATATCTATTCGGATACTAGCTTTGATTGTATCCATGTTTTGATCATTCTTGAATTTTACTCCACTCGATTACTTATGAAGTATTTTTGAACTTGGATTTTTAAAATACTGAATCCTTAATATTTGTTCTTTTGTTTCACTGGATTCGTTTCCTTTAAAATATTTTTCATCATCCTCAGTCCTAAATGATGATATTACTGAATATCTTTGGCTTATAGTGCAAAGATGAATGATTTCTTGATGAATATCTTTGGCCCGTAGTGCAAAGATGAGTAGGTGTTGAGATGAACATGACCGACTGATTAATATCTTTGGCCCGTAGTGCAAAGATGAACAGGTGTTGAGATGAACATAACAGACTGATTAATATCTTTGGCCCATAGTGCAAAGATGAACAGGTGTTGAGATGAATATGACCAACTGATTAATATCTTTGGCCCATAGTACAAAGATGAACAGGTGTTTAGATGAAAATGACTAACTGATGAATATCTTTGGCCTGTAGTGCAAAGATGAATATTTGATTCCAGATATATATTGATTGATGTTACAGGGATAAAATATCAACGATGAACTTTTAAATTCATATATAGAAGATAGTAGTTTGCATTCTCTACTTAACTCTTCTAATGAATTATTATTTCCGCTGCGAAGATTGATTTAAAACTGGTTATCTATTGTATTCTATTAGATTTTTCCCTGTTGAAGACTAACGATAATTTGTTGTATATTATCTTAGTCATAATATTCTTTACTGGGCTAGTTGAGCTCACCCTTTTTCCTTTTTGTTCCATTTTTCTTCTCAGGAGGCAAGAATGTAGCGAATACTAGTCGGGGTATGGAATGAAGGTTCTAGAAAGAGTTGTTTAGTAGTCCTCACCATTTTTATAAAATAATGTATCAATAATTGTGATGGGGATTTATTTACGTGTGGATATTGTCTAGAAGACAATAATTGTATTTAAACTCACAGTATATATGTTGTCGTATTTTGCACGACAAATAAATTAATAAAGTTGTAGTTATTTCTGTACCATGTATTTGGCGACTCAGAATGGGTTGGATGGAATGGACCTATTTTGGGGGCGTCACAGCTGACGCATTGAGTAGAAGATCATATGCGAGTACGAGTGCAATATTGTCAACGCAAAGGCCCATTTTGTATGACTTACAAAAGATGGAGATAGAGATAAAGACTCCAAGGACCCACGTGATGATGGGGAATATACGAGTAGAACCGACTTAAATTGATAAAATTAAAGATGCTCAAGTTACAGATCCGGAGCTGATGCGTATGAGGAAGAAAGTGCAAGAAGGTGCGATGCCGGAAGCAAAAATCGATGAAGAAGGAATACTTCGAGTCAACTCCAGACTTTGTGTTCCTAACGACCGATTTAAAGTATAAAATCATGATGGAGGCGCACAACACACCGCTTGCAATCCATCTCGGAGTACCAAAATGTATCATGATCTTGACATACATTTTGGTGGGGCAATATGAAGAGAGAGATAGCGCTGTTTATCTCAAGGTGTCTAACGTGTCAACGAGTCAAGGCGGAGCATCAAGTACCAAAAGGTCCATTGCAACCACTTGAAATTCCAGAATGGAAGTGGGAGTACATTACCATGGATTTCGTTACTGGTCTTCCCAAAGTTTCTCAAGGCATTGATGCGATTTGGGTCATTGTTGATAGATTGACCAAGTCTACTCATTTCTTACTGATACGAGAAACTTATACACTTGAACGTCTTGCTAGTATGTACATAAACGAGGTTGTAAGATTGCATGGTATGCCAGTATCCATAGTTTCTGATCTAGACCCAAGATTCACTTCGTGATTTTGGGTTAGTTTGCAAAAAGCTATGGTCACAGATTTATGATTTAGCTTGGCATATCATCCTCGAGATTTACGAACGATGGAGAGGACTATTCAAACTCTTGAAGATCTATTAAGACTCTGTGTCCTTGATTTCAAGGGAAGTTGGGACAAGTTCTTACCATTGGTGGAGTTTTCCTACAATAACAATTATTAAGCAAGTATTGGCATGGCTCCATTCGAAGCGTTGTATGGAAGAAAGTGTCGTTCTCCAGTATGCTGGGATGAGGTGGGTGAAGCAACGTTGTTGGGACCAGAGTTGGTACGTATGACTATGGAAAAGATTCAAACGATCCGGCAACGTATAAAAACCTCACAAGATCGACAAAAGAGTTATGCTGATCTTCATCGAAAGGACGTGGAATTCGATATAGGAGATCATGTGTTGTTATGTGTTGCTCCATGGAAAGAGGTTACGAGATTTGGAAAGAGAGGAAAGCTCAATCCTCGATTCATTGGCCCATTTTTAATCATCGATCGAGTAGGAACTGTGGCCTATAGACTCGCTTTACCGCCAAGTATGTCTCGTGTTCATAACGTTTTTCACATATCCATGTTACGTAAATATGTGGAAGACCCGAACCACATTATTGAGTTGGGCTGAATCGAAATAGCGGAAGATTTAACGTATGAAGAGGTTCCTGCTCAAATCTTGGATAAGAAGGAACATATTCTACGCTCGAGGTTATACCTCAAGTCAAAGTTTTGTGGAGAAACCACGATGTTGAGGAAATGACTTGGGAGTTAGAATCAAATGAAGTCAAGGTATCCTTACCTCTTCGATATACCGTGTATGCGTACCCTAATTTCGAGGGCAAAATTTCTTAAGAAGGGGAGGTTGTAAGACCCCAACTTTTTGAATAAAAATGAATTTTCTATAATTATCATTTTTGAATATTATGGAATGAATTTAATATAATGTTATAGTTGTGGGTAATATTTATAAATTTTGCAAAGTATGCAAGTTGTCATATAATATTCGATTGGTCGGGGAATATTCGTTTTAAACAGAAAATATTCATACGATGACACAATCATTGGTGGACCCCACAACAGAATTATTGTCGGATTGAGAAAACGACAAAAATATTTTATTGAAATAACGGCGGAAGTTTTACCGTTGATACTGTTGAACTACTCGGTTGTAAAAATGCGATGTCTGGCGTGGTTGCATAAGAGTAGACACGGTATTGATTATTAAGGCTTACGTGATAAGTCACTCGGTTTTGCTTATTTTATGGACCCCATTTACCTATTTTTCAAAATAATCGGTAGAAAGTTATTCGGTATAATAAAGGTGGGGGCCCATATGTGGGGCCCATGATTGAAAATGATTTTGGGGGTGGGGGAGTATGTTAGTCATGGAAGGGAGTTAATATCATTGTATATATATATATATATATATATATATATATGTTATATGATATATAATATATGTATATTATATATATATAAAAAAAATTATAATGGTGGGGCCCACAGTTGGAGGCTATTATTGTGCTGGGAAAGTTGGATGACATGATTCACGGGAGAGTGAATTATTTTTCAATCAAACATGTGCCTTATAATATATATATATATATATATATATATATATATTTTTAAAAGATTTTGCTTAAATTATGGATCGTCAGATTAAAGTAAATCAATCTGGACCGTTCATGGATTAGTTACTATGCATT
Organism: Panax quinquefolius; assembly: GCA_020205615.1. NCBI lineage: Eukaryota > Viridiplantae > Streptophyta > Magnoliopsida > Apiales > Araliaceae > Panax > Panax quinquefolius. The sequence goes on along the minus strand of CM035171.1, from coordinate 54,813,832 downwards.
CCATTTTCCTATAAATAGAAGCTCATTCCTTCATTATTTTCTTACGAATTCACTGAACTCTAGAGAGAGAAACTATAGAGAGAGACTATAGAGAGATAGGAGAAAAGTATTCTGCTACTTAACTACTTTTATATTCAGTTTCTTTTACGGTAAGGGATATTATTCTTTTGTATTTAAGAAGAGAACTTCTTTTATTCCATTTCTTTATTATTCTGTTGGAATAACCTGTATACGCGGAATACCCTATACGTGGTGACATTCTTCTATTATTATGTCTTTATTATTATTCCGTTGGAACATCCTCGTCATGCATGCTATAATTACTGGTTCCATTTTATTATTCTCGTCTTTATTTTCCGTTGGAACATCCTGTTCATGCTTTACGCCTACCGGACTCCGTTCTTTTATTATTTCATTCTTTATTATTCTGTTGGAACATCCTGTCGGTGTGATTTTCACCTGACCTAGTTCCATTATTATTATTCTGTTGGAATAACCTGCCTATGCGAAGTACCGCATGCATGGTGATTTCTGTTGTTATTCCATTCCTTATTATTCTCAGTTGGTTAAAATTTTGACTTCTATACTCCATGAAATTAGTGGAATATCCTTAATATTTGCGCTTCATCCAGTATTTTTCAAGGAAATATTCTTCTGAGAAATCTTGAATTTTACTCTACAAAGCAGTATCATGTTGACAATTTGGACGTTATTAGTTCCCGAATAACTTAATTCTTGAACTTGTTTTATTGAATTCTTATATCATTGTCATCATCCTCATGTTTATATTTTTTTGAAAGTCATATGTGGCCTGTAAAGCATGGATGGACTTGGTATGATTATGACCATGGATTATTCGGTGTAATCATGACCGTAATGTTACAAATGATGTGGTAAAAGTCCTCATTGGCCCGTAGTGCATTGATGGACAGTTGTTGGCATGATAATGACCATTGATGAATACACAAATATCCTTGGCCCGTAGTGCATGGAATTTGTGGTCGTGACCCTAATGAATATCCTTGGGTAGTAAAGGTGGGATGATGTGGATTATTTATTAAGCTGAGTCTCAGCAATAAAAGTGATGAAAAACTTTTTAAATCATAAAAGATAGTAGATTCTATTCTTTATTTGACTCTTTTAATGGATTGCTTGATCCGCTGCAGTTAAACTTGATGTTGTTATATTTTATCGGTTTAACACTCATTGAAGGCTAACGATAATTTATTACGCATTATCTTAGTCATAATATTTCTTACTAGGCTAGTTGAGCTCACCCATTCTTTCACCGTTTCTCTTGAGAAATGAGAACATAGCGAGGGGACTAGTCGAGGAACGGAGTGACGGTCCGTAGGATAACGCATTAGTAGTCCTCACTATTCTCGTGAAATAGTGTGTTAATAATTGTAATGAGGACTCCTTCTGAGTTTGTATAATCTCTAGTAGATAATAATTGTATTCAAACTCACAGTTATGTTTTGTCGTATTGTACACGACAGTTGTATTAGTAAGTTGTATTTGAATTTTGTACCATATATCTGACGACCCAAGATGGGTGATGTATACCTGATTTTGGGGGTGTCACAATCAGCCTATTGTACTCTATGTTGATCAACACTCTTACGTTAAACATATTTACGTTCAACATTTGGCAACCTCGCGTGCCCATCGAATAATCGATGAAAAATACTTTTGTTTGTACATAGACAAACTTACCTTCTCATCCGTACCAAATACTTGGCATAAGATAGCGTTAATAGTTCTATATCAAAAGACTTATAAACAAATCAGTCAATTCTTCAATACTTATCTAGCCATGTTAAAACAGGCATCGACTCTTTCTTTAATACCATTCATGCATTGTATAACATGCATCACATAAAACTTGACCAACACGAAGGTTAGGCAAGCGTTAAGAAAGACTTGCCTTCAAGCGTCTTCGAATATACAATTCAACTATTCTCAGTCTTTACAAGATCTACATAATACATTCAAATAGCACACTGTAATTAGTTATCAAACAAACTAACTTTACGGTTCTAACCAACTTCTTTTCTTCTATATCTTATTTGGATTTACTTCGTTATTAAAGTCGATTTGACTTTCTTTACTTCATCATGGTTTGTTAACGTTTTTATGTTACTAACCGACATTCGATCATTATTGGTTAAGTACCAACGTTGAACGTCATTTACAGTTTACTTATTACGTCTTCGCGTTCTTCGTTTAATTTCTATTAAACCTTACTAGATCTTCTTACATTAACACCTTATAAGTTATTTAAGGTCAGTCTTATTATGTACATTAAGTACCTTCAATGTCTTACTTTAGGTCTACATTCAAATGGAACAAAACCTAACTTGGTCAACATTTTTCTACTACCAGCGCTGTGGGGCGACATCCTTTGTATTCTAGTATAGTATTTTCATGAAGTTAGCAGGTACTCGGTAGAAAGTCAACATCATGGTACGACCACTTTACTACACTGGTTTTGGAGCTGCGGCGCCAAGTCTATGCACCAGTTGGCCAAAACAGTTTTATTATTCTTACGAAACTCCCGGCTTCCTAATTTATTCGTTTTACATCCGAATTGACCCATTCGAAAGCCTACAACTCACAAATTACATCCTTTATGTGTTCGTATAAGAATTTCACATTTTCGAATCCGTTAACTCAGAATTCACCTTTGAGTTCATTTTTAAGCGTTCGTTTAACGTTTTCGACCGTTCAATACTCGTTTTCTTCGTTATAAGTCGGAATACGACGATTCTTTCGCCAATGACTCTTAATTACCTTATCTCACGTGTTGGCATTGGAAACCATCGTTTTCAAGTCACACGGCAACTTTTGACCTTTAATCCGGGTTTTTTACGTTTTTGACGTTTAACGTCTATTTTCGTAAAATTCGCCATAACTTCGTTACTCGTGTTCTATAAGCCAAATCAAATGGAAAACTCCATTGATTCATCATAGTCATCCTAACCAAACAATAAGCACATTCCTTAGCTATAACGGTTTTCAAAACGTTCATTCATAACTAAGTTAACGTTCAAGACTTTTTACGGTTTTAACTCACATAAATACTTACGATTTCTATTTGGTCATGACCTATCAATGATTTGGTCATTAATAGACATCCTTATATCTCCTCAATAAACATGTTCCACCAATCCACGATTCTTCTACGAGAAAGAAATTGAAAAAGATGAAGATTACGGTTTATGAGAATTTACCTTTGAAGAAATTAACGTTCTTGATAAACGTCTATTGGTTTGCTTTGAAGTAGAATGACTAAGCGTTTCTAGCTCTTTCTCTCTCTCAATATGTATTGGTCAAGCTTTGTAAAACCTCAAATCACCAATTCTTTCTTTGTATATATAGGCAACCAAATAAGGGGAAATATGGTCCATATGGCACCTCCTTTGCAACTTTGTCACCAAGTAAAGTACTTGGTGAGCAAGTTGTCTACCTTGCTTGGCCACCAAGTGGTAGGCCACCACCCTCAGGATCATACCATGGGTTGCCCATGGGTTTTACCCATCCTATGACCCACCAGTTGTTCGAATTCCATGATTTACTTTTCGGATTGGGCTTGACATAAATTAACGTTGGGCCTTAACTTGGGCTTGAACACTTAATTCAGTGGGCTTGCTATTGGTTTAAGTCCAATTAGATTATACCAAACCCTTAACTCATACTCCATTAATACGTCGTGTATTCTATACGTATAACTCACGTATTCTCTTCGTTTAATACTCATATAATAATCGTATTATACGTCGTACTATTCTTCATACCATACTCATATTTATACTAGTATAATACTCGTATTTCATACGTATAATATCCGAAACGACTATACGCATTGTATTTCCCTTTCGGAAACCTCTTTCACAAACCCTTAGGTTTTACGTCCGCAAGCGAAAACTTCGTTTGCCACAACGGAATTATTATTGGATATTCCATACTATCTTCGTATTCTATCATTATGTGTTTCTCAAAATTTCAAACCCTAGCTCCGAACAAAATCGGATTAATAGTATTTTTACGCAATATTCTCGAAAAACCTTCGTTTTCGTCTTGATAATTCACAATCATTAATACTAGCACAAAGCCAGAATACTAACTACATCCATATATTCTAGGTCATAGAACGACCTTCGAACATCTTACTCACATAATAAATCAATTAAATTCATTTAATTCACATAATCAAATAAAAATTTAATTCATTCAAAATTCCAAATTCTCGGGCGTTACAAAATAATATTACCCACATACTACAGAGTATGGAAGAAAATAGTATTCCTTATGAATACTAAAAAAAATATCCCTTACTTTAGAAGAAGACTGGATACTGGAATAGTGAAGTAGCAGACTTCTCTTCTTCTTTCTCTCTATAGCTTCTCTCTCTATAATTGTTCTTTTGAGTCTTAGTGAATTGGTGAGAATGAGCTTCTATTTATAAGAAAATATAGTTTCGATAATTGCATGTTTTGGGACTCGAAATATTACAGTATAATACCTTCATCTTTTCTTTCATTTTTAATTTAGTTCCTGCAAGTATTATCAAACTTGCACCACCTCCCCTAATAGTACATCTTGTGAATCAATAGTACAATCATGTGAATCAATAATTACAGTATAGTACCTTCATCTATACCTCCATTTTTAATTTAGTCATGCAAGTATTATCAATCTTGCACCACCTCCCCTAATAGTATATGCATGTGAATCAATAGTACACACATGTGAACAAATAGTTATAAGCATGTGAATTAATAACAATTAATTGCTCATTTATCCGATTAATTACACGATTGGTCAATATAACCTCCAAACATCAATTATTATCGGAATAGATGTCGATTTCCACAAACACTAATAATCCCAACACAACGGAAATATCAATTTCATCTTTAATAAACACGAACTTATTCATCACTAATATTATAACTCACAATATTTAACAACCAGATCATTCCCAAGAAAGAGGGGGCTTTCCAATAAGAATTTCTCCCTATTAGCGCGCATTAGGTGACCAAACATCTCCTCGACAGAACTTTCTAGACATTGTCAATATTGCAAATAATAATATGAATAACTTTGTCGTCTCAATTATTGATTTAATAATAATAAATATTATGCAGATGATACTGTGACAATAATTGAATCAATAATATGAGATATATTATGCAACAATTACTGTAGCAATTACCACGTGTATTACTGTACTTTTATCACCGGGTAGTTCAACAGTTTAACGGTAAAACATTTGCTGTTATTTTTATAAAAAGATAATTCTATCATTTTCTAACTACGACAATACTTTCGATGTGGGGTCCACCAATGATTGTGCCGTCATCCGAATATTCCCGGTTAAAACGAATATTGTAACAACCCAATATTTTCTATATAAATAAATCAGAAATTTTGCGTATAATTTTTTTTTTATATTTATTAAAATAAATATGGGGAATATGTGCCAAGATAATGGGTATATGTATTTATGTGATAAAAAAATATATTTATTACATGAATTATTACAAATAATTTTTATTATTGATTATATTCTTATAATAATTAACTTTAGAGTAGAAATATTTTTATTAATTATATTCTATGAAAATATGTTATTTAAATAATATATGAAATGATTATAGAATTATTATAATAATTATTTTATATTATTATATGGAATTATTTCAGATTAGTTAAGTTAATTATTTTTCTAACTTAATTAATAATGTTATTTATGTAAGATAAATCAGATATGGAATCCAAACCCTAATTTTGGATTTTGATCAAGGAATGAGAATTATAATATAATATTAATTATATTTTGATTTTTTAGTGCTATAAATATGTACTGTATGTACGTATTATTAATGGTTGGTCAGTTATGGTGTATTATGACCAAACCCTAGCAATATTTTTATAAACCCTAGTATTATTGTTAAACCCTAATTTCGAAGGCAAATGAGACTTTAAAAATCTGTTAAGACACTGTGTTATGTGGTGAATGATGTGTACTATAAAGATTTGATGCTAATTAGGAAAACCCTAACTATAAGAGACTCTAATTGTAAATTAAAACCCTAATTTCTAAAATTTGAAACCTTAAATAATCATTAGTGAATTGCCAAATGGAAACCCTAATTTAAAACTCAATTATGAGTCTGAGATTATTATATTACTGTGTTATATGATTTTATGATTAATTAGGTCAACCTTAATTAACATTTAGAAATATTAATTTCTAAAACCCTATTATTTAAATTATAAACCCTAAATTATAAATTGTAAACTCTAATTGTTAAATTAGCAAGGTTACTTATAATTAGTAAATAATACCCTAATGTTCATGTATAATGTAATTAGAACCCTAATCTAATTAAGGAAACCCTAATTACAAATTTAGACACTAAAATTTTTATTTTGTACAAACCCTAATTATAAATCCTACCATTTTGTGCTAACCTTAGGGTTAAATCCTAAGGGTCAAACCCTAAGGGTTTGACATGTTACATATTTGCCATTAAATTCATAAGGCCAAGGACAAAAATGCCCCTCTTGCATAATTGTAGCTAACTTGAATTATTGGCCAACACTTTAGTTGGTTACCAACTCTTGACTTCCTTGTGACTGAAATTAAATGTATACCAGCCACTACAACTCAGCCATTACATTACAAGTTATATATATATATGGATTGGGAGAGAGAGAATTGCATTTGCTAACTTATTTTTGTCCCAACACTCAAACTAAACTCTCTCAAGCTCCACACCTCCGAAATTTATAGTTTTTCAGTCACAAAAACAAGCCCCACTAAAACATATAACAACATCAGTAGCCTTGAAGTAGAATTTGATCATAGAAGGTATGAACCCTAACTTAAAAATCTGACTTTTGATGCTATTTAAATGTTATGATTGAGTGTTAAAATATGCCGTTTATAGTATATAATGATGATCTGGGTTAATAGATGTTAGATCCATAACATCTATAGGCTCGGATTTGAAGTTTTACAAAATCTGGAAAAATTTGTTTTGTGTTTTGACAACTGAATGTCAGGCCTTATATCTCTGTGATCTTTAATGCGTTTTGTGTTTTAAAAGTTTGTAGTTTTAATCTGATATGTGCTCTTGGATCTGGGATTGAAATCAGACTTAGATCAAATGTATATTGCAAGTTATGGAAGGTCAAACTGCGTTGATCGACCATGACTTGCAAAGTTTCTGGGTAACCCAGATGTCCCCAGATCGTGTTTGACAAATTTTGATGGCTCTAGATCTGTCAGTGTGTTGATGTTTTGGCTCTATTGTTGTATCTATGTTGTACTGGGCTATATGATCCACAATCTCATGCCATAATATCACCTAAACATCAAATAAAATTTGGACTTAGTTCTTTGGTCAGTAGGTTGCACGCTTTTACATTTTCTAGGTAACCCGCAAAATGCGAACGTGTCGTCGTACAAGGTTTGGCAAAGAGGATCTCGCTATTGTGATGTCGTTAGATCAATGATTATGTGTTAAATATGTTAATGTGCATGCTGGATACACATTAAAACCATTATAACAAACATAGCAAGCCTAGAATGTGTGATATAAGGCTTGGAAAGTGGGTGTCTCGACTGTTCTTCATTTTTGGGAAAACCCAGAAAATGAAGAACACTCCTGACAACATTTTTGGAGTTCTAGATCTTTCTGTTGTTAGTTAGTTATGTTATGTTATTATTTTGATATTGTAGAATGGTATATGGAGTACACATGAAAGTCATTATAACACTTAGATCGTGACCAGGGTGAAAGATCATCATAGTCAAACTTGGATTGACCATTTGTCGAAGAACATTTCTGGAAAACCCAAAAATTTTCAAAGATAGCTTTTATGGCACACTTTGTGTAACGCCCCCAAATCCGGGTATCTTCCAACCCGGCAGATGGTGCTCCACGATACTACAATCCATACAATCATTCCATTGAGATAACTACAAAATGAGTGTAATTACTATTTTTGTATTACATTTGTATAAATCCTTTCCCATGTTCATTAACCGAATACATTCATTGTTCTTCATAAGTATATTACAACCAAATACACTAATCTATTACAGGACAATTAATTATCCATCTTAGCCTTGCTTTTATCTCTCGAATTCAAATACAACTTAATAATACAACTGTCGTGTACAATACGATAAAACATAAACTGTGAGTTTGAATACAAATATTGTCTACTAGAGATTATACAAACTCAAAAGGAGTCCTCGTTACAATTATTATCACACTATTTCACAGAATAGTGAGGACTACTAATACACCATCTAGGACCATCACTTGTTCTCCAAGCTAGTCCAATTTAGGTTCTCATTTCACGAAGAAACGCGGAAAAAGAAGGGTGAGCTCAACTAGTCCAATGAAAAATATTATGACTAAGATAATGCGAGAATAATTTATCATTAGCCTTGACGATGTTAAACCCGATAAAATATAATAACTATCAAGTTTAAGCTGCGGTGGAACAAGCAATCCATTAGAAGAGTCAAGTAGGGAATAAAATCTACTATCTTCTATGATTTAAAAGGTTTTTCATCACTTTTTATCATTTGGGGCTCGACAATAAATATTCCACATCATCGAATCACCCCTTCACTACTGACTAAGGATATTCTTTAGTATCCACGACCGTGAATTATCCATGCACTACGACTTAAGATAATCATGTTTTTCATCAACTATCCCGATCATGCCATAAAAAAATTCATCTTTACACTACGACGAAAAAAGAGAATACATAGTCATAAATCATACCAAAATTGTCCATCAATGCACTACAGAGCCAATGAGGACTTTTTCCACATCATTTGTAACATTACGGTCATGATTACAATAATAATCCACGGTCATAATCATACCAAGTCCATCTATACTCTACAGCCACGAGATGACTTTCAACAAAATATAAACATGAGAATGATGACAATGATATAAGAATTCAATAAAACAAGTTCAAGAATTAATTTATCTAGGAATTGATAACGTCCAAATTGTCAACATGATACTTTTTTGTAGAGTAAAATTCAAGAATGCTCGGAAGAATATTTCCATGAAAAGATCTTTGGATGAAGCCTTGAATATCAAGGATATTCCACTAATTTCATGGAGTATAGAAGTCAAAGTTTTAACTTACCGAGTATAATAAAGAATGGAATAACAAAAGAAATCACCATGCATGTGATATACCGCATACAGCGAGTTATTCCAACGAATAATAAATAACGGAACCGGTCCGGCGTAAAAGCGCGCATGCAGGATATTCCAACGAGAATAATAATAATGGAACCGAGTCAAAGTAAAATTACGCAAGCGGGATGTTCCAATGTAATAATAAAGAATGTAATAACAACGAAACCACAATGCATGCGGTACTTGCATGAACGAGTTATTCCACGAATAATAAATAATGGAACCGAGTCCCAAGCGTAAGCATGAAAAAGATATTCCGGCGAAATAATAAATAATGGAACCGAGTCCCAAAGAAGCGCGACGAGGGATATTCCGACAGAATAATAAAGAACGGAATATTAGAAGAATTTCACCAAGTATAGGGTAGCCCGCGTATAGAGGTTATTCCAACAAAATAAGAAAGAATGGAATAACAGAAGTTCTCTTCATGAATACAAAAGAAATAATACTCCCTACGAGTACAACAAGTAATATCCCCTGCCTTAAGAAGAAGAGTACTAGATATATGAGTAGTGAAGTAGCAGAATATTTTTATTCTTTCTCTCTATAGTTTATCTCTCTAGAGTTTCAGTGAATTCGTAAGAAATAATGAATGAATGAGCTTCTATTTATAGAAGAATGGACTGCATAGTAACTAATTCATGAACGATCCAGATTGATTTACTTTAATCTGACGGTCCATATTTTAAGAAAAATCTTTTAAATAAAATATAATATATTCTATTTATAATCTAATAAAATGAACAACTTTATAAAAGATTTTACTATGCAAACACTATCCAGGCACTATGCAAATACTATATCGTAATAAAATATAATATATTCTATTTATAGAATAACTTTCTAAAAGTATTTTGTTTTATATAAAAAGATTTTCTATTTTATTACATTAATAATACCAATAAAACAAAACCGGTGACTTATCACATAAGCATCAATAATCAATACATTGTATTAATATGTAACCAAAAGCGCGACTTATCCAGTACATCTCATTTTTCTTTACTACCGACCGATTAGTTCAACAATATTAACGGTATTAGTAAAACTTCCGCCGTTATTTTCATAAAATATTTTTGTCGTTTTCTCGATCCGACAATAATTTTGTTAATGGGGTCACCAATGATTGTCTGGTCATACGGATATTCCCAAACAAAAAAGAATATTCCCAACCAATCAAATATTATACAACAACTTGCATACTTTTCAAAATTTATAAATACTATCCACAACTATAACATTATCTCAAATCCACACCATAATATTCAAAAAAATATTTCGAGAAAATTAAATCTTTATTCATAAAATCTGAGGTCTCACAATCTCCCCTCCTTATGAAATTTCGCCCTCGAAATTTACGTACGTACCTGGTATGCCGAAGAGGTGAGGATACCTTGACTTCATTTCAGATTCTAATTCTTGAGGTATAACCTTTGAGTGTTGAATATGATCCTTTTTATCCAAGATTTTAACACGTATCTCCTCATACGTTAAATCTTCTGCTATATCGTTTAGTTCTAATTTAATAATGTGGTTCGGGTCATCCAAATATTTATGTAACATCGATACGTTAAAAATGTTATGAACACGCGACATACTTGGCGGTAAAACGAGTCTATAAGCCACAGTTCCTACTCGATCAAGGATTTCAAATGGGCCAATTAAATCGAGGGTTGAGATTTCCTCTCTTCGTTGATTCTTGCTTCTAGAATAATGCCCTCTTGAACCTTCTTCTTCACATTCATCAGCTCCGGGTGTGTAGCTTGAGCGGCTTTAACTTTATCGATTAAAGTCGATTCTACTCGTATATTCGTTATCTTTACGTGGGTTCGTATATTCGCACTTGTAACCGCATACGATCTTCTACTCAACGCGTTAGCTACCATGTTTGTTTTTCCTACGATGGTATTGAATGGTATGATCGTAATCTTCAACAGCTCGAGTCAACGTCTTTGGCACATTACACGTTCATTTTAGTTGAAGAAATATTTGAGGGTTTAAGAAATGGGTTTTGTACTGGGGTCAATACAAAATTCGATTTCACACTCTAGGGGTAGGCTAAGAAGTCTTCAAGAATACGTCAGGAAATTTATTAACAATAGAAATATCATTTAAAACTATGACCCTCATCCAAGACTTGGATAGTACGTCACATTGATACCTATCAACTTGCCACCGTCACAGAAAGTCTGGCTTCGGTGCATTCCACACAAGGAAGTCAACAACGAAAGGACCGGGGCTCTTTGATATGACAATGATTGACTTTAGTGGTTTGGTTGCTTGAATTCGCATAACAGGTTGGTTAGGAATATAAAAGCTAACAACCTTAGGAAAAGCATGATGAGTAGTTAACCAATCGATTGCTAAAATCGCATCAAAGGCAAGTATTTTCAAAGAGATAAGATTGACAGGTAATGTGAAAGTGTCGATTTGAATCAACAAGATTTATAAACAGTGGAGGTAACAAAGGTTTCTACTAACGAATTTTCAACCAATAAGTCAAAGTCTAACTTCTTTGGAGTTAAATTTAAACGTTGAGCACAAGCAAGAGAGATAATAGAATAGGTAGAACCGGTATCTAATAAGGTATAGACTTCGCAAGAATTTATAATTAACTAACCCGTGCTAATTTCGTTCGGGTCACTCGCTTTTTGAAAAGTCACAAAAAACGTTCTCCTTGAAACCACCGACTTTTTTTTGTCCGTATCAACCTTTGGTGCCACCATCCCAGCTGGACTTGACTTCACTATATGACAAAATCGAGCTAAATGACCTTCTCTTCTTGAAATTTCCACTTCTATTATCTTGGCCATGATTACCACCGAAGTGGTTACCATTCTTGGCATGATAATTTCCCCCACGATGGTTATCATTATTAGATGGTCGTTGCCACCCAGTTATGATTATTATCGTGTTGTTGGTCGTTACCTTTTGGTTGAGCTAACTCAACGGTCTCATGTGCTTCATTGCTTATCTCAGCATTTTCAGATGCCATTTTCAAACACTGTCATAAAACAAGGGTTAATTAACATATCACATATTATCCCTATACTCTAACCGACCAATTAAATACCAAATAAACTTTGGTAGATCATACTAGCGAAGGAATTCCCCGTCTCTCCCTCCTAGTTCTTGTCTCACATCTTAGCCGGGATCATATCCTAAGCTTTGATACCAACCGCTGTGGCGCCCCCAAAATTAGGTATACATCACCCATCTTGAGTAGCCGGATCATGGTACATAATTCATATACAACTTAATAATCTGCTGTATAGGTGTAAATACGACAAAACATAAACGTGAGTTTGAATACAAATATTGTCTACTAGAGATTATACAAACTCAAAAGGAGTCCTCATTACAATTATTATCACATTATTTCACAGAATAGTGAGGACTACAAATGCACCATCTAGGACCATCACTCTGTTCCCATTAGTCCCATTACGTTCTCATTTCTTGAAGAGAACAGTGAAAGAAAGGGTTAGCTAAACTAGCCCGATAAAAATATTATGACTAAGATAATGCGAGAATAATTTATCGTTAGCCTTCAACAGTGTTAAACTGATAAAATATAATAACTACCATGTTTAAGCTGCGGTGAACAAGCAATCCATTAGAAGAGTCAAGTAGGGAATAAAATCTACTATCTTCTATGATTTAAAAGGTTTTCATCACTTTTATCGGCTGGGCTCGACAATAAATATTCCACATCATCGAATCACCCCACTTTTCTACTGACGAGGATATTCTTTAGTATCACGACTAGGAATTATCCATGCACTACGGCTTAAGATAATCATGTTTTCATCAACGGTCCTGATCATGCCATAAAATAATTCATCTTTGCACTACGACCAAAGAGAATCCATAGTCATAATCATAACAAAAAATCGTCCATCAATGCACTACACCAATGAGGACTTTTTCACATCATTTGTAACATTACGGTCGTGATTACAAAGAATAATCCTCAGTCATAATCATACCAAGTCCATCTATGCACTACAGAATACGAGATGACTTTCAACAAAATATAAACATGAGAATGATGACAATGATATAAGAATTCAATAAAACAAGTTCAAGAATTAATTTATCTAGGGCGATATCGTCCAAATTGTCGACATGATCTTTGCTTTGTAGAGTAAAATTCAAGAATGCTCGGAAGAATATTTCCATGAAAAGATCTTTGGATGAAGCGCAAATATCAAGGATATTCCACTAATTTCATGGAGTATAGAAGTCAAAGTTTTAACCAACCGAGTATAATAAAGAATGGAATAACAAAAGAAATCACCATGTATGTGATATACCGCACGGTTTATTCCAACGAAATAATAAATAACGGAACCGGTCCCAAAGAAAAGCATGCATGACGAGGATATTCAACGAGAATAATAATAACGGAACCGAAAAAAAATTCACACCGGCAGGATGTTCCAAATGAGAATAATAAAGAATGTAATAACAACAGAAATCACAATGCATGCGGTACTTGGCATAGACGGAGTTATTCCAACGGATAATAAATAATGGAACCAGTCCGGCGTAAGCACGTAGACGTGATATTCAACAAAATAATAAATAATGGAACCGAGTCCCAAAACGCGACGATATGATATTCCGAAAAAATAATAAAGAACGGAATATTAGAAGAATTTCACCAAGTATAGGGTAGCAGCGTATCTCGGGTTATTCCAATGAATAAGAAAGAATGGAATAACGAAGTTTCTCTTCATGAATACAAAAGAAATAATACTCCCTACGAGTACAACAAATAATATCCCTACCTTAAGAAGAGAAAATCTTTGGATATATGAGTAGTGAAGTAGCGAAATACTTTTCTTCTTTCTCTATAGTTTATCTCTAAAGTTTCAAAGTGAATTAAGTAAGAAATAATGAATGAATGAGCTTCTATTTATAGAAGAATGGATACATAAGTAACTAATTCTTGAACGATCCAGATTGATTTACTTTAATCGACGGTCCATATTTTAAGCAAAATCTTTTAAATAAAATATAATATATTCTATTTATAATCTAATAAAAGCGAAACAAAGTCTTAACAAAGAATCATATGAATATCACATTAACAATTACATGCTTTATTTCCATATTTGAACAATTATCTACGAAGCATTATGAAACATTTGACTAGTACTTCTCATGTATCATAACAACAATTCCAAAGTATATATAATAGCTTAGGAATGATGAACAAATCGATAGACCATGAACATACTCTTTTCGTTTTCATACTTGAAAAGGATATCCGCACTAAGGCCATCCACGAGTCTTTACTTACGAGCACTTCTGGGTGATCGACTATTGTACTACTATGTTGATCGACACTCTTCGTTAAACGTATTTACGTTTAACATTTGGCAACCTCGCGTGCCCATCGAATAATCGATGAAAAATACTTTTGTTTGTACATAGACAAACTTACCTTCTCATCCGTACCAAATACTTGGCATAGGATAGCGTTAACAGTTCTATATCGAAAGACTTGTAAACAAATCAATCAATTCTTGATACTTGTCTAGCCAGAGTTAAAAACGAGCATCGACTCTTTCTTTAAAACCATTCATGCATTGTATAACATGCATCACGTAAAACTTGGCTAACACGAAGGTTAGACAAGCGTTAAAAAGACTTGCCTTGGCGTCTTGAATAAATAATTCAACAATTCTCGGTCTTTACAGGGATCTACATGATATATTCACATAGCACATTGTAATTAGTTATCAAACAAACTAACTTTATTGTTATAACCAACTTCTTTCTCTTCTATGTCTTATTTGAATTAACCCGTTATTAAAATCGATTCGACTTTCTATACTTTATTACGGCTCGTTAACGTTTTTACGTTACTTAGCAGACATTCGATCATTATTGGTTAAGTACCAACGTTGAACGTCATTTACGGTTTACTTATTACGTTCTCGCGTTCTTCGTTTAATTTCTATTAAACCTTACTAAATCGTCTTACATTATCACCTTATAAGTGATTTAAGTTCGGTCTTATTATGTACATTAAGTACCTTGATGTCTTACCTTAAGTCTACATTCAAATGGAACAAAACTTAACTTGGTCAACATTTTTCTCTTTATTTGCGTGATGACTTGACGCGACATCCTTAGTATTCTAGTGGCCTTTGCGGCGTGAGTTAGCGAAGGTACTCGGTAGTCTCAGCAGCTTATTCTGACCACTTTATCTTGGTTTTGGTGCTGCGGCGGCCCAAGTCTATACACGATTAGCCAAAAATAGTTTTTTTTTTTCTAACGAAACTCCGGCTTCCTAATTTGTTCGTTTTACATCCGAATTGACCCATTCAAAAGCCTCTGACTCACAAATTACATCCTTTACGTGTTCATATAAAAATTTCACATTTTGAATCAGTTAACTTTCGAAATTCACCTTTGAGTTCATTTTTAAGCGTTAGTTTAACGTTTTCGACCGATTCGATACTCGTTTTCTTCGTTATAAGTCGAATCTGACGATTCTTTTTTTGCCAACGACTCTTAATTACCTTATCTCACGTGTTGACATTGGAAACCATCATTTTTCAAGTCACCGACAACTTTTGACCTTTAATCCAAGGGCTTTTTACGTTTTTTCGACGTTTAACGTCTATTTTATAAAAATTTGCCATAACCGTTACTCGTGTTCTATAAGCCAAATCAAATGGAAAACTCCATTGATTCATCATAGTCATCTAACCAAACAATAGGCACATTCCTTAGCTATAACGGTTTTCAAAACGTTCATTCATAACTAAGTTAACGTTCGAAGACTTTCTATGGTTTTAACTCACGTAAACACTTACGATTTCTATTTGGTCATGACCTATCAATGATTTGGTCATTAATAGGCATCCTTATATCTCCTCAATAAACATGCTCCACCAATCTCTGATTCTTCTACGAGAAAAGAAATCGAAAAAGATGAAGATTACGGTTTATGAGAATTTACCTTTGAAGAAATTAACGTTCTTGATAAGCGTCTATTGGTTTTGCTTGGAAGTAGAATGATTATAGCGTTTCTAGCTTTTCTCTCTCTCAATATAGTTGAACAAGATTTGTAAAACAACAAAATAACCAACCTAAGCTTTGTATTTATAGGAAACCAAAATGAGGGGCAAAATGGTCCATTCCCCCACCTCCTTACTATTTCACCTCCTTTATCATCTTAGCTTTGTCACCAAGTAAAGTACTTGGTGAGCAAGTTCACTACTACTTGGCCACCAAGTGGTGACCCCACTCCTCTTGGATCATCCCATGGGTTTGCCCCATGGGTTTTACCCATCCATGACCCATCGGTTCGACCCGCGGTTTACTTTTTGGATTGGGCTTGACATAACTTAACGTTGGGCCTTAACTTGGGCTTGAACACTTAATTCATTGGGCTTCTTTATTGGTTTAAGTCCAATTAAATTATACCAAATTCCTTAACTCATACTCCATTAATACTTCTCGTATTCTACTGGCATATAACTCACGTATTCTCTTAAATCTAATACTCATACGATAATAAGTATTATCGTCGTACTATTCTTAATACCATACTATATATATTATACTAATATAATACTAATATATTCATATATATAATATCCGAAATGACTATCGCATTTCATTTCCTTTGAAAAACCTCTTTCACAAACCCTTAGGTTTTACGTCCATAGCGAAAACTTACGTTTGCCATAACGAAAATATTATTGGATATTCCATAATATCTTCGTATTCTATCATTACGCGTTTCTCGAAATTTCAAACCCTAGCTCAAGAGCGAAATCGGATGAATAGTGTTTTTACGAAAACATTCTCGGAAAACCTTCGTTTTTCGTCTTGATAATTCACAACCATTAATACTAGCACAAAGCGAGAATACTAACCACATCCGTATATTCTAGGTCATAGAATGACCTTCGAACATCTTACTCACATAATAAATCAATTAAATTCATTTAATTCACATAATCAAATAAAAATTTAATTCATTCAAAATTTGAAATTCTCGGGCGTTACATTCTTCCCTCCTTATAAGGATTCCATCCCCAAAATCTACGCTCTTCTTACACATAAAAATGAGAAACTTTTCCTTCATTTTACTTTCGAGCTCCCACGTTGCTTCTTGACATCATGGTGGTTACTCAAATTACCTTTCTTGAAGGTATTACTTTATTTCTCAAGACTTGTTCCTTCTATCAATAATTTGAATCGGAAGTTCTTCATACGTTAAGTCTTTTTCTACTTGAATAGACTTCATATTCTATTACGTGCTTGTAGTCCGGTTTATAAGGGCCTTGACACAACACGTGAAACACATTGTGTATTCTTTCCATTTACGGAGGTAAGGCTACTTCATAAGCTACCTCTCCTACCCTTCTTAAAATCTCAAAAGGTCCTACAAACCTTGGACTTAACTTCCCTTTCTTTCCCAAAATGTATCTTCCCTTTCCAGGCGATACTTTTAGAAAAACATATGAACTACTTCAAACTCCTCTTCTCTCGATGAGGATCTGCATACTTCCGTTTGTCTATCTTGAGCTACTACTAATCGAGCTCTTATCGAGCTTCACCACGTATACTGCGTTTGTTGTTGTACCATCTCGGGTCCCAACATTCGGCGTTCACCTACTTCATCCCAACAAAGTGGTGTTACGCACTTCCTTCCATCTGGCAGCTTCGTGGTGGCATGCTATACTAAGCGTGAAAACTATTGTTATGGCGAATTCTACCAAAGGTAGATGTTCATCCCAACTCCCTTGAAATCCATAACGCGAGATCTTAACATATCTTCTAGCGTTTGAATTGTTCATTCACTTTGTCCATCCATGCATGGATGATATGCCGTACTACTCGATCTCAAATGTGTTCCCATTTGTTCTTGCAAACTCCTCCAAAAGTTCGACGTGAATCATGGATCACGATCGGACACAATTAAAATAGGTACTCCATGTCTAGAAATGACTTCCTTGACATAAAGCTTAGCTAACTGCTCTAGGTTATACCTAACTCCTATTGGTAGAAAATGAGCCGATTTAGTTAACCGATCCACTATTACCCAAATAGCGTCGTATCCCTTTCTCGTTGTTGGAAGTCCCACCACAAAGTCCATGGTGATATGCTCCCATTTCCACTCCGGAATCTCCAGTGGTTGTATCAATCCACTCGGTCTTTGGTGTTCAGCCTTAACTTTCTGACAAGTTAAGCACTTACTAACGTATTCTGCGATCTCTCTCTTCATGTTCGACCACCAAAAGTTCTGACGAAGGTCTTGATACATCTTAGTACTACCGGGATGTATCGAGTACCTCGAACTATGGGCCTCACACATAATCTCTTCTTTCAACTCGAAATTATTTGGAACCCAAATTCTTCCTTCAAAACGAAGTAAACCTTCTTTATCAAGGTTATACTTAGTCTTCACGTCATCCTTCATTATCTTCCTCACACGTTCACATTCTTCAGTACTTATCTGTACTTCCTTAACCCGTTCCACTATCGTTGGTCGAGTCTCTATTGAGAATAACATCTCCCCGTTTCACTTGGTAACAACTTCTAATTCCATCTTTTCCATCTCTTTATTATTAACTCATTACGAGTCGTTAACATTGATAGCTTTTCTCTACCCTTCGACTTAGCGCGTCGGCTACTACTACATTCGCTTCCCGGATGATATAAGATATCACAATCATAATCTTTTATCAACTCTAACCACCTTCTCTTGCCTCATATTCAACTCCTTCGTGTGAAGATATATTTTAGACTTTTATGGTCCGTGTATATCTCACACTTCTCCCCATATAAAATAATGTCTCCATATTTTTAAAGCAAACACTACATTTGCCAATTCTAGGTCATGAGTAGGATAGACCTTCTCATAATCCTTTAAGCGGCGTGATGCATCTGTGATGACCTTGCCATCTTTGCATAAGCACATGACCTAGTCCTCTATCTGAAGCATCGCTATAAACTACAAAATTCCCGTATCATCTGGTAAAGATAATCTGGTGCCTCACTCAACCTCCTTTTTAGTTCTTGAAAACTATGCTCACACTTTTACGTCCATACATACTACTTCACAGACTTCCTTGTCGGTTAATCAGCGGAGTAGCTAATTTAGAAAAGTCTGAATGAACCTTCTATAGTATCCGTAACCCAGAAAACTCCTAACCTCGGTTGGCATTTTGGTTGCTCCCCACTCATTCTTTGCTTCCACCTTATTTGGATCTACGGATATGCCATCTTTATCTATAACATGTCCTAGAAAGCGCACTTTCGTTCGAGCCAAAATTCACACTTAGTGAATTTACGCATACAACTTCTCCCTCCTCGTAGTGTTTCCAACACTATTCTTAAATGTTCGACATGATCTTACGGCGTCTTAGAATAGACTAGAATATCATCAATGAACACTCTGATGAACTTGTCCAAATATTGTTTGAACACTCTGTTCATCATATCCATGAATCTGGTTGGCGCATTAATTAACCCAAACGACATAACCAAAAACTTCGTAATGCCCATAACGAGTTACGAATGTAAATCTTAGGTATATCTTCCTTCCTCTCACTTTGAGTTGATGATACCCGTGCGCAAAAATCTATCTTAGAAAATACTTTGCCCCTTTCAAGTGATCAAATAGATCATCGATCACAGGCAGCGGGTATTTATTCTTAATCGTTAACTTGTTCGACTCTCGATAGTCGATACAAAGTAAATAACGATAACGATCCGTCCTTTTTCTTACAAACAATATCGGTGCTCCCCCCGGAGACACACTTTCGGTTGAATGTACTTTCTATCTAATAGTTCTTATAATTGAACCATTAACTCCTTCATCTCAACTGGCGCCATCCTATATGGTGCCTTTGAAAGCTGATGTCGTGCAGACAACAAATCAATCACAAATTCTACATCCCTATCTGGCGGAATCTTGGGTAACTCCTCTCAGAAAACACATCCATGAAATTCTTGAACTACTGCTTATCTGTTCCAATGATGTTCCCACTCTTTGGGTATCCACCACATGACACGATAACCCTTACACCCTTCTTGACATCTTCTAGCTTGTGTCATGGTTAGACAACAAGAATGTCCGGTGATTTATTTCCATAAAACACCACCTCGGGTTTCTTAGAAAGCCTTAGGTTTACACTCTTTCTATAACGATCTTATTATTGCTCTATGGTTAATTAACCATCCATATCGAGAATCACATCAATTCCCTTAACCTTATCGGTAAAAGATCTCTGATAATCTAATCTACCCACGATATCTACAAACAATTCCTATGAATGTGTTCAATGGGAATTATCTCCTCGTTTGCTACCTTAACGTCTAAAGGTATTTCTAACTTTTCGAGATTTAATCCCAATTGCTTAGCAAATCCACATCTATAAAAAAACAAGTAGCACCCAGAGTCGAATAACACGTAAGCATTTATTTAGTTGGTTGGAATGATACTACTTTACTACATCCGTTGATCTGACCACATCTTGAATGGTCGTATTAAGCGTTGGTGAGGTCTACCCTGAATGATGGTGTTGGTCGATGTGGCCAAATTGCCACTACGAAACCTTTACTACCCTCCCCCCCCCCTTCTTGGGCAATTTCTTGCCATGTGGTCCACCGACCCACAAACAAAACATCCCCATCTTTTCTTAGGATTAGGACAGTTGGGAGATATGTGACCCTCCTATCCACAGTTATAACAACCCGTTTTCCCTTTCAGGCAGACTCCCAGATGAGTCTTATCGCATGTCTTGCATGCCTCCATCCTACGTTTAGGATCCCCTTGTTTCACCCCAGTATTCCCAGGGTTAAAATTCTTCCTCTTAGGCACATTGCCACTACCGCTGGCAACCTCTGCCTTATTTCCTCCCTCTCCCTTACTCTTATTCTTTCTATCCTTGTGGTATTGGGTCAACGCCTCACTACCACCCTCCGCTATTATCGCCTTTTCCAGAATGGTCCCATAGGAAGCACTCTGAAAAACCGATATCCTACTATAGAGCCAGGGTTTTAGGCCCTGCTCAAACCTACGAGCCTTCCTCTCCTCCGTGTCCACTTGGTGTGGAGCGAACCTTGCCAATTCATTGAATTTTGCCGCGTATTGGGGAACAGTCATGTCCCCCTGTTTAAGTTCGAGGAACTTAATCTCCATCCTCCCTTGCATGCTAGTAGGGAAGTAGTTCTCGAAGAATACCTTCTTAAAGCTGTTCCCATATAACGACTTCCATTCCATTCCCACCACAGTGAGCCTCCCACCGATGGTTGGCTTCCCCTTCATCATATAGGTCACAAAAGAAGTCTTTTTGCCTCGATATCGTTTAATAACAAATGCCTTCTCTATTCCTTGACCCATATACGGGCCTCCATTGGGTCCGTCGTTCCCTTAAATTGGGTGGACCTACACTCTTAAATTCTTTAAAGGTAGTCGTTAAGGGCTACCCTAGGTCTGGGTGCTCTACCCCGACTTGGTTAAATCGTTGTTAGTTAATAAATTAACGAACTCTTGCATTGGGTTATTAGGACCCCCCTCGTTATCATTATGCGATTCCGCCTCTTGGTTACGTTGTCTTCTTCTTGGCGGCATTTCTGATTAAATAAATAAAGTTCCATTATTACTTATTTGCTTACTTTTAGTTATTAGTCGTCAAACAAGCTGAACAATAACTTTCATACAACAAAGCAAATTAAAATAAAAACTTCCTTATATTAAAATGCTTCTTTATAGATCAAAACTATTTACAAGTTGCTTTCCATAGCCCAAAAGCTATTACATATATATCCCGTGATTGACTTTTACAAAAATTGGGATTTACAAAAAAGACTACCCTTTAATTATACAAAAGAGGGTTTTATGTCACTACACAAAAGTATGTACCATACTACTTCTAATACTGCCTAACAGCATTCTCATGCTTCTCGTTCGCTAGAATCGACACAATATCTCGACTTATAGTATGTCGAGTGCATCCCGACTCGATAGAATAACAAGCTATCTTAAGCTTGAAATCCTCGTCTGCCTTTATCATTTATATATGACATTAAATGCTATCTTACGGTCTTTTTCACCCGGTTTCTTACACGAAGTTCTACGACCTCGTTCTTATAGTCCCTAGCCTTGTCGATCATGAGCACTTTCTCATCATGCTCTATCTCATAGTCGACTCTGCGGACTCCTTACGCTCCATAGAGATCAACGATCTCTTCCTTACAGTCTTGCACCATATTGTGCGATTGCGTTCTGATCAAAACCTTTGAGAGGTACATTGCCCTCATAGTCTCTGTAGGTGGTGTTGACTCTAGGGGCGAGGCATCACCGTGATGTCGATGTCACCTCCATGTCATCCTCCACATCTATCATCATATTCAGATATGATGTTATTCCCATAGTCTCCTCGAATAGTCCTCCTCAAGTAATATTCCTCGAGCTCGACTCTTCTAGAATCACTACGGTATATACTGCTATATAAACACAGTCTTATCTCTCGACTCGGTTCACGGACTCCTCGTTGATCACATGTATATCCCTATACATCAAGCTATCGTGACATCTACAATAACACATAACAAATTGATTAGTACATAATACACAATAATATAAGCACAAATCACATTTAATCCATTTAGGGTTACTTTCCATCTTTTAAATCTTTGATCTTGAGTTTCCTCGATACCTTATTAACTCATTTGACTCGAGTTAACTTTCTTGGACTCTTCCTTTCTAACGAGGTTATTAGCCTAAGGTTTCTTCCCCCTTAAGTTTTATAACCTAATGCTTTGATACCAACTGTGGCCCCCCAAATCCGGGTATCTTCCAACCCGAGCAGATGGTGCTCCACGATCTACAATCCATACAATCATTCCATTGAGATAACAACAAAATGAGTGTAATTACTATCTTTGTATTACATTTGTAATAAATCCTTTCCCGGTTCATTAACAAGATACATTCGTTGTTCTTCTTAAGTATATTACAACCAAATACACTAATCTATTACGGGGACGATTAATTGTCCATCTTAGCCTTGCCTTTATCTCTCTTAGAACTCTCGGTTAGTTTTGACTTTAGCTTCTGAACATATGGTTCAAGCAAGAATGAGCATAACTAGCTCGTGAAGTCTTAACAAAGAATCATATGAATATCACATTAACAATTACATGCTTTATTTCCATATCGAACAATTATCTACTGAAGCACTATGAAAAACATTTGACTAGTACTTCTCATGTCATAACAACAATTCCAAAGTATATATAATAGCTTAGGAATGATGAGCAAATCGATAGACCATGAACATACTCTTTTTCGTTTTCATACTTGAAAAGGATATCCGGCACTAAGGCCATCCACCCGTCTTTACTTACGAGCACTTCTAGGTGATCAACCTATTGTACTCTATGTTGATCAACACTCTTACGTTAAACGTATTTACGTTCAACATTTGGCAACCTCGCGTGCCCATCGAATAATCGATGAAAAATACTTTTGTTTGTACATAGACAAACTTACCTTCTCATCCGTACCAAATACTTGGCATAGGATAGCGTTAACAGTTCTATATCGAAAGACTTGTAAACAAATCAATCAATTCTTGATACTTGTCTATACAGCGAAGTTAAAGCAGGCATCGACTCTTTCTTTAAAACCATTCATGCATTGTATAACATGCATCACGTAAAACTTGGCTAACACGAAGGTTAGACAAGCGTTAAGAAAGACTTGCCTTCAAGCGTCTTCGAATAAATAATTCAACAATTCTCAGTCTTTATAGGATCTACATGATATATTCACATAGCACACTGTAATTAGTTATCAAACAAACTAACTTTATTGTTCTAACCAACTTCTTTCTCTTCTATGTCTTATTTGAATTAACCCGTTATTAAAAGTCGATTCGACTTTCTATACTTTATTACGGTTCGTTAACGTTCTTACGTTACTAGCAGACATTCGATCATTATTGGTTAAGTACCAGCGTTGAGCGTCATTTTACGGTTTACTTATTACGTTCTCGCGTTCTTCGTTTAATTTCTATTAAACCTTACTAAATCTTCTTACATTATCACCTTATAAGTGATTTAAGTTCGGTCTTATTATGTACATTAAGTACCTTGATGTCTTACCTTAGAGTACACATTCAAATGGAACAAAACCTAACTTGGTCAACATTTTTCTCTTTCGTTGACGTTGGTAGCGACATCCTTAAGTATTCTAGTGGTATTGCGGCGAGCGAGTTAGCGGTACTCGGTAGGAGTCTGGCGCTGTTGACGACCACTTTATCTTGGTTTTGGTATTTGCTGGCCTAGTAGTCTGTCACTGCACCAGATTGGCCAAAAATAGTCCACTTTTTCTAACGAAACTCCGGCTTCCTAATTTGTTCGTTTTACATCCGAATTGACCCATTCAAAAGCCTACAACTCACAAATTACATCCTTTATGTGTTCATATAATAATTTCACATTTTTGAATCCGTTAACTTTCGAAATTCACCTTTGAGTTCATTTTTAAGCGTTAGTTTAACGTTTTCGACCGTTCGATACTCGTTTTCTTCGTTATAAGTCGAATCGACGATTCTTTCCCAACGACTCTTAATTACCTTATCTCACGCGTGTTGACATTGAAACCATCGTTTTCAAGTCACCGACAACTTTTGACCTTTAATCCAAGAGCTTTTTTATTTTTCGACGTTTAACGTCTATTTTCGCAAAATTTGCCATAACTTCGTTACTCGTGTTCTATAAGCCAAATCAAATGGAAAACTCCATTGATTCATCATAGTCATCCTAACCAAACAATAGGCACATTCCTTAGCTATAACGGTTTTCAAAACGTTCATTCATAACTAAGTTAACGTTCAAGACTTTCTATGGTTTTAACTTACGTAAACACTTACGATTTCTATTTGGTCATGACCTATCAATGATTTAGTCATTAATAGGCATCCTTATATCTCCTCAATAAACATGCTCCACCAATCTACGATTCTTCTACGAGAAAGAAATCGAAAAAGATGAAGATTGCGGTTTATGAGAATTTACCTTTGAAGAAATTAACGTTCTTGATAAACGTCTATTGGTTTGCTTGAAAGTAGAATGATTAAGCATTTCTAGCTCTTTCTCTCTCTCAATATAGTTGGAACAAGATTTTGTAAAACAACAAAATAACCAACCTAAGCTTTGTATTTATAGGAAACCAAAATGAGGGGCAAAATGGTCAAAATGGTCCTCCTTACTATCCCCTCCTTACTTTGTCACTTTGACCCCACCTCCTTTTGGATCATCCCATGGTTTGCCCAGTAAAGTACTTGGTGAGCAAGTTAGTTAGGCCTTAACTACTTTACTTAGCCACCAAGTGGTAGGCCCACCTCCCTTTGGATCATCCCATGGGTTGCCCCATGGGTTTTACCCATCCATGACCATTTGTAAGGTTCGACCGCGGTTTACTTTTTAGGATTGGGCTTGACATAAATTAATCCCGTTGGGCCTTAACTTGGGCTTGTATAAATATCCTTAATTCATTGGGCTTGCTATTGGTTTAAGCAATCAATCAAGAAGTATACCAAGTCTGCTGGACTTGAAGAGTTAAAGTGAATCGTAAGAAAGCCAAGTCTGACTTGAAGAGTTCAAGAGTGAACTAGAGAAGTTTCTGAGAGTCGGCGGTCTAGAAGGAATCAGTGTGATTCAAAAGATTGTAAAAGACATCCTTAGTGGATATCCTACTCATTGAGTAGAAGAGTGGACGAAGAGCTTTGAGTGCTCTGAACCACTTAAAAACAACTGTGTCGTTTACATTCATGCTATAACTGCTATATCTGCTATAATTGCCTTACTCGCTCATAACTCCATTGCTTGGTAAAGAAGATTAAAACAAATACTAATTCCGCAAAGTTTTAATCATTATCTAAGAACAAGTTAAAACGAAAAGATTTTCAAATATCTATTCAACCCCCCTTCTAGATAACTTGTGCCTACTAGAACTAATAATTGGTATCGAGAGGTGTTCTATTTTCTGACTTACACGCTTTAGTAGATCCAAATGGCACTCATACCAAGCGAATCCGAGGGATCGGGGAGGCGTGAAGCCACCAATGTGCAACAAAGATAAATTTGCTAACTAGAAAGTCGGATGCAAGCTTACATGGACTCAATAGATGAAGATCTATTTGAGATCGTTTTAATGGGCCCTATATACCGAATAAAGCTTGCACCAACCATTGACGATCCAAACAGAGTACAAATAAAAGTGAAAGAAGAATGGACAGACACAGAGAAGAGAGTTGTCCAACTTGATAAAAAGGCAAAGAACATCATGTTCCAATCCTTAGAGGACGATCTGTTTGAAAATGTTGTAAACAAAGAAAAATGCGACTAAGGAAGTTTGGGAAGCAGCACTGCGATTATTCACGAAGGAACCAAGAAGTCGAGAGAACAAGCGCCTCTCTCGACACAAAGCAGATGAAATGTTCGCTCATGTGCAGGGAGAAAACATGACTGCAACTTATGAAAGATTTAACGTTCTGCTCAACTCTCTACGGGCGTATGGGAAGATCTATCCTAACAAGGATCTAACCATAAAGTTCATGAGAGCCCTACCGAGCAGGTGGGATGCAAAGACCACAGCAATAAGAGAATCAAAGAATCTTAATGAGATGACAGTTCAACAACTGTATGGAAATTTCCTGACGTACGAACTGGAGCTGACCCAACGTGTCGAAACCTTTTCAGAAGGAAGAAGAAAGGATAAGGGTGTTTCTCTCAAGGAAAATGAAAGTACATTAAAAGTCATCACCGAGATTGACTCTGATGATGATGAAGACGATGACGATGACTTTGCTATGCTGGTAAAGAGACTAAGAAGGTTCATGTGACAAGGCAGAACCGACAAGCCAAAGAAAGTCAACAACTACGTCAGCCAGGAACAAATGAATGATTTATGCTACAACTGCAAGAAACCTGGTCATTTCATTGCCAACTGCAACAAGCCTATCAAAGAAGAGCTAAAGAAGAAATCTCAGGCAAAGAAAGAATACAAAGGAACCAAGAGGCCTCAGAAAAGAGACAAAGGCCTGGTTGCCGGAGGATCATGGAGTGATTCAGATAATGACTCAAATGCAGACTCTGGAGATGTGGAAGAACCACATATGGCCAATCTGTGCTTAATGGCCAAACATGCAAAGGACAAACAAAGCCTAAACATACATGATGTAAGTATCGATGAGGTATTTGACTTTAATTCTCCTGATGTATATATAAGTGACTTGAGAACTGCTTTGCATGGCATAACCACTGACCTACATCAATACATGAAGTGGTTCAGAGTCTTGTCTAAAGATCATTCCTTTCTTCAAGAGGAGAAGAAGAAAGTTCAAGAAGAGCTTGAAATAGCTCTTCTAAGTACTAATCTTCTCTCCAAGCTTAAAGCTGAGAATGAAACTTTAAAACAGACAAACACACATCATGCACAAAGAGAGTCTAAGCTAACCTCTAAAATTGAGGATCTAGAGAAGACTATCTCCTGCATGGAACAGATCCTCATCATCCATGGATCGCACCGCTTCTCTAGTCGAGAAGCACATTCGATGTAACGTGCTTAGGCTTTGGGGAATCCATCTCGAGCTAAGTGTGGAAAAGACAATGGAAACTAGCACTAGTAATGTCTCAAGTTTTGGTAGAGGCATTGCTTTTGTGAAATCCTCACAGCTTGGAAGAACCAAGCCAACCTTGTTCTACCGCTCTAGTTATACTCTCAGAGAAGTAAAGGATCTCACGTCGTGCGAGTTTCATCAAGGAAGAGAGAATCCAACCTCTACTTACCAACCTCAAGAATCGTGAGAGTCAAACAAAATCAACTCTACGAATCAACTGGGAAGGTACAGTAGAGGTAAAGCACACTCATCACTATTTATAAAACCTAAAGACACGTGGAAGAAAGAGAATTAGTTTAACAGAAGGTTAACTAAGGAACCAAACAAGTCCAAGTGGAAGATAAATCACCACACACACACAGGCATGCATTATAATAGATGCTTCATATGAAATAAAAATGGTCATAGGGCTACAAAGTGTTATTATAATTCCATGCATGTGAGACCCAAGATTAGACAAATTTGGGTCCCCAAAGGCACTAACAAAGAAGGACCCATGCAAATATAGGTACCAAAATGAAGGTTCAAATGTTTTGACAGGAAAAGAGCTCCACGACCTCAACATGGTATCTGGACAGTGGTTGCTCGAGGCATATGACAGGGAACAAAGCTCTACTATCCAACTATGTAGAAAAGGAGGGTCCCTCAGTCATCTTTGGAGATAACGGCTCGGCAAGACAAGAGGATATGGCTCTGCTGGCAATGGTGCAGTATCTTTCAACAAAGTAGCTTATGTGGAAGGACTCCAACACAACCTTCTAAGTATCAGCCAACTTTGCGATAAGGGTCACCAAGTAACATTTCTCAACAACCAATGTCTAGTCAGAGATTTGAAGACATCTGCCATAAAGCTGACCAGAACAAGAAAAGGAAATGTCTACACAGTAGATCTTGGTCAACTAAGCGTTGATGAGACAATATGTTTTCTGGCAAAACATCTGAGGAAATGAGCTGGCTATGGCATAGAAGGTTGTCTCACTTAAACTTCAAAAACATGTCCAAACTGGCATCAAAAGATCTCGTAGCTGGCCTACCCAAGTTCAACTTTGTGAAGGAAAGGCCATGCAACGCTGCCGCCACTGAAAGCAAACCGAAGCTCATTCAAGAGCAAGACCGCTAACTCCATCGACAAACCCTTGCAATGCTTCTCACATGGATCTTTTGGACCAATCCCAACAACTAGTCTTGAGGCAAAAGATACTCTCTAGTCATAGTCGACGACTTCACCAGATTCGCATGGGTATTCTTCCTAACTTCAAAGGATGAAACGAGCTCAGAATTAATCAAAATGTTCAGACTGGTGATGAATGAGAAAGGAGAGAAAATCAAGGCAATAACGAGTGATCATGGAAGAGAATTCGATTTCTCATAAATAGACAAGTTCTACTTTCGATAAATGGCATCGATCCATAACTTCTCGACTCCACGAACTCCTCAACAAAATGGAGTTCTTTGAAGAAAGAATGTAACTCGATAGAGGTCGAAGGACCTACTAGCGGCAGACTTATGCGCTTAAATACTTCTAGGCGTAAGCTATCAACACCGCATGCTACACACGTAATGTATCATTAATTCACTCTACGATCAAGAGGACACCCTACGAACTATGGAAAGGAAGGAAACCAAGTGTCAGCTATTTCCATGTCTTTGGTTGTGCATGCTATATTCTCAACAATGGAAAGCAGTATCTGACAAAATTCCAACCCAAGTCAGACGAAGGGATATTTCTTGGATATGCCACAGACAGCAAAGCTTACAGGGTGTTCAACAAGAAAACACTGAATGTCGAAGTCTCAATACACATCATCTTTGATGAAACTGACACAGACAAAGCAGTGCCTCTAGACACTACGACCGATAGTGCAGACACTACAAATGCAATCATTGAGCTCAACACTACGATCGTAGTACCAGACAGTGAAATTGTAGAGCATGATAATGAAATCGTAGAGAGGTCCATCCAAGAGAGCGAGCCTCCACTCCAAGAAGAAGAGATAGACCTTGAAGACCTAAGATAGGAAGGGATCGGACGGATGTCCCAACAGGAAACAGATGGGCAAGGGATCATACTCAGATCTAATCATTGGAGATCCAAGTGCAAGAGTTAAAACAAGAGTCAAGCACTCGTAATGAATGTTTCTATCTAAGCTTCCCATCACGAGATAGAGCTAAAGAAGATAGAGGATGCTATAGAAGACTCCATTGGATAGAAGCCATGCAGAAGAACTCAACCAATTTGAATGAAGCAAAGTGTGGAGATTGGTACCAAGACCAAAGAGTCATCCCACCATAGGAACCAAGTGGGTCTTCGTGAACAAAATGGATGAAGATGGGGTCATCACCGTAAAAAAGGTAAGATTAGTGGCAAAGGGCTATTCTCAAGAAGAAGGCATTGGACTATGATGAGACATTTGCACTGTTGCCGCATTAGAAGCCATCGTAATCTTTCTTGCCTTTCACGCCCACATGAAGTTCAAAGTCTTCCAGATGGATGTCAAGAGTGCATTTCTAAATGGAGAGCTTCAAGAAGAAGTCTACGTAGAACAACCTCCAGGTTTCATCAATCCATCTCTTTCCAATTATGTCTATAGATTAGACAAAGCTTTATATGGTCTTAAACAAGCACCTAGAGCATGGTATGAAACACTGACTAACTTCTTAATAGAAAATGGGTTCACTAGAGGTAGATTAGATACCACACTATTTCTTAGAAAGCATAAAGACAAAGTCTTACTAGTTCAAATATATGTTGATGATATCATTTTTGGTTCTACTGACGAAAAGTTATTTAAGAGATTCTCTAAGCTAATGCAGAGCAAGTTTGAAATGAGCATGATGGGTGACCTGAATTTCTTCCTTGGTCTGTAAGTGAAGCAGACTGATGAAGGAATATTCATTAACCAAGCCAAATACATCAAAGACTTACTAAAGAAGTATGGCATGGAATCAGCCTCTCCCATGAAAACACCAATTGCTCCTGCAACCATGACAAGAATGAGAATGGTAAATGTATTGATATAACTCAATACAGAGGTATGATAGGTTCTCTTTTATACCTAACTGCCAGTAGACTAGATATAATGTTTGCAACATGCATATGTGCTAGATTTCAGGCTAACCCTAAAGAGTCACATTTGTCTGTTGTAAAGAGGATCTTCAGGTATCTCAAGGGTACACCCTACTTGGGGCTATGGTATCCCAAGGAATCCTCATTTGAACTGATAGGATACACAGATGCTGATTTTGCAGGATGCAAAATAGACAAAAAAAGTACCAGTGGCACTGTCAACTTCTTGAAATGCAGACTTGTGTCCCGGTTTAGCAAAAAGCAAAACTCAAAGTCTCACTTCAATTGCAGGTTAATATATTGCATCTTAAGTAGCGAGTTGTGCTCAGATCCTATGGATGAGAAATTAGCTACCTGACTATGGATTCGATTTCAAATCTATTCCCATACACTGTGATAACACAAGTGCCATAGCAATAACTCATAATCCTGTCATGCATTCTAGGACCAAGCATATAGAAATAAGGCATCACTTCATTAGGGATCATGTGAAAAATGGAACTATATCTTTACAATATATCCCTACTGAAAATCAACTTGCTGATGTTTTTACAAAACCACTAGATGAATCTAGATTTAACAAGTTAATAAGTGAGCTAGGCATGCTAAATCTTCAACCATGAACTGTATGCTCTAGATTGTGCTAACCATGACAGATATAAAGGCTGTACTCAAAATCATAATCATGATCAAAGGAAGTTCACGATCGTAGAGACAAACAGACAACTACCTCAACGATCGTAGCAAAGACTCAACTATCATAGTGCAGACTCGATGATGACCTAAAGCCCTTCCAACAAGCAAAGTGAATCCTGTGATGACAAGCGTCATAACAATGCAATCTCTCTAAGAGGTGCCTCAAGGACAAACCTAACCCTTGAATCACCAAGAGGTTGGCCCTTCCTGAGTTACCTTAAAAAGAATGCTTAGTCAAAAACTCATCACAAGGATCCGGATAGACTCGACGATCGTAGGACAGACTCTACGAATGGTGATCAGACTCAACGACTGCCGGACAGACTCGACGATCGCAGGACAGACTCAATGACCAGAAGACTATCTCTACGATCGTAGTCATCCTAAGGACATCTCAGCATTGAAGACTCAAAGGGCAAATCAGTACATTCATGCACAGTCAAAATCGTAGAGCCAAGCATAAGGCGACACCTATCTCACTAAGTCAAAAAAAAGAGAAAGGGAAGCTACAAGTACAAATTGGAACCGTGTTTTTTGAAATCTGAAGTTCAAAAGATTATCTTTCTCTCTCTCTCAAAGCAAAACCCTAACTCAAGAGAAAAGCTCAGTCGTATTCCACTTCTCAACTACGTAATCATGGTCGCCTAAATGTAATCTCGTGCTATAGACTGCTTTTTGATGAGTTCAAGGATGCTCCACCAAAATTTCATAAAGACCTTAGCACTACTAAAGAAGGCAGGTCTCGAAGAGGCGCTGAGCACCGACACCCTCATCTATCTCAAGCTGGTGAAGGAGTTTTACAAGAATGGAGTGTACGAACACAACACCATCACTACACGAGTAAGAGGAGTTGAAATGATGCTAAGGGAAGAAAACTTCAATCTGGCCCTAGGTTTCAAGAACGTGGGGCACCCATTTCTAGACAGAATAAGCTTCCAAGAGGGTTTGAAGAAAATGCACCACAAGAAGAATCCCTCTGTGAAAGGCTACAAAAAGAAGGAGTTCCCTCAAAGGTACGAATTTTTGGCTGACATTATTGGGAAATGCATCTGCTGCAAGAGCTCAGGTCATGACTCGATAAATGAGACTCAGCTCAAGCTCATGTCTTCTTTGGTTCATGGTACTCAACTCAATTATGGGGATGTATTACTCGAGTGGATCGGCAAGTGGATAGTCAGCTCAAAGAAATCAAAGAGTACTCCGAAGATGTTGTATGGGAGATTCATTAGCATCATTCTGCAATCTGCATTGGGTGACAAAATTGGGGATGATGAAGGAGAAGCTATCAACCAAAATCAAAGAATGACACAACAGTTGTTTAAAAACTGGGAAAGGAACCCTGTTGATTATGTAAGAATGATGACAGAGTCCAGTGGGAGAACTGGGGAACAAAAGGAAGCAGGCTTTCCAGGAGGAATGTCTGTTATCAAAGAAGTTGAAGAAGAAGAAGAAACAGATAAGGGAGAACCCTCTACTCTTGCCAGAAAAAGCAAGGGCAAGAGAAAGCTAAGGGCAAGACAAGTCAAAGAGCCTCAAGGATCTACAACTAATATTCCTGTAGAGTCCTCTGACATAGAGACTCTAAGGAGGCTAAGGAACATGCAACAGCAAGAGGAAGCTGAAAAGGATCAAGCCACTATTTCACAGATCTTAAAGAAGAACAAGACTGGTCATAAGTCCAAAAGACCAACAGTGTCTTCGATCGTAAAGTCTCTACTGTTCTTTGAGACCAGGCCAAGTGTGGAAAAAATGGAAGAAGCTGCTTCAAGAAGAGTGGCTGATCAACGTGGCAAAACAAAGACTCAAGAGAGTCCAGAAGTGGTGACTAAAACCAGTAAAGCAAGGAGAAAGCTGGTCAAGAAATATATTCTTGAGAATGAAAAAATACTAAAGAAGGAAGCCAAGAGTGTGGCTACAAAAGTAGAACTATCCCAAGTAAACTTAGAAGAAGATGCTCCAGCTGAGGGGGAGAAGCCTACTGCTCAAGAAAAGGTTCCAGCTGGAAGGGACTCTCTAAACTTAGAAGAAGATTTATCAGCTGAGGGGGAGTTTCTAAACCTCCAAGAAGATGTTCATAGTGAGGGGGAGCCTCATAATATCCCAATGGCTGAAGAAGAGGTCCTTGCTCAAGATGGAGATGAACCAATGCCAAACCTTCCAGAGGCCATTGAGATAATGGATTCTTCAGAAGAAACCAAAGAAGAGGAAGAAAATGATGATGATGATGAGCTTGAAATTACTGGTGTAGGGAAAGATGGATACAGAAGCTATCTGTACAACCAAATGTTTTCTTACCTACCCATGATGGCATACCATCAAGCTCAAATCCTGAAATCATGGGATCACATGTTCTGGAGCTTCAAGGAATATCCAAAGAATCTCGCCTGCTCATGGATTTCGTGGAAAGTCATCTTCGCCAAAAAGCTGCTTACCAACCATTCCTCATCAAAAGACAACCTGAGGTATTGACTATCCCTACCAGTTTTAGAGTTAATCACCTGTCATCATCTTCATTTAGCTATTTCTATGAATTTTCTAAATGGTTGGAAGTGATTCCCAATCCAATAAATCAGCTTCAGCCAAGGAAATCCCAAAATTCAGAATCAAGAACCGTAAGAAGTCAACCTTACCCTACTCCCTCAAATCACCAACTCTACGATTCCAGACTCAAGCCACATCGTAGAGTCCAATGTTGAAATCGTAGAGTCACCTATCCCATATCCAAACCCAAACCCTCCAAATTGATATACCATCCTCCTCATCACATGACTTTTTTCGGTCTTGATCTTCATACCAGACAATTTGCAAGATCGATCTCCACCAAGAACCCCTCAAATGGACAATCCCCAATCAAATAATGCTCTCCAAAGCCCCGCCTACCAAGGATGACTTAAAAGAAACCTCCGAAAGCAGATGATCAAGTCTATCGAAGCAAGTCCGAATCCCACTCGATCTCCTCAACATCCTTTGAATCAAATGATAAAAGTCGCTAACAAATTCCCTAGTACAATGAATAATCGAGCTCACTACGAGGCTAAGGGAAATTATCAAAGAGATTCTCAAGAGTATATCGATGTAGATGAGATCCATTTCCAAGTTGTTTGCCAAACAAAGAGAGGTCAGGCTTGAAATGCGAAAAAACCAAGATCGTCAACATCAAATTATCTTTGACAATATTCTCAACTTGAAAGCTTCGCATACATGACTTCCAGAAATCTTATGCCAATCAGGAGCAGCATAATGATATGATTCTGACAGTCCTCCAAAATAAAGAAGCTAGAGCTGAAAATAGATCAAGGAGAATAGAGAGGACATTGCTCAAACCCAAAGCCAACTGAATGAGCTTGTTCAAGGAGTTAATCGGTTGTCTGCCGATATTCAAACCCTTGATGCTGACATAAAGGGGGAGAATAATAAAAGGAAAGGAGATCAAGGAGGTCAAGGCAGAGGAAGAGGTCATGAAACTCAAGAAAGGGGGAGAAGTCAATTTCATGCTCACACATCACGAAGCCCTCCTGCAAGATATCATCAGACTCAACGATCTGGTCAGCAGGAAATTATAACAGCTATTCCTACAGCTATTCCTCTGAGTCATAAGGAGCCAACTCCTAGCTCACAAGACGTGTCTACGGTACCCATAAGAATGCCAATTGGAGATCCTGCATTCATGCGCAGACATGAAGAGAATCCAGTTCTAAGTCTAAGCGAGCTGGAAGAGTTAGCAAGGAATGAGGAAGCTCAAAGGAAAAGAAGGGCTGAAGAGTATGCCAATCCTCCTCCACAGAAGAGACCAAGAAAACAGAGATAAGTTGAGAGTTTAATGTTTTATTGATGTAATGCTATATTGTAATATCTTCTGATCATCAATAAATTCATGCTTATTCTCTAGAAATTTCAGCTGCTCACTGAAATACTAAGTCATGTTTAAATTTCCTGCAAATGCATCTAGTCACTAATAATCATGACAACAAATCTCCTTGGTTATGTCAACATCAAATAGGGGGAGATTGTTAGGAGAATGCATATTATGATTTGATGTTTGAATGCATGTGTTCATGATTATTTGTAAGGTCCTTAAATGAATATATGTACAAGGACTTAGTGATAGATCAAAATTGTTAGGCTGATCTAAGCTTTCAACGTGTATCATTCTGTTAAAGAATGTATAGATAGAAAGATCAAAACTATTAGGTTGATCTTAAGATGTAATAGATTAGTCTTGAAGAAATCATAGTGCATCAGTTTGATCAACATTGCAGAAGTCAAGGCAGAAAATGTAGAGCCTGAAGATCGTAGTGTGCCTGCCTTGAAGGAGACTCTTCGGACTTCGTAGAGTGGTCCCAACGATTGCCGAGCTAACTCCACGATCGTAGTATGCTGAAGGAAACATGAAGTTTACAAGTCAACGATCGTAGTGTGCTCTCGGGAACGTAGAGTCAACAACACGAAGCAAGAGAAGATCGTAGTGTCTGAAGGTTTTAAAGGGTAATCAGAGTGCTCTCAACTAATAAAGTCGTAGTGTGCAAAGATGTAAAAGACACTACGATCTAAATCGTAGAACACCACGATCCAAATCGTAGAGCATCATCCGCTCACGCCAAAAACGTCGAGCCGAATGATCTGTGTTTTCAACAAGTGAGGAATGGATCCCAGATGCTGCAGTACTCATCACTCCCAGATTGTATGAAATATCCTTAGTATACAACAAAGAAGCGTATTGAAGAAGCTAAGGATAGTATTATGGGTAAGAGGGACAAAACACCTTTTCAGGTGGTAGGTGAGAAAGCGACTGCAGTGTCGCAATGTAATGCGTAATTCGTAAGATGTGCGTAAATGTCTCCATCACAAGATGTAAAGTTCAGATGCATTTAATGCCACAACGGATGGATCCAACGGATAGTTTTCAACATCACATATATACAGATCAGACAGATGAGAGAGAGTATAAGCAAGCATTAATCAAACAACGTGAACATCTCTCTCAAGCTCAACTCTACGATCTGAGATATTGCAAAGCTTGCTCAGCTACTCGGTTCTAACGAACCAAAGGCTTACACAAAGAATCGAGTAGCAACCATCAAGAACTCAACAACTATCAATCAATCAAAAAGTATACCAAGTCTGCTGGACTTGAAGAGTTCAGAGTGAATCAGAAGAATGCCAAGTCTCATTGGACTTGAAGAGTTCAAGAGTGAACTAGAGAAGTTCCTGATCTGGCAGGTCAGAAGGAATCATGTGATTCGTAAGATTGTGAAAGACATCCTTAGTAGATATCCTACTCATTGAGTAGAAGAGTGGACTAGGAGCTTTGAGTGATATGAACCACTTAAAAACAACTGTGTCGTTTACATTCATGCTATAACTGCTATAACTGCCTTACTCGCTCATAACTCCATTGCTTGGTAAAGAAGATTAAAACAAATACTAACTCCGCAAAGTTTTAATCATTATCTAAGAACAAGTTAAAACGAAAAGATTTTCAAATATCTATTCAACCCCCCCTTCTAGATAACTTGTGCCTACTAGGAACTAACAAATACTTCTCGTATTCTACGCGTATAACTCTGGTATTCTCTTCGTCTAATACACATATAATAATCAAATTATACGTCGTACTATTCTTCATTCCTTACTCGTATGCATACTAATATAATACTCGTATTTCATACGTATAATATCTGAAACGAGTATACGCATTTCATTTTCCTTTCGAAAACCTCTTTCACAAACCCTTAGGTTTTACATTCGCAAGTGAAAACTTCGTTTGCCATAACGGAATTATTATTGGATATTCCATATTATCTTCGTATTCTATCATTACGCGTTTTTTGAAATTTCAAACCCTAGCTCCGAATGAAATTAGATGAATAGTATTTTTACGCAAACATTCTCGGAAAACCTTCGTTTTCGTCTTGATAATTCACAACCATTAATGTGACGCCCCCAAAATAGGTCCATTCCATCCAACCTATTCTAAGTCGCCAAATACATGGTACAGAAAACAACTACAACTTTATTACAACAATTCTCGTGCAAAATACAACAACATAAATGCTGTGAGTTTTGATACAAATATATACCAACTGTGACTCACATCCCAACCTTGGATAGCACGTCACAATGGCACCTTACATAAAGGTATAGTCAAAAACTGTTTTAGAAATTGGAATCTTTGGAAAGTGCTCAAAGAAACCTTCGTACATGGGAGGCCATGCGTCTAGGTTATGATAGATATCATATGGCCACAGAATTATCCTTGGTTGACCCAATAGACCCCAAAGAAAAATAAGAAGATTATTATCATATTCTTCCCAATGGTGAGTATTCTCTTGACATATCATTATCTCCACTGTCTCTAATTGAGAATTATACTTCAAACAAACACCAAGATTATATAGGTAGTGCTTGTAGATATACTCAGTAAGTGGATGTGCACAACCCTGTCTTATGATGACACGAGGTTGTATGTCATTAGACATCTTGTATGATAGTGGCAAAACACCCTTCCAACGTTGGGTTTGCCTCACCCTATTTGATTCACCAAATATAACTACTAAATGATGTATACAACACCTTTCTATACTACTTAGGGAGAACCTCCACAGCTAGAGACCACCGTTCTATTTCCCCGTTACCCTCACTCGACCCAGCTACACTCTTATTTACCTGAAAAGGAATTGTGAAGCAAAAGGGTGAGCACAACTAGCCCAGTAAAGAATATCATGACTAAAGATAATTAAATTATCAATAGCCTTCATCAAGAATAAATCGTAGATTTAGAACATATGGTAGATGATAAAACTTTTCAACCATAGTTGCAATGAACGAGCAATCCATTAGAAGAGTCAAATAGACCATAAAGTCTATTATCTTCTCCACATTAAAAGTCCACCAACAATGTTTTATCCTCGTAACATTAATCAATGCCCTTTCCACAATTATATGAATAACACATAATCATAATTGTAATTCTAAATTCTTCTTCATATCCGGACGAAGATAATTTTCATCACATGTCTTTACCTGAAACATCAAAGATCATGGTTATACCAAATCACAGTTCCTGTTTATAATCATACTAATAAATTCATCTTTGCACTACGGGCCAAAGATATTCGTCAACAGTTCATCTTTGCACTATCGGCCAAAGATATTCAACAACATATCATCTTTGCACTACAAAGCAAAGATATTCATATCTCAAAGAAATATATAATCATTTCAAAATCTATACAAACCATAATTATAACCATGTTGATCAATTCACCTTTGCACTTAAGCTAAAAATATTCAATTGTAAATTCAATGGTCATGATCATACCAGTCACAATTCATCTTTGCACTACTGGCCAAAGAGAACCCATAGTCATGATCATACCAATAATCTACCCATCTTTAAACTTAAGTCAAAGAGAAATTTCTTCACCATGATTATAAAAATGTTATATATGATAATAAAAACAATATAATCAATATATAGATTTAATCTCAAAAGTAATATTCATAACTCAACTATAATTTGGTTAAAAAAAGAAACCAATTTTGTTGTGAATAGTACCCATGAATAGCAACTCGTGAATAGTAACTCGTGAATAGTAACTCATGAATAGTACTCCGTATTCGTACATAGTATCGTATACGTAAATAATGTCATATACGTAAATAGTGCCATATACATGAATAGTGTCGTATACGTGAATAGTAACCCTGACTCAAAAAGGTAGAAATTCCACAATAAGATCCATATCAATATGTCAGTATAATGATATTGAAAGAATAACATCATTATGAAGAATATAACATCCCTTAATATCCCTGACTATTCCTTACTATCCCTTACCTCAATAGAGCAACACTTCTGACTGGATATCGGATATGACGCTGAAGGAAACTTGCACTGATGAATAGCAACTCACCAAGTATCTAAATACTCACAAAATACACTTGATAATCTAGAGAGAGAAAGAGAGAAAACTTGTTTCTGGTGTGATTTTCAATTCTAACTTAGCCCTCTATTTATAGGAAAATGTTAGCACGCAAAAAGCAAACTTGACTACTACTGATGGCTTTACTCGCTACTATTCCACCCACCAAAAATCACCATCTTCCCCAACAACCAAAAGTGGGGCCCACCCATTTCTAGAATTTTCCACCAAAATTATTTATAAACCTAATTTACAATCAACACCTCTTAAAATTCATAACAAATCATTTGTTCATTTTTAATCGGTTCAAAATTTGTGAACATATACTCAACTTATATATGTATAACATATCCAAAAATAACAACGATCCAACTACGATTAAAAATTATAACTCACACAATAAAGTCAGAAGAACACCGATTTGATCTTTTAATACCTCCAATCCGGCAAAATATCGATAAAACACCTCAACACCTACAAAGTTAATTCGATAATAACTACGCCATTATTCAATTTTGTCGCTTTTCTTCTTCCGAAGCTTATCCGTTATGGGGCCCACAAATAGTCTGCTATTGCATTTAATATTCCCAACGTAAAGAATATTCCACGACCAAACGAATATTCCCCGACAATAATGAATATTTTATAACCACTTGCGTATTTTGAAAAAAAAATCCATATATCACCCTTAACTTTAACTTTTATCAATTTAACCATTTGCTGAATAGAAAAATTGAATACTTTTATTTCATAAAATTCGAGGTCTTACAATTAATACTAGCACAAAGCCAGAATACTAACTACATCCGTATATCCTAGGTCATAGAACGACCTTCGAACATCTTACTCACATAATAAATCAATTAAATTCATTTAATTCACATAATCAAATAAAAATTTAATATATTCAAAATTCGAAATTCTCGGGCGTTACACTTTAACCAGCATATAGATTTTGTTGTTGTTTTATCGGTTTTATGTATTGGATCTCTACCCTTGCATGTTGTCTACGTAATGAAACCTTAAGATCACAAAAAGCAATTATATGTGTGTTGCAAGTTATGGGAGCTAAAAATCGGGTCATTCGATCGTTTCTTCATTTCGGGTAACCGTAAATGAAGAACAACTTGACCGACAAATTTGTTCAAGGCTCCGATCTCACTCATGTTATAATGTTTGTCTATGTTTGTTGTTGTATCGTGTAGTATTACACGAGTACTATAATATCTGACTAAGAAAATTCCCAGAAAACATTAAGAACTAAGATCAAATCTTGGTCAAACCTCCTATCTCGGTCACTGACTTAAAGGTTCTGGGTTTGGCCAAGAACACTTTCAGCGATAGTTTTGTCACCTAAAGTACCTTGCGCGACACTTAATTTCAGAAAAATATATTTTTATTAAATAATTAGAGAAAATTAATTTTTAATTATTAAAAATACAAAATAAATTATTAAAAATTATTTTAAAGTCCAAAAATTAGTTTTTAATTATTTTGAATAAATATTAAATAAATTATTTAAAAATTATTTTAATACTTGAAAAATCATTTAAAATTATATTATGATATAAGAAAATATTTTAAGTTATTTTTAATGACTTTTAATATTTTGTGATGAAATTCATTAATAAATTAATAATAATGATAATTAAGTTATTTAATAAATAAATTAAATAAATAAATTAAAAATTATTTTATTATATTTTAAATAATAATGAGGTATATAAAAGTATTTTAAGTTATAAAATATAACTTTCAATATTTAAAAGTAAATTTCATTAATTAATTATTATTAATGATATTAAGGTTATTTAATAATTATATTAAATAAATTAGTTTTAAAATGATTTTATTATTATAAAAATTATTTTAAATGAAAATGAAATGTTTAAAGATATTTTAAGTTATTAAATATAACTTTTAATATTTAAAGGATAATTTCATTAATAATTTAATATTAATGATTATTAATTTATTATTAATGATATTAAATTTATTTAATAATTATATTAAATAAATAGTTTTAAAATGGTTTTATTAATTTAAAAATCATTTAAAAGGATATAAATGAATTAAAATATTTTAAGTTA
The DNA here is from genome assembly GCA_020205615.1 of Panax quinquefolius. NCBI lineage: Eukaryota > Viridiplantae > Streptophyta > Magnoliopsida > Apiales > Araliaceae > Panax > Panax quinquefolius. The sequence continues at coordinate 54,772,135 of CM035171.1, read as the reverse complement.
TACTTAATGACTTTTAATATTTTGATAAATGGTACATTAATATTTAAATATTAATGATAATTATTTAAAATGATTTTAAATATTTTAAAAATCATTTAGGGTAATATTAATACTTTAAAAAGTATTTTGAGTTATTACAAATAACTTTAATATTTTGGCAATGATTTCATTAATAGTTTAATATTAATTAAATATTAATGATAATAGAATTATTTAATATTTAAATCATTTAATAATGATTCCGATGTTTGAAAATTCATGATAAATTATAATAAATGTTTAAAAATTATTATAAGTCATTTAAAAATAATATGATTGATACTTACGTATATTGAACTTTGGAAAAGAGTCTTAGACTCGATAATTACCTCGATAAAGCAGGCTTGTCAGACACTCGAAGCGTGTTTCGTAAATTGATTTGTACTTAGATATTTTGACTGTATTAATGTTCGTTTGTGATTCAAGGACTGTTGATTATGTGTGATAATGTGAATAGGTAATGTGCTGATTGCAATAAGCAGTATTACGTGGTATGATATATTATTCTAATCGATAGAATGATCTTAATGATGATAGGTTTCGGTATAAAAGATAAAACTAAGTCATGTGTTATTGCAGCAAGACTGACAAAAGTATCCTACCTTTGCATTTTCTTTATGCAATGGGCATGAGTAAGAAAGTTTTAGAATTATATTATTATTGTACCAGATTATTAACCCTATTGTTATATATGTTATATTCGATCATTGATTATCAACATGGTACTATATTGTAATTCAGATATATATTGTGTTCGTTAATTTCTAAATATGGTTATTCAAGTGTCCCCACTTGGATAATCATTATATTTAAACACATGTTGATATATATATACACCTATTGATCCCCCGTATGTATACATTAATTAAAGTCGTCTAAGTTATTTGACCAGCTAGACACAGATTTAGAAATATCGTTGAATATGATAAAACCTTGTTGTATCCAATCAAATTGTTTTGGTTCGGATTCCCGACTAAGTATGAACATCCCGAACAAGGAAAATTTTTTTTTTAAAAGGTGACAGAGTGAACGATAATATCGTTCTTGCATGCAGTATTGATCAATACAGGGCACATTGGGATAATCACCCTCACGCCCGTAAGTTATGACGGTTAGCGGATGAAGTTCTGCTAAACCTTATCGAAAATTTAAAACAATATTCTTAGTATGTCACCTTAACCCTATATATAGTAAATACGTAGTTTCAAAATTTTGATATAGTTGTTATGTTATTATTATCGGATCAGTTTACTTCACAACTACTGAATTGTTGTAGAAGTGATGTATAATGATAACATTTAATTCTTTCAGCTAATTATATTTATAATTGTTATTACTTATTGGGCACCCAAATGCTCATTCTTGCTTTAAATTTAAATGTTTTCAGCTAGGCATGATCCACCTGAAGGTTCGGATAAGAACAAGTGAAAAGGAAAGCAAACAGAATATGTTTAATGGTATCTTTTGTAATAGTTAAACTGTATTAAGACAATGATATGTATAATATATCATGTAAGGAATTATGGTAAAGGTTGCGTACTTGGGATTAGACTCCGATATATGCAAATTATGTTTGATAATTATATTATTGTTATTATTATTACTATTATTCCGCTCATAAAAATGGTATCGTGAAGCACCGAGTTCAGGTTTCAAGTACCCGGGTTTGGGGGCTTTACAAGTTGGTATCAGAGCTATAGGTTAGAAACCTTAGGTGGGATAGACCTTAGGCTATAACCTTAGAACAAGTGGAAACGCTGAAAATATAACTAACTCATAAAGAGTTTAAAAAGGAGATGAATTGAATAAATTCATCGTCAAACAAAATAAAAGATAACTTATATAAAACTATTATTTTTTGTGTGTATTTATTATATGTTAATCAGCATTTAGGTGTGTAGATGTCAGATAGAAAAGAATTAGAATACCCTCAGATTGTAAAGAAGGAGCCGATCTCCATAACCGAGCCAATGTCAAAGCCAATAGCTGAAATAGAAGCTCACATTGAAAACTACCTCAATGAGTTAGTTATTTTGGAAAATATAGTACTGGACCCAGAAACGATAAGTGTAACTGATTGGTAGAGTATAGTTAAAGAATATATGGTCAAACTCGAGTTCTTTAAACTCATACTTATGGTAAGTTCATGAATCATAATTATATGAAATTTTTGAACCCCTCAACGAATGGACGCCAAAGGTCTGACTAGGATAAGTTCTTAAACTCATATAATTGTGGTAAGTTCCTGAACTCATAATGTGTGGTAGGTTTGATGAACTTGGTATAGTTAGGTGTGAATGAAGAATTGAGGATTAAAGGAATAGATAGATTTCTAAGCAAATGATCCTTAGTGAAGGTGTAAGAAATAAGTAGTATTAGTATTACTTGATTATGTATGATTCTATGTTGTATATATGATAGGTATGACTGTGTAATGTAATATTCACAACTTTTGTATAAGTTGTGGCAGCGATTCCTGACTTGTGTGTCACAAAGGAATAACGGATGTTTAAAGCGGTATGTGTTATGGTATGTTAAGTTCTATAAATAGGAATCTATGTTGAATTAATGAAATAAGTTGGTAGTACTTATTTATCTGAACACTGGTTAATACAGTAAAACAAATTTTCAAAATCTAATATTTTGAGTACATGATTATTTGAATGGAAAATTTTGTGTTATGTGTTAAGCGTATACGATAAGGCTTAGAATGTAAGAATAATTTATGATAATGCCACCAAGACGAAAATGAAACCCAAGGATAGAAGAACCTGTCAACAAAGATGGAGAATAACCAGACCCAATAACGAATTTCTCGAATGTGATCACTCAAGCTATGCAGAATGGAATACCAGCCGCGAGAAATCAGCCAGACAATCAATTGACGAATTTTAAAGGCTTCAAGGTCGTCGTACTGCCAGGATCTAGAAGATCAACTAACCCTGTTGACGCGTTTGTGATAACTAGGGTAACGGAGGGACAACAGAAAGCTTTTGCCACCTATACGATGAAAGGAGATAATTTCGATAATACCAGAATTAGGCCAGGAATGTGTTTAAAAAAAAGTATGTGTGTTATAAGTGTGGGCAGGAGGGACATACCTCTCCTAACTTTCCCAATCCAAGAATGTATAGTGGGTGTTTTATTTATGAATCAATGGAGCATAAGGTGAAAGACTGTTCAAGAAGGAGAAAGGAGGCAAGGAAAGCGAATACAGGAAAAAGGCAGCAGGATATTGGCGACAACGGGACCAACTTCAACAAACAAGCCAACAGAACCAACCGACGGAGTCTTTAACATGACTGTTCAGGATTCGATAGTAGCCGGGGATGCAACTCCAGGTATTATTCGAACAAATTTTATTTTCTTATATACGATTCTCCTATATATATAATGAATTATTTTATAAATTATTTTGAAAGAGGAATTTGAGTTCTTTTAGAAATTAAATTTATGTTTAATCAGATAGACAAGCTTTATGTGAATAGTTAACAATCAGTTCGATCAAAGTTGATCAAGATCTAACTGAAATGATTGTGTATGCTATGTACCCTTGTATGTATGAGTTTTAAAATGGTGATTCCGGGGACGGAATCTTTATAAGGGAGGGTGAATGTAACAACCCGATATTTTCTATATAAATAAATCAGAAATTTTGCATAAAATTTTATTTTTATATATTTATTAAAATAAATATAGGGAATATATGCCAAGATAATGGGGATATGTATTTATGTGATAAAAAAATATATTTATTACATGAATTATTACAAATAAATTTTATTATAAATTATATTCTTATAATAATTAACTTTATAGTAGAAATATTTTTATTAATTATATTCTATGAAAATATGTTATTTAAATAATATATGAAATGATTATAGAAATATTATAATAATTATTTTATATTATTAAATGGAATTATTTCAGATTAGTTAAGTTAATTATTTTCTAACTTAATTAATAATGTTATTCATGTAAGATAAATCGGATATGGAATCCAAACCCTAATTTTGGATTTTGATCAAGGAATGAGAATAATAATATAATATTAATTATATTTTGATTTTCAGTGCTATAAATGTGTACTGTGTGTACGTATTATTAATGGTTGGTCAATTATGATGTATTATGACCAAACCCTAGCAATATTTTTATAAACCCTAGTATTACTGTTAAACCCTAATTTCGAAGGCAAATGAGACTTTAAAAATCTGTTAAGACACTGTGTTATGTGGTGAATGATGTGTACTATAAAGATTTGATGCTAATTAGGAAAACCCTAATTATAAGAGACCCTAATTGTAAATTAAAACCCTAATTTCTGAAATTTTAAACCTTAAATAATCATTAGTGAATTGCCAAATGGAAACCCTAATTTGAAACTCAATTATGAGTTCGAGATTATTATATTACTGTGTTGTATGATTTTATGATTAATTAGGTCAACCCTAATTAACATTTAGAAATATTATTTTCTAGAAACCCTATTATTTAAATTATTAACCCTAAATTGTAAATTGTAAACTCTAATTGCGAAATTAGCAAGGTTAATTATACTTAGTAAATAATACCCTAATGTTCATGTATAATGTAATTAGAACCCTAATCTAATTAAGGAAACCCTAATTACAAATTTTAGAAACTAAAATTTTTATTTTGTACAAACCCTAATTAGAAATCCTACCATTTTGTGCTAACCTTAGAGTTAAACTCTAAGGGTTAAATCCTAAGGGTCAAACCCTAAGGGTTTGACATGTTTTATATTTGCCATTAAATTCATAAGGCCAAGGACAAAAATGCCCCTCTTGCATAATTGTAGCTAACTTGAATTATTGGCCAACACTTTAGTTGGTTACCAACTATTGACTTCTTTGTGGCAGAAATTAAATGTATACCAGCCACTACAACTCAGCCATTACATTACAAGTCATATATATATGGATAGGGAGAGAGAGAATTGCATTTGCTAAATTATTTTTGTCCCAACACTCAACTAAACTCTTTCAAGCTCCACACCTTTGAAATTTATAGTTTTTCAGTCACAAAAACAAGCCCCACTAATACATATAACAACATCAGTAGCCTTGAATCAGAATTTGATCATAGAAGGTATGAACCCTAACTTGAAAATCTTACTTTTGATGATATGTTAAATGTTATGATTGAGTGTTAAAATATGTCGTTTATAGTATATAAAGATGATCTGGGTTGATAGATGTTAGATCCATAACATCTATAGGCTCGGATTTGAAGTTTTACAAAATCTGGAAAATTTTATTTTATGTTCTGACAACCGAATGTCAGGCCTTATATCTCTGTGATCTTTAATGCATTTTGTGTTTTGAAAGTTTGTAGTTGTAGTCTGATATGTGCTCTTTGATCTGGGATTGAAATCAGACTTAGATCATATGTATATTGCAAGTTATGGAAGGTCAAACTGCGTTGACTGACCATGACTTGCAAAGTTTTTGGGTAACCCAGATGTCTCCAGATCATGTCTGACAAATTTTGATGGCTCTAGATCTGTCAGTGTGTTGATGTTTTGGTGTTGTTGGTGTATCTATGTTGTTGTGGGTTATATGATCCACAATCTCATGCCAGAATATTACCTAAACATCAAATAGGCTGCATACTTTCGATTCTTTGGTCAAAATAGGTTGCCACGTTTTACATTTTTACGGGTAACCTGTAAAATGATGAACGTGTCGTCTGACAAGGTTTAACCAGCAGGGATCTCGCTATTGTGATGTCGTTAGATCAATGTTATGTGTTAAATATGTTAACGTGCATGTTGACTACACATTAAAAGCATTAGAACAAACATAGCAAGCCAAGAATGTGTGATACAAGGCTTGGAAAGTGGGTGTCAGGACTGTTCTTCATTTCTGGGAAAACCCAAAAAATGAAGAACACTCCTGACAACATTTTTGGAGCTCTAGATCTTTCTGTTGTTAGTTAGTTATGTTATGTTATTGTTTTGATGTTGTAGAATGGTATATGGAGTACACATGAAAGTCATTATAACACTTAGACCGTGACCAGGGTGAAAGATCATCACAGTCAAACTTGGGTTGACCATCTGCCGAGAACATTTCTGAAAAACCCAGAAATGTTCAAAGACAGTTTTTATGGCACACTTTGACCAACATATATCTTATGATTTTGTTGTTGTTTTATCGGTTTTATGTATTGGATCTCTACCCTTGCATGTTTTCTACGTAATGAAGCCTTAAGATCACAAAAACAGTACATGTGTTGCAAGTTATGGGAGCTAAAAAGGGGTCACTCGAACTGTTCTTCGTTTCTAGGTAACCCAGAAATGAAGAACAACTCTGACAGCTTGTTCAAGGCTCCAGATCTCACTCATGTTATAATGTTTGTCCATGTTTGTTGTTGTATCCTATAGTATTACACGAGTACTCTAATATCTGACTAAGAAAATTCCCAGAAAACATTAAGAACTAAGATCAAATCTTGGTCAAACCTCTTATCTCAGTCACTGACTTGAAGGTTTTGGGTTTGGCCAAGATCACTTTCAGCGACAGTTTTGTCAGCTAAAGTACCTTTAGCGACACTTAATTTCTGAAAAATATATTTTTATTAAATAATTAGATAAAATTATTTTTAATTACTAAAAATATAAAATAAATTATTAAAAATTATTTTAAAGTCCAAAAATTAGTTTTTAATTATTTTAAATATATTTCATAAATATTTAATATTTTGGAATATTAAAGATATTTAATTTATTTAATTATAATATTAAATAAATTATTTAAAAATTATTTTAATACTTGAAAATCATTTAAAATTATATTATGATATAAGAAAATATTTTAAGTTATTTTAAATGACTTTTAATATTTTGTGATGAAATTCATTAATAAATTAATATTGATGATAATTAAGTTATTTAATAAATGAATTAAATAAATAAATTAAAAATGATTTTATTATATTTTAAATAATAATAAGGTATTTAAAAGTATTAAATAAATAATATGACTGATACTTACAGATATTGAACTTTGGAAAAGAGTCTTAGACTCGATAATTACCCGATAAAACCGTCGGATCACCAACATGTTTCAAAAATTGATCTGTACTTAGATATTTTGACTGTATTAATGTTCGTTTGTGATTCAAGGACTGTTGATTATGTGTGATAATGTGAATAGGCAATGTGTTGATTGCAATAAGCAGTATTACGTGGTATGATATATTATTCTAATCGATAGAATGATCTTAATGATGATAGGTTTCGGTATAAAAGATAAAACTAAGTTGTGTACTGTAAGCAGCAGACCAGGCAAGTATCCTACCTTTGCATTTTCTTTATGCAATGGACATGAGTAAGAAAGTTTCAGAATTATATTATTATTGTACCAGATTATTAACCCTATTGTTATATATGTTATATTCGATCATTGATTATCAACATGGTACTATATTGTAATTCAGATATATATTTTGTTGGTTAATTTCTAAATATGGTTATTCAAGTGTCCCCACTTGGATAATCATTATATTTAAACACATGTTGATATATATATACACCTATTGATCCCCCGTATGTATACATTAATTAAAGTCGTCTAAGTTATTTGACCTGCTAGACACAGATTTAGAAATATCGTTGAAAATGATAAAACCTTGTTGTATCCAATCAAATTATTTTGGTTCGGATTCCCGACTAAGTATGAACATCCCGAACAAGGGAATACTTTTTTGCGCCCAAGGCGGACAGAGTGAACGATAATATCATTCTTGCAAGCAGTATTGATCAATATAGGGCACATTAGGATGATCACCCTCGTGCCCGTAAGTTATGACGGTTAGCGGATGAAGTTCTACTAAACCTTATCGAAAAATTAAAACAATATTCTTAGTATGTCACCTTAACCCTATATATAGTCAATACGTATTTTCAAAATTTTGATATAGAGTTGTTATGTTATTATTATTGGATCAGTTTACTTCACAACTATTGAATCGTTGTAGAAGTGATGTATAAAGAAAACATTTAATTCTTTCAACTAATTATATTTATAATTGTTATTACTTGTTGGGCACCCAAATGCTCATTCTTGCTTTAAATTTAAATTTTTTCAGCTAGGCATGATCCACCCGAAGGTTCAGACAGAACAAGTGAAAAGGAAAGCAAACAAAATATGTTTAATGGTATCTTTTGTAATAGTTAAACTGTGTTAAGACAATGATATGTATTATATATCATGTAAGGAATTATGGTAAAGGTTGTGTACTTGGGATTAGACTCTGATATATGTAAATTAAGTTTGATAATTATGTTATTGTTATTATTATTAGTATTATTCCGCTCATAGAAATGGTATCGTGAAGCACCGAGTTCGAGTTTCAAGTACCCGAGTTTGGGGGCTTTACAAATATTCCCCGACCAATCGAATATTATATAACCACTTGTTTACTTTGCAAAATTTGTAAATAATACATACAACAATAACATTATATCAAATCCACACTATAATATTCAAAAATATATTTCGAGAAAAATTAATCTTTATTCATAAAAGTTAGGGTCTTACATGTTGACTATGGCTGGCTGGGTATGCTTCACAGACTCCCACCAGTAGTCTGCCTCACCACAGAACATAAAGGTGGAAAATAGAATCTTATGTTCCTCCATGCATCCCAAGACATCAAATATCTTGGTAATTTGTTTAACCCATGTTTTCGTCTTGATCGGATCCGGCTTTCCCACAAATTTTGGTGGTCCCAACTCTTTGAACTGCTTGGCTGTGACAAGCCGCGCGTTGCTATCATTTTCACCCGTATTTTGTATACTAGTCTTCCTCGTCTGATTTTGCATGAACTGCAAAAAGCTTCTAAACATCCCATCATTCATCGTTTGTTCGGTAGTGTTGTTTACAGGAGGAATATTGTCTTCATGTTGCACATTCCCCTAGTTAGTGATTAAAGGTGTCTCCACGGTCTCATTCACTCCATTATTAACATTCTCAGCTGTCATTCTCAAATACTGCCATAAAACAAGGGTTAATTAATAAAATTGACATACCACATAATACCACTATATTATGACCGACCAACAAATAAGCTTAGGTAGGACACACTAGAGAAGGATTTACTCGTCTCTCCCCTCCTAGTTCTATTCCTAGATCTCCGCCAGAGACCATATCCCTAAGCTCCGATACCAACTGTGACGCCCCCAAAATAGGTATACATCACCCATTTTGAGTCGCCAAATACATGGTACAGAAAATAACTACAACTTTATTATTACAATTGTCGCGCAAAATACGACAACACATATACTATGAGTTTAAATACAAATATTATCTTCTAGACAGTATTCAAACTCAAATAAGTCCTTATTAAATTTATCGATACACTATTTTACAAAATAGTGAGGACTGCTAAACAACTATCTTGATCCATCATTCCATACCCCGACTAGTTCTTGATATATTCTTTCCTCCTGAGAAGAAAAATGGAACAAAAAGAAAAAGGGTGAGCTCAACTAGCCCAATAAAGAATATTATGACTAAGATAATGAACAACAAATTATCGTTAGCTATCAACAAATCAGATAAAATGTAATGGACAACCAATTTTAGATCAATATTCGCAGTAGAAATAATAATTCATTAGAAGAGTTAAGTAGAGAATGAAATCTACTATCATTTATGAATTTAAAAGTCCATCATCAATATTTTATCCCTGTAACATCAATCAATATACATTTTGAATCAAATATTCATCTTTGCACTACAGGATAAAGATATTCATTTGAATCACCAATTGGTCATGTTCATCTCAACACATGTTCATCTTTGCACTACGGGCCAAAGATATTCATCAGGTAAGCATTCATTTTTGCACTACAGACCAAAGATATTCATCAAGTATCACTATTTAAAACTGAGGATGATGAAAAATATTTTAAACAACGAATCCAGTGAGATAAAGGACACAATCAAGGATTCATAATTTAGTTTATCCAAGTTCAATAATACTCCATAATAATCAATTGTGGAGCAAAATTCAAGAATAAAGTTCAAAACATAGATCCAATCAAAGATAGGAACCATAACAGACAACTTGGATACAGAAAAGAACACTCAAGGAATTTCTGATCATTTCAAGAATTATAGAAGCAATACTTACCGTAGTAAGTTTAGAGTTAGGAATCTGAAATGAATAATATATGAAACTGTAAATGAATTTTCAACTGTCATGCGGTAGTTCGCGTAGACAGCTCATTTCCATAATTTAATAACAATTGAATACGAAGGGTTATTCACTAGGCATGCGGTAGTCCGCGTAGTCAGGATATTCCCACAAAATAATAAAGAATGGAATAACAAAAAGATTTTACCATGCATGCGGTAGTCCGCGTAGATAGGTTATTCCAACATAATAATAAAGAATGGAATAACAACCCTTACAAGTATTGAAAGAAAATAACTCTCTTCATGAATACGAAAGAAATAATATCCCGTACGAATACAACAACTAATATCCCTTACCTTATGTAAGACCCCAACTTTTTATAAATAAAAGCGAATTTTCTCTAATTATTGTGAATAATAAGGTGTTAATTTGATATAATGCTTTGGTTATGGGTGAAATATGCAAAATTTTCAAAATAAACAAGTGGTTATAAAATATTCATTGTTGTCGGGGAATATACGTTTGGTCGTGGAATATTCTTTATGTCGGGGAATATTCATACGACGGCGCAGCCATTTGTAGGCCCTATAATGAAAAATGGTCGGATGAAAAAAATGACAAGTTGAGTTTTTATAAATAACGGCGTAAGTTATTCAAGAATTAACACTATTAGAATACCCGGTGGTTAAATATACGAATGTCGTGTGGTTGCATGTGGAGCACGCGGTTGGGCACGATATTTTTGAATTATTGATTCTTACGTAAGAAGGTACTACTCAATAATTGTTACGGTCATTCTTGTTCAATATTTTATTTTATTGATTCAATAATTCACATATTGATATTTTATATTATTGTTGTTTCAATAATTGTCATTTCACAAGATTCTCATTATCAGATCAATAATTCATATTATTTAAATAATATTGTTAGATAGCATTATTGGCAATGTCTAAGGAAGTTATATCTAGGAAAGGGGTTTGGTCACCTAATTGCGCACCAATAAGGAGAAATCCTTATCAGAAAACCCCATCTTTCTTGGGAACGACCTGGTTGTCATAATTGTGATTCTTTAATATTATTGGTGAATAATTAATTATTGATTTATATGATAAGGAAATATTTATTTTATGTGGATTTAAATTATGGATATATTTATTATGGTTATAAATGAAGGAATTATTGATGAGGTATTTTATCAGTATTTTGTCAGAATGGAGGTATTAAAAATCGTCCGTGTGTGGATTTCGGATATTTTCTGATTTGAATTTGGAAAAACTTTCTTTTACAAAGTTGTAGAGAATTTAATTTCCTATGGAATGGACATAAAATTCGTATTTTTCTGATAAAAGGGTTATTTATTATGAATTATTGAAGTTTCGGAAATAAATGTTTTTATTAAAAATATGGTGGGCCCCACTTTTGGTTGGTGAGAAATGAAATGTGGTGAAATTTATTTTCAAAAGTGGTGGGCTTAAATAATAGCAGGTAAAGCCATCAGGTAGCATATTAGTCTGCTATGGCGTTCTAAGCATTTTCCTATAAATAGGGTGCTTAGTTAGAATTGAAAATCATGCCAGAAACAAGTTTTCTCTCTTTCTCTCTCTATATTATCGAGCGTATTTTGTGAGTATTTAGATACTTTGAGAGTTGATATACAGTGCAAGTTTCCTTCAGCACTATATCCGATATTTCAGTCAGAAGTACCGTTCTTTTGAGGTAAGGGATGTTATTTTCTTCATAAATGATATTATTTTCTTCAATATCATTATGCCGGAATATTGATATGAATTTTATTGTTAAATTTCTACCTTTTTGTGTCGGGGTTACTATTCACATATACGGCACTATTCACGTATACGGCACTATTCACGAATACGACATTATTCACCGAAATATAAAATTTTCTTCTTTTTGTCCAAGATGTCTATTATGGTTACTATCTTTGATTGTATCCATGTTTTGATCTTTATTTTTGAATTCTGCTTCACAATTGGTTATTATGGAGTATAATTGAACTTGGATAAACTGTAATACGAATTCCTAATATTTGCCCTTTTGTCTCACTGGATTCGTTTTCTTTAAGATATTTTTCATCATCATCAGTTCTAAATGATGATATTACTGAATATCTTTGGCCTATAGTGCAAAGATGAATAATTAACTGATGAATATCTTTGGCCCGTAGTGCAAAGATGAACATGTGTTGAGATGAACATGACCCACTGGTGATACAAATGAATATCTTTGGCCTATAGTGCAAAGATGAATATTTTATTGATTGATGTTACAGGGATAAAATATTGATGATTGACTTTTAAATCTTAGAAGATAGTAGAATTCATTCTTTACTTGACTCTTCTAATGGATTGATGTTTCTGCTGCAGTTGTTGATCTAAAACCTGTTGTCTATTATATTTTATCAGTTTTTTCCCTATTAAAGACTAATGATAAATTATTGTATATTATCTTAGTCATAATATTCTTTACTGGGCTAGTTGAGCTCACCCTTTTCCTTTTTGTTCCATTGTTCTTCTCAGGAGGAGAGAATATAGCAGGAACTAGCCGGGGTATGGAGTGATGATTCAAGATAGTTGTTTTAGTAGTCCTCATTATTTTGTAAAATAGTGTATCAATAATTGTAATGAGGACTCCTTTTGAGTTTGTATACTGTCTATTAGACAATATTTGTATTCAAACTCGCAGTTTGTGTTGTCGTATTTTGCATGACAATTGTATTACTGAAGTTGTATTTGTTTTTGTACCATGTATTTGGCGACTCAGAATGGGTGATGTATACCTATTTTGGAGGCGTCACAGTTGGTATCAGAGCTTAGGGATATGGTCTCTGTCGGAGATTAGGGAACAGAACTAGGAGGGGAGAGACGAGTAATCATTCGCTAGTGTGTCATACCTAAGCTTATTTGGTTAGTCAGTCAGAGTATATGGTTAATATGTGATATGTTAATTTATTAATTAACCCTTGTTTTGTGGCAGTATTTGAAAATGGTAGCTGAAAATAGTAACAATGGATTGAATGAGACCGTGGAGACACCTTTAATCACCACCTAGGGGAACGTGCAACAGGAAGGCAATATTCCTCTTGTAAACAACATTACCGAACAAATGATGAATGATGGGATGTTTAGAAGCTTTTTGAAGTTCATGAAAAATCAGACGAGGGAGACTCGTGTACAAAATAAGGGTGGAAATGATAGCAATGCGTGGCTTGTCACAACCAAGCAGTTCAAAGAGTTGGGACCACCAGAATTTGTGGGAAAGCCGGATCCGATCAAGGCGGAAATGTGGGTTAAACAAATTACCAAGATATTCGATGTCTTGGGATGCACGGAAGAACAAAAGGTTCCATTCGCCACCTTTATGTTCCATGGTGAGGCGGACATTGGTGGGAATCAGTGAGCGTACTCACTGCCGCTTTCAACATGTCTTGGGAAATGTTTGGTCGCTCAATGATAAGTATTTTCCTGAAAGTATTCGACATATGAAGGAGGTAGAGTTTATCAGACTGGAACAAAACAACATGACAGTGTCCCAGTACGAGGTGAAGTTCGCAGAGTTATCCAGGTTTGCACCTCATTTGGAAGAGAATGGGGAACGAATGACGCGGATGTTTCTAAGAGGTCTAAAATTCGAGATTCGGCAAAATCTTATCTCTCATAAAAAAAATTATATTCAGATGTTGTAAATAGGGCTTAATTATTAGAGCGAGATAATGAGTATGTTCAACCGAGAGACCACAACCAGGGTCATACCGGTGGCGGCAGTCATCGGAGCAATGAAAACTAGCGGGGAGGAAAACATTCGGACAAAAGCGGTAACCACTCTGGTGGTAATCATGGCCATGAAAATAGAAGAAGCAAGTCGGGAGGAGAATTCAAGAAGAGAAGGTACAACAATGATAACGTGAAGACGTCAGTACAAACATCAACTGTTTCTAGGGGAGGAGAACGAGCATCGGTCGTTTGTTATAAATAAGGGAAAGAGGGACACATCAGCCCAAACTGTCCACAACAATCCAAGGTGTGTTATAACTGTGGAAAGGAAGGTTATATAGCTAGAGATTGTCTAGTTGCAAAACCAAGTTCAACGGGGATGGTGACTCCAAAGGCTATCCCAGACAAGTCAAAGTCGGTGGTTCCTGGAAGGGCGTTTGTCGTGACTGCCCAAAATGCGATGAACCCAAACGAGGTGATCACGGGTAAGCTAATCATAAACTCTTGCAAAGTTTATACCTTATTAGATACCGATTCTACCCATTCTTTTATCTCTCCTACTTGTGCTCAACGTTTGAACTTGACTCCGGAGAAATTAGACATTGACTTATCTGTTGAGACTCCATTAGGAAAAACTTTCATTGCATCTACTGTTTATAAATCTTGCTTGATTCAAGTTGGTACCATCACATCACCTACCGATATTATTTCGTTGAAAATTCTTGCATTTGATATGATTTTAGGGATTGATTGGTTAACCACGCATCATGCTAAAATTGATTGTTTTCGTAAGGTTGTTAGTTTTCATATTTCTAACCAACCTATTATGCGAATTCAAACAACCAAACCATTAAAGTCAATCACTGTCATATCAAGCCATAAAGCTATTCGTTTATTGAAAAATGGATGTCAATCTTTCTTAGCCCATGTCACGAACTTGAACAAAAACACGTCAGATTTGAATAAAATTTCTGTTGTTAGTGAATTTCCTAACGTATTTCCTGAAGAACTTCCCGGTCTACCCTCAGAACGTGAAGTTGAATTTTTTATTGACCTTGAACCTGGTACAAAGCCCATTTCTAAAACCCCATATCGAATGGCTCCTATTGAACTTCAGGAGTTAAAGGTCCAACTACAGGAGTTTTTGGACATCGGTTTTATTCGTCCTAGTACATCTCCTTGGGGTGATCCTGTGTTATTCGTAAAGAAGAAAGATGGGAGTATGCAACTTTGTATTGACTACCGAGAGTTGAACCATGTCACCATCAAGAATAGGTATCCGCTACCTCGCATTGATGACATGTTTGACCAGTTGCAAGGAGCATAATTCTTTTCAAAGATCGATCTTCGTTCTAGATATCATCAGCTGAAGATTAAAACTGAGGATATTTCGAAGACTGCTTTCAAAACTTGGTACTGGCATTATGAATTCTTAGTCATGTCTTTTGGATTGACTAATTGTAACACCCCCTTCCCGAATAGGAAAAGGAGGTCACGTGCAAAGCACAACAAACCTCAAAATTAGTAAACAGAGCACTAAAGACTTCAAATATGTAATAATGATAACCATCAATAAGGCATTAAATACGATTCTCAACATAGAGTTAAAATAATCAAAACCTAAAATTCGAATCCACTTAGATGGTCAAAGGCAACACTCTCATCACACTAGCCCTGAATCACCCTCTCGAACCTCGCTTAAGAAAAACACAAAGACGCCAGCCAATTGCCCAAAGATGGATACGAGATATACAAAAGATATACAACTGATATACGAAAATAACTAAGACAAAATATTGAACAAAGCCTCAAGTGCAAATACGAACGAAAGTATAATATCCAAAGATCTGAATGGAATATATCTGAATCAACGTAATGAATATATCTGAATCAACGTAATTGACGAAACAAATAAAAGAATAAAGAAATAACGAACTGAAGTGACCAACTTAATGACTTGAACTGAACAGAAACCAACAAAACTAATCAAATAAAATAATAGGCTGAAACAAATGGCTGGAGTTATTTTATACCGAATGAGCTCAGAAGTATACCTTGCCACATAGGCAAGACAAAACAATGCCACACAGGCAAGTCAAAATAATGCCACACAGGCAAGTCAAATGATGTCACACAAGCAAATCACACATTGGACCGCGAATCCAAATGTATGCAAATCGGATAGGTGTGTTTGGCACAACATCACCAATCCGCAGAACAGAAAACTAGGGTTAACCCATACGCCTCCCACAACAAAACACCAAATGACCCACTTCCTCCAGAGCCCAAAACAGAGACGTCGTGGACTAATCACACCGCTATGGAAAGTGTCATGTCTCTCGTGCCAAGACGACATGCCTGTGGTACCCCCACAGGTGGTTATAGCTCAGGTATACCCTACAGTATATTCTAACAAAAATATCATGTCACAACACATGCGACAAAATACCAACAAAAGGGTTCTATATGTACATGTTGAACCAAATCAAATTATAGTCACAAGGTCTCAAAAGAAGGTAGCAACATATACATTCTACAATTATCAAAAATAAATACTAAACATGATATCCTAATTCAAAGAGTACAAATACGAGTCATGTGTATCAACTCCAAAATGAAACTAATATATTTATTTCACATGAAACAATTATGTGAAATCATAACACAATTCGAAATAAGGAAACAAATTAACGAACAAATCAAATTTAACAAGACTGTCGCTAAAAGAGTACGGAATCCGTACCTGAATATAATAGCGAAATAATTCCTCAAACCCAAATATGACACTGCTAGATCTCTTCAATTCGATCTATATAATCACCAAATTAATACAATACCATTAATAAATTACTAAATTACTAAATATATATAACCTATTATTGTACTAATAATAAAATATTAGTAATCATCATTACCTCATAATTCTGCTTCTTAAAATTACAAAGTTGGACCAGTTTTCAGATATGAATTGCTCTACTTCCACTTTGGACTTCCCATAAACATTTACAGGAACGGTCTCTTCCTTTTCCTTATAAAATGATTTCGTCCCTTCGTAGACTATCATTGAATCATGATATACAGATTTGCGTAACTTGGAACACCGTGATTAGTTGAAAGATGAACTAGCAGAGTAGTGCTAATTTGGCCAAAGCTCAATAACCAATTCACAAGAGCATAGGGCACATTAATAGACATGGCAGCAGTAGGATCCATCTCACCTGCACGAGATGCTGAAAGTGCAACACAATTGACCACCACATCAGGCTGGCCAAATGTGTGGGAGATGGCATCGAAGCCATGTTCGGTTCGCAAATCAACGCGAAAAGTGAGGGATTGAAGAGGAATGGCGTTGAGCAATGGCTGCGGAGGAGGATTAGAGTGATGGGTGAATGCTAGATCAAAATTTTTTGGCCGGAATCTAATGAGAATGCTTGTAAAGGTGCTGACCCAAGTAATCAGTGCCTCCAACTACCAGCACTCTCTTCCTGCTCATCTCTCTTTATGCTGCTATGTTGTCGCTCTTCCTTCTTTTCCCCAACTCGTATTAGACGTAATGTTTAAGTGAATTAGGTTTTATTTATTATCTTATTATCTCTCCCAATTATAAAAAGATTTTAATATTACCCACAAAAATTAAACCCAATTAATTTTAAGGCCCAATTTGTACTAAATTAATTTACCCATCTCTTATTAATACTTATTAGCCCACACAAATTAAATAACTAGTTTGGCCCAAATAAATGACAAATTATAATTAATATGTTTTAAAACAAAGAAATTTTATATTATTATTTAATATTTATTTATTATTATTCTTATTTTATTTTTTTTTCGGGTATTACACTAATGCTCCTGCTGCTTTTATGGATATGATGAACCGTGTGTTCAAGGAATATTTGGATCAGTTCGTTGTTGTCTTTATTGATGACATCCTCATTTATTCCAAAAGTCGTGAAGATCATAAGCACCATTTGAAGCTGGTAGTGCAAAGGCTTCGCGATAACAAGCTATATGCCAAGTTGAAGAAATGCGAGTTCTGCCTTGAGGAAGTAGCATTCCTTGGGCATGTGGTGTCAAGACATGGAGTATCTGTTGACCCGACGAAGATTGAAGCAATACAAAGTTGGGAGCAACCAAAGTCGGTGACCAAAGTACGTAGCTTTCTGGGCTTAGCTGATTATTATCGGAGATTCGTGGGAGGATTTTCTCGAATCGCTACTCCGTTAACTCAGCTGACTCGTAAAGATACAAAATTCGGTTGGATCGAGGATTGTGAGAAGAGTTTTCAAGAACTCAAGAGGAGACTCATTTCGGCACCTGTTCTGACAATATCATCTGGTTCGGATGTATTTGTTATCTACAGCGATGCTTCAGGCAAAGGGTTAGGATGTGTTCTCATGCAACATGGGAAAGTCATAGCCTATGCCTCGCGATAACTCAAAGAATATGAGAGGAATTATTCTACTCATTATCTGGAGTTGGCAGCAGTCATTTTCGCATTGAAGATCTGGAGACACTACCTGTATGGGGAGAAAGTGGAGATCTACAGATCATAAGAGCCTCAAATATTTCTTCACCCAAAAGGAACTCAACATGCGGCAACGACGTTGGCTCGAGTTGTTGAAAGATTACGACCATACCATTCAATATCATCTTGGAAAAGAAAACGTGGTAACTGACGCATTGAGTAGAAGATCATATGCGGGTACGAGTGCAATGTTGTTAACACAAAGGTCCATTTTGTATGACTTGAAAAGGATGGAGATAGAGGTAAAGGCTCCAAGTACCCACGTGATGATATCAAACATACAAGTAGAACCGACTTTAATCGATAAAGTTAAAGTTGATCAAGCTACAGACATGGAGCTGATGCGTATGAAGAAGAAAGTGCAAGAAGGTGTTATTCCAGAAGCAAGAATCGATGAAGAAGGAATACTTCGAATCAACTCCAGACTTTGTGTTCCTAACGATTTTAACTTGAAGCATAGAATCATGATGGAGGCACATAACACACCGTTTGCAATCCATCCTGGGAGTACCAAAATGTATCATGATCTTCGACATACATTTTCGTGGAGCAATATGAAGAGAGAGATCGCGGAGTTTATCTCGAGGTGTTTAACTTGTCAACATGTAAAGGCGGAGCATCAAGTGCCAAAGGTTCCATTGCAACCACTTGAGATTCCGAAATGGAAGTGGAAACACATTAATATGGATTTCGTTACGGGTCTTCCCAAGTTTTCTCAAGGCATAGATGCGATTTGGCTCATTGTTGATAGATTAACCAAGTCTGCCCATTTCTTGCCTATACGGGAGACTTATTCCCTTGAACGTCTTGCTGGTATGTACGTGAATGAGATTGTATGGCATGCCAGTATCCATAGTTTCAGATCATGACCCAAGATTCACTTCACGATTTTGGGTTAGCTTGCAGAAAGCTATGGGCACGGATTTATTTATCTGGGCTTCAAAGATACCATCCTCAAACGGACGGACAATCAGAAAGGACTATTCAAACTCTTGAAGATCTATTAAGACTCTGTGTCCTAGATTTCAAAGGGAGTTGGGATAAGTACCTACCATTGGTAGAATTCTCCTACAACAATAGTTATCATGAAAGTATAGGCGTGGCTCCATTCGAGACGCTGTATGGAAGAAAATGTCATTCTCCAGTATGCTGGGACGAGGTGGGTGAAGCAACATTGTTAGGACTAGAATTGGTACACATAACTACAGAAAAGATCCAAACGATTCGACAACGTATACAAACGGCACAGGATCGACAAAAGAGTTATGCGGATCTTCATCGAAAGGACGTGGAATTTAATATTAGGGATCATGTATTGTTACGTATTGCTCCATGGAAGGGAGTTACAAGATTTGGGAAGAGGGAAAAGCTCAATCCAAGATTTATTGGTCCATTTGAGATTCTTAACCGAATAGGAAATGTGGCCTATAGACTCGCATTACCTCCAAGTATGTCTCATGTTCATAATGTTTTTCACATATCTATGCTTCGTAAATATGTGAAAGACCTGAACCACATTATTGAGTTAGAACCAGATGAGATGGCCGAAGATTTAACGTACAAGGAGGTACCTGTTAAGATCTTGGATATGAAAGAGCATGTCCTACGCACCAAGGTTATACCACAAGTTAAGGTTTTGTGGAGAAACCATGCTATTGAAGAAATGACTTGGGAGTTGGAATCAGAAATAAAAGCGAGGTATCCTCACCTTTTCGAAACACCAGGTACGTACGTCAATTTTGAGGACGAAATTTCATAAGGAGGGGAGGTTGTAAGACCCCAACTTTTTATAAATAAAAGCAAATTTTCTCTAATTATTATTGTGAATAATAAGGTGTTAATTTGATATAATGCTTTGGTTATGGGTGATATGTGCAAAATTTTCAAAATAAGCAAGTGTTTATAAAATATTCATTGTTATTGGGGAATATTTGTTTGGTAGTGGAATATTCTTTCTGTCGAGGAATATTCGTATGACGACTAGGGTTGTAAACGAGTCGAATCTCAGCGAACATCTTCATGCTCAGATTCAGCCTGACTCGAAAAAAATGAGCTCGAATTTGACTCAGATTCGATAAGGGATTTATATTTTTACGCCAGATTCAACTCGGATCATTACTCGGACCTACTCGGCTCGTAAGTACTCGACTCGTTTACAAAGCGAGTTACTCATGAGCCTTCAAATCGAGTTTCGAATATGAACCATTTCACTTAAAACTGAACCATTACATACTAAATTGGTTACTTAACTAATATTTATATATATAAAAAATTCACTTTTATTTATGTATTGAAATATAAAGAATGTAATATAAATTGACATTCAATTAATTGATTTATTCAAGTACAAGTTTACATAATTTCATACTACACTTTATAAATTATAAAGATTGATATAAATATCACATATTTAGCTTACTAGCATGGATCAGATCAATATTCAAATATGATCCATCGAGCATGTATCGAGTATGGTTCGAGAAAAAATGAAATACTCGAACCCTAATATGAGCGAACACTGGTATGCTCGAATTCGACTCGTGTATCATTAAACAGAAAACGAGTATGGATTAGATTCGACTCGGATCAACTTCGAATTCGAGCTTTGGATCATATTTTTGAGCCGATCTTGAGTCGAGTACCGAACTACTTGGCTCGATTTACACCCCTAACGATGACGCAACTATTTGTGGGTCCCATAACGAAAAATGGTCGGATGAAGAAAACGACAAGTTGAGTTTTTATAAATAACGGCATAGTTGTTACCGTTAACACTGTTGGAATACCCAGGGTTAAAATACAAGATGTCTGGCGTGGTTGCACAAGATGCTTATACGATTTTTGCATGTATTTTTTTGAATTATTGATTCTTACGTAAGAAGACACTGCTCAATAATTGTTACAATAATTACTGTTCAACATTTTATTTTATTGATTCAATAATTGTTGTGTTGATATTTTATATTATTTTTGTTTCAATAATTGTCATTTCACAGTATCTCCATTATCAGATCAATAATTCATATTATTTGAATAATATTGTTAGATAGCATTATTGGCAATGTCTAAGGAAGTTCTGTCTAGAAAATGGGTTTGGTCACCTAATTACGCGCCAATAAGGAGAAATTCTTATCAGAAAGCCCCCTCTTTCTTGGGAATGACCTGGTTGTCATAATTGTGATTCTGTAATATTATTGATGAATAATTAATTATTGATTTATATGATAAGGAAATATTTATTTTATG